>OX101813.2:25118621-25476504 GCA_944452925.2 Chrysolina oricalcia | reverse complement strand
TTTTGCTTATCCTTTTTCAAAATTTTTTTTCTGTCAATTTGTTTTTTTAATGTTTTTTTTGAACATATTTTTTTGAAATATTATTTTTCAAACTTTTTTTTTTTGAAAATTCTTTCAAATTTTTTTTTCAAATTTTTTTTTTGAAAATTCTTTCAAATTTTTTTTACAAAAATTTTTTTTCACACTTTTTTCTAAATTTTTTTTCAAATTTTTTTTTTCAAAACATATTTCAAACTTAATATATTTTTTTAAATTTAAAAAAAAAATTCTTTAAAATTTCTTTCAATATTTTTTTTCAAATTTGTTTATTCAAATAATTTTTTTTAATTTTTTTTCAAAATTATTTTTTAAAAATTTTTTTTTCCAAATTTTTTTTTGAAAATTTTCTGATAATTCTTCCAGAATTTTTTTTGAATTTTTTTTTTCAATTTTTTTTTTTTAAATTCTTTGAAATTTTGTTTTCAAAAATTCTTATTCAAGCTTTCTTTTCAATTTTTTTTTTCAAAAATTCTTTATTTTTTTTTTCAAAAATTCTTACAATACTTTTTTTTAATGTTTTTTTTTGAACATATTTTTTTTTGAAATATTATTTTTCAAAAAATTTATTTGAAAATTCTTTCAAAAATTTTTTTCAAAACTTTTTTCAAATTTTTTTTTCAAATTTTTTTTTTCAAAATTTTTTTCCTTTGCAAATTTTTTTTGAAAATATTTTTTTTTCGAAAATTCTTTCAACCTTTTTTTCAAACTTTTTTTACAATTTTTTTTTCGAATTTTTTTTTTCCTAATTTTTTTTTTCCAATTTTTTTTTTGCCAATTCTTTTTTAAATTTTTTTTTCAAAAATTTTATTTATGAAAATTCTTTCAAAATTAATTTTTTCGCCAATTTTTTTTAATGTTTTTTTTTGAAAATATTTTTTTTTTTGGAATATTATTTTTCAAACTTTTTTTTCAAAATTTTTTTTCAAATTTTTTTCAAAATTAAAAAAAAAATTTTTATTGAAAATTTTTTCAATATTTTTTTTTCAAGTTTTTTCAAAATCATTTTTTTTTCAAAATTATTTTTTTGAAAATTTTTTTTTTGCCAATTTTTTTTTTGAAAATTTTCTTTTGAATTTTTTTTTTAAATCTTGTATTTCATAATTTTTTTTTTCAACATTTTTTTCACAAAATTTTTTTTTGAAAATTCTTTCAAAAATTTTTTCGAAATTTTTTTTTTCAAATTTTTTAGGCCAAATTTGATTTTCAATTTTTTTTTTTGAAAATTGATATTGAAAAAAATTTTTTTTTTTGAAAATTCATTCAATATTTTTTTTCAAATTTGTTTTTTTTTAAATAATTTTTTTTCAAAATTATTTTTTTCCAATTTTTTTTTGAAAATTTTTTCAATATTTTTTTTCAAATTTGTTTTTTCAAAATCATCTTTTGTCCTTTTTTTTCAAAATAATTTTTTTCAAATTTTTTTTGAAAATATTTTTTTTTTCGAAAATTATTTCAATTTTTTTTCAAAATTATTTTTTTTTTCAAAATTATTTTTTTGAAATTTTTTTTTGCCAATTTTTTTTGAAAATTTTCTTTTTGAAATTTTTTTTTGAAATCTTGTATTTCAAAATTTTTTTTTCAGCATTTTTTTCATACATTTTTTTTTGAAATTTCTTTCAAAAATTTTTTTGAAATTTTTTTGAAAATTCTTTCAAATTTTTTTTCAAGCTTTCTTTTCAGAATATATTTTTTTGAAATTTTTTTTTTGAAAATACTCGTTTTGAATTTTTTTTTTTGAAATCTTGTTTTTTAAAATTTTTTTTTCAAAAGTTTTGTTCAAATTTTTTAGGCCAAATTTGATTTTCAATTTTTTTTTTGAAAATAATTTTTTTGAAAATTGATATTGAAAAAAAAATTTTTTTTGAAAATTCTTTCAATATTTTTTTTCAAATTTGTTTTTTCAAAATAATTTTTTTTCAAAATTATTTTTTTCAAATTTTTTTTTGAAAATTTTTTCAATATTTTTTTTCAAATTTGTTTTTTGAAATCTTTTTTTTTTCAAAACTTTTTTCAAATTTTCTAGCCAATTTAATTTACAAAATTTTTTTTTTAATTATTTTTTTGAAAATTTATTTTTACAAATTTATTTTTGAAAATTTTTTTTTTTGAAAATTCTTCCAATATTTTTTTTCAAAATTATTTTTTTCAATTTTTTTTTTGAAAATTTTCTGTTTGAAATTTTTTTTTCAAAACTTCTTTTTCAATTTTTTTTTCAAATTCAAATTCTTTCTAGATTTTTTTGAAATACATTTTTCAAATTTTTTTTAAAAAAATTTTTAGAAATTTTTTTTTCAAAAATTTTTTTAAACTTTTTTTTCAAATTTTTTTTTTCAAAAATATTAATTTTTTTTTTATTTTTTTTTTCAAAATTTTATTTTTGCTTATCCTTTTTCAAAATTTTTTTTCTGCCAATTTGTTTTTTTAATGTTTTTTTTGAACATATTTTTTTGAAATATTATTTTTCAAACTTTTTTTTTTTGAAAATTCTTTCAAATTTTTTTTTCAAATTTTTTTTTTGAAAATTCTTTCAAATTTTTTTTACAAAAATTTTTTTTCACACTTTTTTCTAAATTTTTTTTCAAATTTTTTTTTTCAAAACATATTTCAAACTTAATATATTTTTTTAAATTTAAAAAAAAAATTCTTTAAAATTTCTTTCAATATTTTTTTTCAAATTTGTTTATTCAAATAATTTTTTTTAATTTTTTTTCAAAATTATTTTTTAAAAATTTTTTTTTCCAAATTTTTTTTTGAAAATTTTCTGATAATTCTTCCAGAATTTTTTTTGAATTTTTTTTTTCAATTTTTTTTTTTAAATTCTTTGAAATTTTGTTTTCAAAAATTTTTATTCAAGCTTTCTTTTCAATTTTTTTTTTCAAAAATTCTTTATTTTTTTTTTCAAAAATTCTTACAATACTTTTTTTTAATGTTTTTTTTGAACATATTTTTTTTTGAAATATTATTTTTCAAAAAATTTATTTGAAAATTCTTTCAAAAATTTTTTTCAAAACTTTTTTCAAATTTTTTTTTCAAATTTTTTTTTTCAAAATTTTTTTCCTTTGCAAATTTTTTTTGAAAATATTTTTTTTTCGAAAATTCTTTCAACCTTTTTTTCAAACTTTTTTTACAATTTTTTTTTCGAATTTTTTTTTTCCTAATTTTTTTTTTCCAATTTTTTTTTGCCAATTCTTTTTTAAATTTTTTTTTCAAAAATTTTATTTATGAAAATTCTTTCAAAATTAATTTTTTCGCCAATTTTTTTTAATGTTTTTTTTTGAAAATATTTTTTTTTTTGGAATATTATTTTTCAAACTTTTTTTTCAAAATTTTTTTTCAAATTTTTTTCAAAATTAAAAAAAAAATTTTTATTGAAAATTTTTTCAATATTTTTTTTTCAAGTTTTTTCAAAATCATTTTTTTTTCAAAATTATTTTTTTGAAAATTTTTTTTTTGCCAATTTTTTTTTTGAAAATTTTCTTTTGAAATTTTTTTTTTAAATCTTGTATTTCATAATTTTTTTTTCAACATTTTTTTCACAAAATTTTTTTTTGAAAATTCTTTCAAAAATTTTTTTGAAAATTCTTTCAAAAATTTTTTCGAAATTTTTTTTTTCAAATTTTTTAGGCCAAATTTGATTTTCAATTTTTTTTTTTGAAAATTGATATTGAAAAAAAATTTTTTTTTTGAAAATTCATTCAATATTTTTTTTCAAATTTGTTTTTTTTTAAATAATTTTTTTTCAAAATTATTTTTTTCCAATTTTTTTTTGAAAATTTTTTCAATATTTTTTTTCAAATTTGTTTTTTAAGAATCTTTTTTTTTCAAAATTATTTTTTTGAAATCTTTTTTTTGAAATTTTTTCAATATTTTTTTTCAAATTTGTTTTTTCAAAATCATCTTTTGTCCTTTTTTTTCAAAATAATTTTTTTCAAATTTTTTTTGAAAATATTTTTTTTTTCGAAAATTCTTTCAATTTTTTTTCAAAATTAAAAAAAAAATAATTTTTTTTCAAAATTTTTTCAATATTTTTTCTTCAAATTTGTTTTTTCAAAATCATTTTTTTTTCAAAATTATTTTTTTGAAAATTTTTTTTATGCCAATTTTTTTTTGAAAATTTTCTTTTTGAATTTTTTTTTCAAAACTTCTTTTTCAATTTTTTTTTCAATTTTTTTTTTTTTAATTTTTTTTTCTGATAATTCTTTCTAGATTTTTTTGAAATATATTTTTCAAATTTTTTTTTTGAAAATTTTTTGAATTTTTTTTTCAAAAATTTTTTCAAACTTTTTTTTCAAATTTGTTTTTTTAAAATAATTTTTTTTCAAAATTATTTTTTTAAAATTTTTTTTTGAAAATTTTTTCAATATTTTTATTCAAATTTGTTTTTTCAGAATCTTTTTTTTTTTTCAAAATTATTTTTTTGAAATCTTTTTTTTTACAAATCTTTTTTTCAAATTTTCTAGCCAATTCAATTTACAAATTTTTTTTTTTGAAAATTATTTTTTTGAAAATTTATTTTTACAAATTTATTTTTGAAAATTTTTTTTTTGAAAATTCTTTCAATATTTTTTTTCAAATTTGTTTTATCAAAATAATTTTTTTCAATATTTTTTTTCAAATTTGTTTTTTCAAAATCATTTTTTTTCCTTTTTTTTTTCAAAATAATTTTTTTGAAAATATTTTTTTTTTCGAAAATTCTTTCAATTTTTTTTCAAAATGAAAAAAAAAAAAATTTTTTAAATTTTTTCAAATATTTTTTTTCAAATTTGTTTTTTCAAAATCATTTTTTTTCAAAATTATTTTTTTGAAATTTTTTTTTGCCAATTTTTTTTTGAAAATTTTCTTTTTGAAATTTTTTTTCAAAACTTCTTTTTCAATTTTTTTTTTCAAATTTTTTTTTTAAAATTTTTTTTCTGATAATTCTTTCTAGATTTTTTTGAAATATATTTTTAAAATTTTTTTTTTGAAAATTTTTTGAATTTTTTTTTCAAAAATTTTTTCAAACTTTTTTTTCAAATTTTTTTTTTCAAAAATATTTATTTTTTTTAAAATTTTTTTTTCAAAATTTTATTTTTGCTTATCCTTTTTCAAAATTTTTTTTCTGCCAATTTGTTTTTTTAATGTTTTTTTTTGAACATATTTTTTTGAAATATTATTTTTCAAATATTTTTTTTTGAAAATTCTTTCAAAATTTTTTTTCAAATTTTTTTTTCAAAAAATTTTTCCACCGCTAATTTTTTTCAAATTTTTTTTTGAAAATTCTTTCAAATTTTTTTTACAAAAATTTTTTTTCACACTTTTTTCTAAATTTTTTTTCAAAACATATTTCAAACTTTTTTTTCAATATATTTTTTTAAATATATTGAAAAAAAAGTTTGAAATATGTTTTGAAAAAAAATTTAGAAAAAAGTGTGAAAAAAAATTTTTGTAAAAAAAATTTGAAAGAATTTTCAAAAAAAAATTTGAAAAAAATTAGCGGTGGAAAAATTTTTTGAAAAAAAAATTTGAAAAAAAATTTTGAAAGAATTTTCAAAAAAAAATATTTGAAAAATAATATTTCAAAAAAATATGTTCAAAAAAAAACATTAAAAAAACAAATTGGCAGAAAAAAAATTTTGAAAAAGGATAAGCAAAAATAAAATTTTGAAAAAAAAATTTTAAAAAAAATAAATATTTTTGAAAAAAAAAATTTGAAAAAAAAGTTTGAAAAAATTTTTGAAAAAAAAATTCAAAAAATTTTCAAAAAAAAAATTTTAAAAATATATTTCAAAAAAATCTAGAAAGAATTATCAGAAAAAAAATTTTAAAAAAAAAATTTGAAAAAAAAAATTGAAAAAGAAGTTTTGAAAAAAAATTTCAAAAAGAAAATTTTCAAAAAAAAATTGGCAAAAAAAAATTTCAAAAAAATAATTTTGAAAAAAAATGATTTTGAAAAAACAAATTTGAAAAAAAATATTTGAAAAAATTTAAAAAATTTTTTTTTTTTTCATTTTGAAAAAAAATTGAAAGAATTTTCGAAAAAAAAAATATTTTCAAAAAAATTATTTTGAAAAAAAAAAGGAAAAAAAATGATTTTGAAAAAACAAATTTGAAAAAAAATATTGAAAAAAATTATTTTGATAAAACAAATTTGAAAAAAAATATTGAAAGAATTTTCAAAAAAAAAATTTTCAAAAATAAATTTGTAAAAATAAATTTTCAAAAAAATAATTTTCAAAAAAAAAAATTTGTAAATTGAATTGGCTAGAAAATTTGAAAAAAAGATTTGTAAAAAAAAAGATTTCAAAAAAATAATTTTGAAAAAAAAAAAAGATTCTGAAAAAACAAATTTGAATAAAAATATTGAAAAAATTTTCAAAAAAAAATTTTAAAAAAATAATTTTGAAAAAAAATTATTTTAAAAAAACAAATTTGAAAAAAAAGTTTGAAAAAATTTTTGAAAAAAAAATTCAAAAAATTTTCAAAAAAAAAATTTGAAAAATATATTTCAAAAAAATCTAGAAAGAATTATCAGAAAAAAAAATTAAAAAAAAAAAAATTGAAAAAAAAATTGAAAAAGAAGTTTTGAAAAAAAAATTCAAAAAGAAAATTTTCAAAAAAAAATTGGCATAAAAAAAATTTTCAAAAAAATAATTTTGAAAAAAAAATGATTTTGAAAAAACAAATTTGAAGAAAAAATATTGAAAAAATTTTGAAAAAAAATTATTTTTTTTTTAATTTTGAAAAAAAATTGAAAGAATTTTCGAAAAAAAAAATATTTTCAAAAAAAATTTGAAAAAAATTATTTTGAAAAAAAAGGACAAAAGATGATTTTGAAAAAACAAATTTGAAAAAAAATATTGAAAAAATTTCAAAAAAAAGATTTCAAAAAAATAATTTTGAAAAAAAAAGATTCTTAAAAAACAAATTTGAAAAAAAATATTGAAAAAATTTTCAAAAAAAAATTGGAAAAAAATAATTTTGAAAAAAAATTATTTAAAAAAAAACAAATTTGAAAAAAAATATTGAATGAATTTTCAAAAAAAAAATTTTTTTTCAATATCAATTTTCAAAAAAAAAAATTGAAAATCAAATTTGGCCTAAAAAATTTGAAAAAAAAAATTTCGAAAAAATTTTTGAAAGAATTTTCAAAAAAATTTTTGAAAGAATTTTCAAAAAAAAATTTTGTGAAAAAAATGTTGAAAAAAAAATTATGAAATACAAGATTTAAAAAAAAAATTTCAAAAGAAAATTTTCAAAAAAAAAATTGGCAAAAAAAAAATTTTCAAAAAAATAATTTTGAAAAAAAAATGATTTTGAAAAAACTTGAAAAAAAAATATTGAAAAAATTTTCAATAAAAATTTTTTTTTTAATTTTGAAAAAAATTTGAAAAAAAATTTTGAAAAAAAAGTTTGAAAAATAATATTCCAAAAAAAAAAATATTTTCAAAAAAAAACATTAAAAAAAATTGGCGAAAAAATTAATTTTGAAAGAATTTTCATAAATAAAATTTTTGAAAAAAAAATTTAAAAAAGAATTGGCAAAAAAAAATTGGAAAAAAAAAATTAGGAAAAAAAAAATTCGAAAAAAAAATTGTAAAAAAAGTTTGAAAAAAAGGTTGAAAGAATTTTCGAAAAAAAAATATTTTCAAAAAAAATTTGCAAAGGAAAAAAATTTTGAAAAAAAAAATTTGAAAAAAAAATTTGAAAAAAGTTTTGAAAAAAATTTTTGAAAGAATTTTCAAATAAATTTTTTGAAAAATAATATTTCAAAAAAAAATATGTTCAAAAAAAACATTAAAAAAAAGTATTGTAAGAATTTTTGAAAAAAAAAATAAAGAATTTTTGAAAAAAAAAATTGAAAAGAAAGCTTGAATAAAAATTTTTGAAAACAAAATTTCAAAGAATTTAAAAAAAAAAATTGAAAAAAAAAATTCAAAAAAAATTCTGGAAGAATTATCAGAAAATTTTCAAAAAAAAATTTGGAAAAAAAAATTTTTAAAAAATAATTTTGAAAAAAAATTAAAAAAAATTATTTGAATAAACAAATTTGAAAAAAAATATTGAAAGAAATTTTAAAGAATTTTTTTTTTAAATTTAAAAAAATATATTAAGTTTGAAATATGTTTTGAAAAAAAAAATTTGAAAAAAAATTTAGAAAAAAGTGTGAAAAAAAATTTTTGTAAAAAAAATTTGAAAGAATTTTCAAAAAAAAAATTTGAAAAAAAAATTTGAAAGAATTTTCAAAAAAAAAAAGTTTGAAAAATAATATTTCAAAAAAATATGTTCAAAAAAAACATTAAAAAAACAAATTGGCAGAAAAAAAATTTTGAAAAAGGATAAGCAAAAATAAAATTTTGAAAAAAAAAATAAAAAAAAAATTAATATTTTTGAAAAAAAAAATTTGAAAAAAAAGTTTAAAAAAATTTTTGAAAAAAAAATTTCTAAAAATTTTTTTAAAAAAAATTTGAAAAATGTATTTCAAAAAAATCTAGAAAGAATTTGAATTTGAAAAAAAAATTGAAAAAGAAGTTTTGAAAAAAAAATTTCAAACAGAAAATTTTCAAAAAAAAAATTGAAAAAAATAATTTTGAAAAAAAATATTGGAAGAATTTTCAAAAAAAAAAATTTTCAAAAATAAATTTGTAAAAATAAATTTTCAAAAAAATAATTAAAAAAAAAATTTTGTAAATTAAATTGGCTAGAAAATTTGAAAAAAGTTTTGAAAAAAAAAAGATTTCAAAAAACAAATTTGAAAAAAAATATTGAAAAAATTTTCAAAAAAAAATTTGAAAAAAATAATTTTGAAAAAAAATTATTTTGAAAAAACAAATTTGAAAAAAAATATTGAAAGAATTTTCAAAAAAAATTTTTTTTTCAATATCAATTTTCAAAAAAATTATTTTCAAAAAAAAAATTGAAAATCAAATTTGGCCTAAAAAATTTGAACAAAACTTTTGAAAAAAAAATTTTAAAAAACAAGATTTCAAAAAAAAAAATTCAAAACGAGTATTTTCAAAAAAAAAATTTCAAAAAAATATATTCTGAAAAGAAAGCTTGAAAAAAAATTTGAAAGAATTTTCAAAAAAATTTCAAAAAAATTTTTGAAAGAAATTTCAAAAAAAAATGTATGAAAAAAATGCTGAAAAAAAAATTTTGAAATACAAGATTTCAAAAAAAAATTTCAAAAAGAAAATTTTCAAAAAAAATTGGCAAAAAAAAATTTCAAAAAAATAATTTTGAAAAAAAAAATAATTTTGAAAAAAAATTGAAATAATTTTCGAAAAAAAAAATATTTTCAAAAAAAATTTGAAAAAAATTATTTTGAAAAAAAAGGACAAAAGATGATTTTGAAAAAACAAATTTGAAAAAAAATATTGAAAAAATTTTCAAAAAAAAATTGGAAAAAAATAATTTTGAAAAAAAATTATTTAAAAAAAAACAAATTTGAAAAAAAATATTGAATGAATTTTCAAAAAAAAAAATTTTTTTCAATATCAATTTTCAAAAAAAAAAATTGAAAATCAAATTTGGCCTAAAAAATTTGAAAAAAAAAATTTCGAAAAAATTTTTGAAAGAATTTTCAAAAAAAAATTTTTTGAAAAAAATGTTGAAAAAAAAAATTATGAAATACAAGATTTAAAAAAAAAATTCAAAAGAAAATTTTCAAAAAAAAAATTGGCAAAAAAAAAATTTTCAAAAAAATAATTTTGAAAAAAAAATGATTTTGAAAAAACTTGAAAAAAAAATATTGAAAAAATTTTCAATAAAAATTTTTTTTTTAATTTTGAAAAAAATTTGAAAAAAAATTTTGAAAAAAAAGTTTGAAAAATAATATTCCAAAAAAAAAAATATTTTCAAAAAAAAACATTAAAAAAAATTGGCGAAAAAATTAATTTTGAAAGAATTTTCATAAATAAAATTTTTGAAAAAAAAATTTAAAAAAGAATTGGCAAAAAAAAAATTGGAAAAAAAAAATTAGGAAAAAAAAAATTCGAAAAAAAAATTGTAAAAAAAGTTTGAAAAAAAGGTTGAAAGAATTTTCGAAAAAAAAATATTTTCAAAAAAAATTTGCAAAGGAAAAAAATTTTGAAAAAAAAAATTTGAAAAAAAAATTTGAAAAAAGTTTTGAAAAAAATTTTTGAAAGAATTTTCAAATAAATTTTTTGAAAAATAATATTTCAAAAAAAAATATGTTCAAAAAAAAACATTAAAAAAAAGTATTGTAAGAATTTTTGAAAAAAAAAATAAAGAATTTTTGAAAAAAAAAATTGAAAAGAAAGCTTGAATAAGAATTTTTGAAAACAAAATTTCAAAGAATTTAAAAAAAAAAAATTGAAAAAAAAAATTCAAAAAAAATTCTGGAAGAATTATCAGAAAATTTTCAAAAAAAAATTTGGAAAAAAAAATTTTTAAAAAATAATTTTGAAAAAAAATTAAAAAAAATTATTTGAATAAACAAATTTGAAAAAAAATATTGAAAGAAATTTTAAAGAATTTTTTTTTTAAATTTAAAAAAATATATTAAGTTTGAAATATGTTTTGAAAAAAAAAATTTGAAAAAAAATTTAGAAAAAAGTGTGAAAAAAAATTTTTGTAAAAAAAATTTGAAAGAATTTTCAAAAAAAAAATTTGAAAAAAAAATTTGAAAGAATTTTCAAAAAAAAAAAGTTTGAAAAATAATATTTCAAAAAAATATGTTCAAAAAAAACATTAAAAAAACAAATTGACAGAAAAAAAATTTTGAAAAAGGATAAGCAAAAATAAAATTTTGAAAAAAAAAATAAAAAAAAAATTAATATTTTTGAAAAAAAAAATTTGAAAAAAAAGTTTAAAAAAATTTTTGAAAAAAAAATTTCTAAAAATTTTTTTAAAAAAAATTTGAAAAATGTATTTCAAAAAAATCTAGAAAGAATTTGAATTTGAAAAAAAAATTGAAAAAGAAGTTTTGAAAAAAAAATTTCAAACAGAAAATTTTCAAAAAAAAAATTGAAAAAAATAATTTTGAAAAAAAATATTGGAAGAATTTTCAAAAAAAAAAATTTTCAAAAATAAATTTGTAAAAATAAATTTTCAAAAAAATAATTAAAAAAAAAATTTTGTAAATTAAATTGGCTAGAAAATTTGAAAAAAGTTTTGAAAAAAAAAAGATTTCAAAAAACAAATTTGAAAAAAAATATTGAAAAAATTTTCAAAAAAAAATTTGAAAAAAATAATTTTGAAAAAAAATTATTTTGAAAAAACAAATTTGAAAAAAAATATTGAAAGAATTTTCAAAAAAAATTTTTTTTTCAATATCAATTTTCAAAAAAATTATTTTCAAAAAAAAAATTGAAAATCAAATTTGGCCTAAAAAATTTGAACAAAACTTTTGAAAAAAAAATTTTAAAAAACAAGATTTCAAAAAAAAAAATTCAAAACGAGTATTTTCAAAAAAAAAATTTCAAAAAAATATATTCTGAAAAGAAAGCTTGAAAAAAAATTTGAAAGAATTTTCAAAAAAATTTCAAAAAAATTTTTGAAAGAAATTTCAAAAAAAAATGTATGAAAAAAATGCTGAAAAAAAAATTTTGAAATACAAGATTTCAAAAAAAAATTTCAAAAAGAAAATTTTCAAAAAAAATTGGCAAAAAAAAATTTCAAAAAAAAAATTTTGAAAAAAAAAATAATTTTGAAAAAAAATATTGAAAAAATTTTCAAAAAAAATTTGAAAAAAAATATTTTGAAAAAACAAATTTGAAAAATAATATTGAAAAAATTTTCAAATTTTTTTTTCTATTTAAAAAAAAAATTTGAAAAAAAATTTTGAAAAATAAGTTTGAGAAATAATATTCCAAAAAAAAATATCTAAATATTAATTTTGAAAAAACAAATTTGAAAATAAATACTGAGAGAATTTTCAAAGAAAAATTTTCTTTAAAAAAATTTTGAAAAAATATTTTGGAAATAAAATTTGAAAAAAACGTTTGTAAAAAAAATTTGAAAGAATTTTCAAAAAAAAATTTGAAATAAAAAATTTTAAAAAAATTTTTGAAAAATAATATTTCAAAAAAATATGTTCAAAAAAATATTTAAAAAAATAGGCGAAAAAATAAATTTTGAAAAAAAAATTTGAAAGAATTTTCAAAAAAATAATTTGAGAAAAGGATTAGCAAAAAAAATATATAAAAAAAATATAGAAAAAAAAATAGGAAAAAAAAATTTGAAAAAAATTTCAAATTTCTTTCAAATTTTTTTTCAAAACTTTTTCAATTTTTATTTCGAAATTTTTTTCAAAGTTTTTTTGATAATTCTCTCTAAATTTTTTTTGAAATATTTTTTTCCAATTTTTTTCTTTGAAAATTTTTTGAAATTTTTTTTAAAAAAATTTTCTCAAACTTTCTTTTCAAAATTTGTTTTTCAAATTTTTTTTTCAAAATTTTATTTTTGCTTATCCTTTTTCAAAATATTTTTTCTGCCAATTTGTTTTTTTAATGTTTTTTTTGAACATATGTTTTGAAATATTATTTTTCAAACTTTTCTTTTTTGAAAATTCTTTCAAAATTTTTTCAAATTTTTTTTTTTCAAAAATTTTTTCCTCTAATTTTTTTCAAAATTTTTTTTTTGAAAATTCTTTCAAATTTTTTTTACAATAATTTTTTTTCAAACTTTTTTTTCAAAATTTTTTATCAAATTTTTTTTTTCAAAACTTATTTCAAACTTTTTTTTCAAAATATTTTTTTAAGTAAAAAAAAAAATTTCTTTGAAAATTCTTTCAATATTTTTTTTCAAATTTGTTTATTCAAAATAACTTTTTTTCATTTTTCTTCAAAATTATTTTTTTTTATTTTTTTTCCAATTTTTTTTTTGAAAATTCTGTTTTTGAATTTTTTTTTAAAATCTTGTTTCAAAGATTTGAAAATAAATATTGAAAGAATTTTCAAAAAAAATTTTCTTTAAAAAAATTTTGAAAAAATATTTTGAAAAAAAAAATTGAAAAAAAAACCTTTGTAAAACAAATTTGAAAGAATTTTCGAAAAAAAAAAATATTTTCAAAAAAAATTTGAAAAAATGATTTTGAAAAAAAATTTGAAAAAAATTATTTTGAAAAAAAAAGGAAAAAAATGATTTTGAAAAAACAAATTTGAAAAAAAATATTGAAAAAATTTCAAAAAAAAATTTGAAAAAAATAATTTTGAATAAAAATTATTTTGATAAAACAAATTTGAAGAAAAATATTGAAAGAATTTTCAAAAAAAAAATTTTTCAAAAATAAATTTGTAAAAATAAATTTTCAAAAAAATAATTTTCAAAAAAAAATTTTGTAAATTAAATTGGCTAGAAAATTTGAAAAAAAGATTTGAAAAAAAAAAAGATTTCAAAAAAATAATTTTGAAAAAAAAAATATTTTCAAAAAAAATTTGAAAAAAATTATTTTGAAAAAAAAAGGAAAAAAAATGATTTTGAAAAAGCAAATTTGAAAAAAAATATTGAAAAAAAAAAAATTCTTTCAACATTTTTTTTCAAATTTGTTTATTCAAATAATTTTTTTTCATTTTTTTTTTAATTTTTTTTTTCCAAATTTTTTTTTGAAAATTTTCTGATAATTCTTCCAGAATTTTTTTTGATTTTTTTTAAAATTTTTTTTTGAAAATTCTTTGAAATTTTTTTTTCAAAAATTTTTATTCAAGCTTTCTCTTCAAATTTTTTTTCAAAAATTCTTTATTTTTGTTTTCATAAATTCTTACAAAACTTTTTTTTCAAAATTTATTTTTTCGCCATTTTTTAATGTTTTTTTTGAACATATTTTTTTTTGAAATATTATTTTTCAAAAAATTTATTTGAAAATTCTTTCTTTTTTTCCGAATTTTTTTTTTTCCTAAATTTTTTTTTCCAATTTTTTCTTGCCAATTCTTTTTTAAATTTTTTTTTCAAAAATTTTATTTATGAAAATTCTTTCAAATTTTTTTTTCAAAATTAATTTTTTCGCCAATTTTTTTTAATGTTTTTTTTTGAAAATATATTTTTTTTGGAATATTATTTTTCAAACTTTTTTTTCAAAATTTTTTTTCAAATTTTTTTCAAAATAAAAAAAAAAAAAATTATTGAAAATTTTTTCAATATTTTTTTTCAAGTTTTTTCAAAATCATTTTTTTTTCAAAATTATTTTTTTGAAAATTTTTTTTTGCCAATTTTTTTTTGAAAATTTTGTTTTTGAAATTTTTTTTTTGAAATCTTGTATTTCATAATTTTTTTTTCAACATTTTTTTCACAAAATTTTTTTTTGAAAATTCTTTCAAAAATTTTTTTGAAATTTTTTTTTTCAAAATTTTTATTCAAGCTTTCTTTTCAATTTTTTTTCAAAAATTCTTTATTTTTGTTTTCAAAAATTCTTACAGAACTTTTTTTTCAAAATTTATTTTTTCGCCATTTTTTTAATGTTTTTTTTTGAACATATTTTTTTTTGAAATATTATTTTTCAAAAAATTTATTTGAAAATTCTTTCAAAAATTTTTTTCAAAACTTTTTTCAAAATTTTTTTTCAATTTTTTTTTTCAAAAATGTTTTCCTTTGCCAATTTTTTTTGAAAATATTTTTTTTTCGAAAATTCTTTCAACCTTTTTTTCAAACTTTTTTTACAATTTTTTTTTCCAATTTTTTCTTGCCAATTTTTTTTTCAAAATAATTTTTTTGAAAATTTTTTTTTGCCAATTTTTTTTTTGAAAATTTTGTTTTTGAAATTTTTTTTTTGAAATCTTGTATTTCATAATTTTTTTTTCAACATTTTTTTCACAAAATTTTTTTTTGAAAATTCTTTCAAAAATTTTTTTGAAATTTTTTTTTTCAAAATTTTTTTTAAAAATTCTTTCAAATTTTTTTTTCAGAACTTTCTTTAAAGCTTTCCTTTCAAAATATTTTTTAGAAATTTTTTTTTGAAAATATTCGTTTTGAAATTATTTTTTTGAATCTTGTTTTTTAAAATTTTTTTTCAAAAGTTTTTTTCAAATTTTTTAGGCCAAATTTGATTTTCAAATATTTTTTTTGAAAATAATTTTTTTGAAAATTGATATTGAAAAAAAAAATTTTTTTTTTGAAAATTCATTCAATATTTTTTTTCAAATTTGTTTTTTTTAAATAATTTTTTTTCAAAATTATTTTTTTCCAATTTTTTTTGGAAATTTTTTCAATATTTTTTTTCAAATTTGTTTTTTCAGAATCTTTTTTTTTTCAAAATTATTTTTTTGAAATCTTTTTTTTTTCAAATCTTTTTTTCAAATTTTCTAGCCAATTTAATTAACAAAATTTTTTTTTTGAAAATTATTTTTTTGAAAATTTATTTTTACAAATTTATTTTTGAAAAAATTTTTTTTTGAAAATTCTTTCAATATTTTTTTTCAAATTTGTTTTATCAAAATAATTTTTTTTCAAAATTATTTTTTTCCAATTTTTTTTGGAAATTTTTTCAATATTTTTTTTCAAATTTGTTTTTTCAGAACCTTTTTTTTTTCAAAATTATTTTTTTGAAATCTTTTTTTTTTCAAATCTTTTTTTCAAATTTTCTAGCCAATTTAATTAACAAAATTTTTTTTTTGAAAATTATTTTTTTGAAAATTTATTTTTACAAATTTATTTTTGAAAAATTTTTTTTTGAAAATTCTTTCAATATTTTTTCAAATTTGTTTTATCAAAATAATTTTTTTTCAAAATTATTTTTTTCAAATTTTTTTTGAAATTTTTTCAATATTTTTTTTCAAATTTGCTTTTTCAAAATCATTTTTTTTCCTTTTTTTTTCAAAATAATTTTTTTCAAATTTTTTTTGAAAATATTTTTTTTTTCAAAATTATTTTTTTGAAATCTTTTTTTTTTCAAATCTTTTTTTCAAATTTTCTAGCCAATTTAATTTACAAAATTTTTTTTTGAAAATTATTTTTTTGAAAATTTATTTTTACAAATTTATTTTTGAAAAATTTTTTATTTTGAAAATTCTTTCAATATTTTTTTTCAAATTTGTTTTATCAAAATAATTTTTATTCAAAATTATTTTTTTCAAATTTTTTTTTGAAATTTTTTCAATATTTTTTTTCAAATTTGTTTTTTCAAAATCATTTTTTTTCCTTTTTTTTTCAAAATATTTTTTTTTTCGAAAATTCTTTCAAATTTGTTTTACAAACGTTTTTTTTCAATTTTTTTTTTCAAAATATTTTTTCAAAATTTTTTTAAAGAAAATTTTTTTTTGAAAATTCTTTCAATATTTATTTTCAAATTTGTTTTTTCAAAATTAATATTTAGAATTTTTTTTTCTGATAATTCTTTCTAGATTTTTTTTGAAATATATTTTTCAAATTTTTTTTTGAAAATTTTTTGAAATTTTTTTTTCAAAAATTTTTTCAAACTTTTTTTTCAAATTTTTTTTTTCAAAAATATTTATTTTTTTTTTATTTTTTTTTTCAAAATTTTATTTTTGCTTATCCTTTTTCAAAATTTTTTTTCTGCCAATTTGTTTTTTTAATGTTTTTTTGAACATATTTTTTTGAAATATTATTTTTCAAACTTTTTTTTTTGAAAATTCTTTCAAAATTTTTTTTCAATTTTTTTTTTCAAAAATTTTTTCCACCGCTAATTTTTTTCAAATTTTTTTTTGAAAATTCTTTCAAATTTTTTTTACAAAAATTTTTTTTCACACTTTTTTCTAATTTTTTTTTCAAATTTTTTTTCTCAAAACATATTTCAAACTTTTTTTTCAATATATTTTTTTAAATTAAAAAAAAAATTTCTTTCAATATTTTTTTTCAAATTTGTTTATTCAATTAATTTTTTTTCATTTTTTTTTCAAAATTATTTTTTTTAAATTTTTTTTTTCCAAATTTTTTTTTGAAAATTTTCTGATAATTCTTCCAGAATATTTTTTGATTTTTTTTTTCAATTTTTTTTTGAAAATTCTTTGAAATTTTGTTTTCAAAAATTTTTATTCAAGCTTTCTTTTCAAATTTTTTTTCAAAAATTCTTTATTTTTGTTTTCAAAAATTCTTACAAAACTTTTTTTCAAAATTTATTTTTTCGCCATTTTTTTAATGTTTTTTTTGAACATATTTTTTTTTGAAATATTATTTTTCAAAAAATTTATTTGAAAATTCTTTCAAAAATTTTTTTCAAAACTTTTTTCAAAATTTTTTTTCAAATTTTTTTTTTCAAAAATGTTTTCCTATGCCAATTTTTTTTGAAAATATTTTTTTTTCGAAAATTCTTTCAACCTTTTTTTCAAACTTTTTTTACAATTTTTTTTCCAATTTTTTCTTGCCAATTCTTTTTTAAATTTTTTTTTCAAAAATTTTATTTATGAAAATTCTTTCAAAATTTTTTTTCAAAATAAATTTTTTTGCCAATTTTTTTTAATGTTTTTTTTTGAAAATATTTTTTTTTGGAATATTATTTTTCAAACTTTTTTTTCAATTTTTTTTTTCAAATTTTTTTCAAAATAAAAAAAAAAATTTTTTGAAAATTTTTTTTTGCCAATTTTTTTTTGAAAATTTTCTTTTTGAAATCTTGTATTTCATAATTTTTTTTTCAACATTTTTTTCACAAAATTTTATTTTGAAAATTCTTTCAAAAATTTTTTTGAAAATTCTTTCAAAAATTTTTTTGAAATTTTTTTTTTCAAATTTTTTTTTTAAATTCTTTTAATTTTTTTTTCAAAACTTTCTTTAAAGCTTTCTTTTCAAAATATTTTTTTGAAATTTTTTTTTTGAAAATATTCGTTTTGAAATTATTTTTTTGAAATCTTTTTTTTTTAAATTTTTTTTCAAAAGTTTTTTTCAAATTTTTTAGGCCAAATTTGATTTTCAAATTTTTTTTTTGAAAATAATTTTTTTGAAAATTGATATTGAAAAAAAAAATTTTTTTTGAAAATTCATTCAATATTCTTTTTCAAATTTGTTTTTTTTAAAATAATTTTTTTTCAAAATAATTTTTTTCCAATTTTTTTTTGAAAATTTTTTCAATATTTTTTTTCAAATTTGTTTTTTCAGAATCTTTTTTTTTTCAAAATTATTTTTTTGAAATCTTTTTTTTTTCAAATCTTTTTTTCAAATTTTCTAGCAAATTTAATTTACAAAATTTTTTTTTTGAAAATTATTTTTTTGAAAATTTATTTTTACAAATTTATTTTTGAAAAAATTTTTTTTTGAAATTTTTTCAATATTTTTTTTCAAATTTGTTTTTTCAAAATCATTTTTTTTTCAAAATTTTTTTTTTGAAATTTTTTTTTGCCAATTTTTTTTGAAAATTTTCTTTTTGAAATTTTTTTTCAAAACTTCTTTTTCAATTTTTTTTCAAATTTTTTTTTTCAATTATTTTTCTGATAATTCTTTCTAGATTTTTTTGAAATATATTTTTCAAATTTTTTGAATTTTTTTTTCAAAAATTTTTTCAAACTTTTTTTTCAAATTTTTTTTTTTTTAAATATTTTTTTTTATTTTTTTTTTCAAAATTTTATTTTTGCTTATCCTTTTTCAAATTTTTTTTTCTGCCAATTTCTTTTTTTAATGTTTTTTTTGAACATATTTTTTTGAAATATTATTTTTCAAACTTTTTTTTTTTGAAAATTCTTTCAAAATTTTTTTTCAAATTTTTTTTTTCAAAATTTTTTTCCACAGCTAGTTTTTTTCAAATTTTTTTTTTGAAAATTTTTTGATTTTTTTTTCAAAAATTTTTTCAAACTTTTTTTTCAAATTTTTTTTTTCAAAAATATTTATTTTTTTTAAAATTTTTTTTTCAAAATTTTATTTTTGCTTATCCTTTTTCAAAATTTTTTTTCTGCCAATTTGTTTTTTTAATGTTTTTTTTGAACATATTTTTTTGAAATATTATTTTTCAAACTTTTTTTTTTTGAAAATTCTTTCAAAATTTTTTTTCAAATTTTTTTTTCAAAATTTTTTTCCATCGCAAATTTTTTTCAAATTTTTTTTTTGAAAATTCTTTCAAATTTTTTTTACAAAAATTTTTTTCACACTTTTTTCTAATTTTTTTTTCAAATTTTTTTTTCAAAACATATTTCAAACTTTTTTTTCAATATATTTTTTTAAATAAAAAAAAAAAATTCTTTCAATATTTTTTTTCAAATTTGTTTATTCAAATAATTTTTTTAAATTTTTTTTTTAATTTTTTTTTTTAATTTTTTTTTTCCAAATTTTTTTTTGAAAATTTTCTGATAATTCTTCCAGAATTTTTTTTGATTTTTTTTTTCAATTTTTTTTTGAAAATTCTTTGAAATTTTGTTTTCAAAAATTTTCATTCAAGCTTTCTTTTCAAATTTAAAAAAAAAAAAAAAAAAATTACCGAACAAAATAAACTGAATTTCCTCAATAATCCCAAAGAAATGAATAATAATAAAAACAGTAAAATAAAAAGGTAAATTGTGAGCTGATACTGAACCTACTGCCCACCAAAATTATATATAATTTTTTAATCTAATGAAGGAATTGGTAAAGGACACAACTTCACCAAGGGTCTTCTGAGAGTTCTATTTTTTGTGAGGACTGATGCTACTCTGCAAATACCATCCTCACCACAATATAACTGTGTAATTCGGCCATCCGGCCATTTCATTTTAAACTAGGACCATGGTGCCCACAGCAGGAGGTGACATGGGTTCTAACCACTTTCCTCGCTGCTGAAGGGTATGTAAATATTCAGAATGCCACCTTGACCAAAAATCTTGGTGGAGTCGTTGTAAAAGCTGCCACCTTCCGAGATGGCTTAATTTCAAATGAGTAATAGCGGGATCTGGCAGGGCAGACAGTGGTTCCAGGGTAAGGAAGTGTCCCGGCGTCAAAACCAGGAGATCATTCGGGTCACTACTGAGTGGACAAAGAGGACGAGAGTTCAAAAGCGATTCAATTTGTACTAAAACTGTATATAGCTCCTCAAAGGTTAAAATTTGGTCTCCTATAACTCGATATAGGTGAGTTTTTACCGATTTTACACCGGCTTCTGCTAAACCTGAAAAATAAGGTGCCACTGGAACTTGAAATTAACATTCTATATTTTCTGCTTCTACCGCGTTTTTGAGTAGGGTTTCAATTTCTTTGGAGCCCCCTTGAAAACAACCTCCGTTGTCACTAAAAATCTGAGAACAACGACCCCTTCGACTAATAAAACGGCGAAAGGCAACTAAAAATGCTTCACTTGTGAGATCAGATGCCAACTCTAAATGTATAGCTTTTGTTGCAAAGTATACAAAAACATATATATATGACTTGTAGGTTTTTGCTCTGCGTAATTTACCCATTTTCGTTAAAAAAGGTCCGGCATAATCAATCCCAACACATGAGAAGGGTTTTATTTGGGACACCCGTACCGCAGGCAAATTTGCCATTTTCGGTTGATAAGACGTTGGAGATAAACGCCAACACTTGTGACAATTATTTAATACCTGTCTGATAGCCCTTTTTGGCGAAAGTATCCAAAATTGTTGGAGTAGTAGAAATAGTAACGATTGTAATCCTGGGTGTAGGAATTTTTTATGAAAATCTTCAATTATTAAACGAGTTAAAATGCTATTTCTTGACAAAAGTGCTGGGTATTTTTTATCATAGCAAAGTTTAGAGTTCTTGAGGCGTCCACCTACTCGCAAAATACCTTCTTCATCTAAAAATACGTCGAGTTTTCTAAGAAATTTAGATGGGGGCTTATCACCTTTCAAGAGAGAGAGAGATGTCTTCATTAAAATGAGATGCTTGCACGTATTTTACGAGAAAGTAAAGTGATTTCTTTAATTCTAAAATGGTAAAGATGTTTTTCTTAATTTTTTCCTTACTGCGACAATTATCAATAAATCGGAATACATAAGAGACGATTCGTTGAATTTTTGCAAGTGACGAGAATTTTACCAGCAACTCTTGGAAATAGTCAGGAGAAATGAAAGCAGCTAAGGTAACGTTCCTTTCTTCAGTAGAAATATTCAGATTCTCTGAGTCCTCTGAGAAATCAGAAAGTGGCCATAAATCTCGAGAAAATGGGAACCAAGCCGGTCCTGCCCACCATAGCTTACAATTGAGTAACTCCGACGGTAGTAACCCTCTTGATGCGCAATCCGCGGGGTTGTCTTCTGATTTTATATGTAACCAATGTGAAGGAGATAATTTTTCTTGAATTTGTGACACAAGATTACTGATGAAGGTTTTCCATCTATATGGTGGATTTTTCAACCACGTCAAAGCTATGGTAGAATCTGGCCAAGCATTAACACGAGAAAGCATAATTTTCCCCTTGTATACCCCCAAAGCATAGTCAATAAGATCAGTTGAGAGTACTGCTGCCGAAAGTTCCAATCTGGGAACTGAAATCTTTTTTAAAGGCGCGATTTTAGTTTTTGAGATAACGACAAATATGTGCATATTATCACCAGTTCGTATTTATAAATATATTACAGCCACGTAAGCCATTTGTGATGCATCACAGAATCCGTGAAATTCGCATTTATCAAAATCACTTACTAAAACGCGACGTGGAAATTCAAATTTTGTTAGAAGAGATAGTTCTGATTTAAATTGTATCCAGCGCTCACATATATGAGTAGGAGGCTGATCGTCCCAATCGAGTCCAAGACTCCATAACGTTTGCAATAAATATTTTGAGAACACTGTAAGGGGGGATAAGAAACCAAGTGGATCAAAAATCCGTGCAATTTCTGACAATATACTCCGTTTTGAGCAGGACTTATTTTAAGGAGAAATACTGAAAGAAAATGTATCAATAGAGGGTTGCCATTGTAGACCCAATATTTTCAAACCTGAAGACGTTTGTGAGTCGAATGAAAGAAAACCGGAATGTAAGTGATGATCTGGAAAATCGGAGAGTACTTTTGGACAGTTGCTAGCCCATTTTCTGAGTTTAAATCCGCCTCTTTTCAATAAATCGATAAGTTGATTCCGGGTATTAAAGGCTTCCTCAAGAGAATCAAATCCGATGGCCCACAAAAATATCATTTTCTAAAATAGTTGCAGCTTGAGGAAAATCATGCCCCTCATCCCTTGCCAGCTGAATGATTGTTCCATTCGCCAAGTATAGAGAACATGACAAACCAAAAATTAATCTTTTGAACCTATAATCTTTTACGGGCTCGGTAACCTAAAATCGCCATAAAATTCTCTGAAAATTCCAATGAATTTCCGCAACTAGAATTTGATTAAACATACTTTTAATATCACATGTAAAAACTATAGGCTGTAAACGAAAGTTCAGCAAAATTGATATTATATCTTTCTGGAGTTTTTCTCCAACCAAAAGTTCTTCTTTGAGAGACAACCCTTGATAATTCTTCGCCGAAGCATCATAAACAATTCTAATTTTATCTGCTTTAGATATACAGTGATGGGGAATATAATTAACATTGCCTTTTATGCCGTCGTCCCGGACGAGTTCTAAATAATCTAAATCCAAATATTCTTAAATAAATATGTATAAATATGTATGTGTTGGGATCAGCAAAAAATCGCTTTTCTAGAGATGTGAACATATTTTTTTTTTAAATATTATTTTTCAAAAAATTTATTTGAAAATTCTTTCAAAAATTTTTTTCAAAACTTTTTTCAAAATTTTTTTTCAAATTTTTTTTTTCAAAAATGTTTTCCTTTGCCAGTTTTTTTTTTAATATTTTTTTTTCGAAAATTCTTTCAACCTTTTTTTCAAACTTTTTTTACAATTTTTTTTTCGAATTTTTTTTTCCTAAATTTTTTTTTCCAATTTTTCTTGCCAATTCTTTTTTAAATTTTTTTTTCAAAAATTTTATCAAACTTTTTTTTAAATTTGTATTTTAAAATAATTTTTTTCAAATTTTTTTTGTAAATTTTTTTTTTCGAAAATTCTTTCTTTTTTCAAAATAAAAAAAAATATTTTTTTTTTAAATTTTTTCAATATTTTTTTTCAAATTTGTTTTTTCAAAATAATTTTTTTTTGAAAATTATTTTTTTGAAAATTTTTTATTGCCAATTGTTTTTTGAAAATTTTCTTTTTGAAATTTTTTTTCAAAACTTCTTTTTCAATTTTTTTTTCAAATTTTTTTTTTAAATTTTTTTTTTCTGATAATTCTTTCTAGATTTTTTTGAAATATATTTTTCAAATTTTTTTTTGAAAATTTTTTCAATATTTTTTTTCAAATTTGTTTTTTCAGAATCTTTTTTTTTTTCAAAATTATTTTTTTGAAATCTTTTTTTTTTCAAATCTTTTTTTCAAATTTTCTAGCCAATTTAATTTACAAATTTTTTTTTTTGAAAATTATTTTTTTGAAAATTTATTTTTACAAATTTATTTTTGAAATTTTTTTTTTTGAAAATTCTTTCAATATTTTTTTTCAAATTTGTTTTATCAAAATAATTTTTTTTCAAAATTATTTTTTTCAAATTTTTTTTTGAAATTTTTTCAATATTTTTTTTCAAATTTGTTTTTTCAAAATCATTTTTTTCCCCTCTTTTTTCAAAATAATTTTTTTCAAATTTTTTTTGAAATTTTTTTTTTCGAAAATTCTTTCAAATTTGTTTTACAAACGTTTTTTTTCAATTTTTTTTTTCAAAATATTTTTTCAACATTTTTTTAAAGAAAATTTTTTTTTGAAAATTCTTTCAATATTTATTTTCAAATTTGTTTTTTCAAAATTAATATTTAGAAATTTTTTTTTTGGAATATTATTTCTCGAACTTATTTTTCAAATTTTTTTTTCAAATTTGTTTTTTCAAAATCATTTTTTTTTGAAAATTATTTTTTTGAAAATTTTTTTTTTTGCCAATTGTTTTTTGAAAATTTTCTTTTTGAAATTTTTTTTCAAAACTTCTTTTTCAATTTTTTTTTCAATTTTTTTTTTAATTTTTTTTTCTGATAATTCTTTCTAGATTTTTTTGAAATATATTTTTCAAATTTTTTTTTGAAAATTTTTTCAATATTTTTTTTCAAATTTGTTTTTTCAGAATCTTTTTTTTTTTTCAAAATTATTTTTTTGAAAATTTATTTTTACAAATTTATTTTTGAAAATTTTTTTTTTTGAAAATTCTTTCAATATTTTTTTTCAAATTTGTTTTATCAAAATAATTTTTTTCAAATTTTTTTTTCAAATTTTTTCAATATTTTTTTTCAAATTTGTTTTTTCAAAATCATTTTTTTCCCTTTTTTTTCAAAATAATTTTTTTCAAATTTTTCTTGAAATTTTTTTTTTCGAAAATTCTTTCAAATATGTTTTACAAACGTTTTTTTTCAATTTTTTTTTCAAAATATTTATTCAAAATTTTTTTAAAGAAAATTTTTTTTTGAAAATTATTTCAATATTTATTTTCAAATTTGTTTTTTCAAAATTAATATTTAGAAATTTTTTTTTTGGAATATTATTTCTCGAACTTATTTTTCAAATTTTTTTTTCAAATTTGTTTTTTCAAAATTATTTTTTTTTCAAAATTATTTTTTTGAAATTTTTTTTTGCCAATTTTTTTTTTGAAAATTTTCTTTTTGAAATTTTTTTTTCAAAACTTCTTTTTCAATTTTTTTTTCAAATTTTTTTTCAAAAATTTTTTTTTCTGATAATTCTTTCTAGATTTTTTTGAAATATATTTTTCAAATTTTTTTTTTTTGAAAATTTTTTGAAATTTTTTTTTCAAAAATTTTTTCAACCTTTTTTTTCAAATTTTTTTTTTCAAAAATATTTATTTTTTTTAATTTTTTTTTTCAAAATTTTATTTTTGCTTATCCTTTTTCAAATTTTTTTTTCTGCCAATTCGTTTTTTTAATGTTTTTTTGAACATATTTTTTTGAAATATTATAATTCAAACTTTTTTTTTTGAAAATTCTTTCAAAATTTTTTTTCAAATTTTTTTTTCAAAAATTTTTTCCACCGCTAATTTTTTTCAAATTTTTTTTTGAAAATTCTTTCAATTTTTTTTTTCAAAAATTTTTTTTCACACTTTTTTCTAAATTTTTTTTCAAATTTTTTTTCTCAAAACATATTTCAAACTTTTTTTTCAATATATTTTTTTAAATAAAAAAAAAAATTTCTTTCAATATTTTTTTTCAAATTTGTTTATTCAAATAATTTTTTTTCATTTTTTTTCAAAATTATTTTTTTAAAATTTTTTTTTCCAAATTTTTTTTTGAAAATTTTCTGATAATTCTTCCAGAATATTTTTTGATTTTTTTTTCAATTTTTTTTTGAAAATTCTTTGAAATTTTGTTTTCAAAAATTTTTATTCAAGCTTTCTTTTCAATTTTTTTTTCAAAAATTCTTTATTTTTGTTTTCAAAAATTCTTACAAAACTTTTTTTTCAAAATTTATTTTTTCGCCATTTTTTTAATTTATTTTTTTGAACATATTTTTTTTTGAAATATTATTTTTCAAAAAATTTATTTGAAAATTCTTTCAAAAATTTTTTTCAAAACTTTTTTCAAAATTTTTTTTCAAATTTTTTTTTTCAAAAATGTTTTCCTTTGCCAATTTTTTTTGAAAATATTTTTTTTTCGAAAATTCTTTCAACCTTTTTTTCAAACTTTTTTTACAATTTTTTATTCGAATTTTTTTTTCCTAAATTTTGTTTTCCAATTTTTTCTTGCCAATTCTTTTTTAATTTTTTTTTTCAAAAATTTTATTTTTTCAAATTTTTTTCAAAATTAAAAAAAAAAATTTTATTGAAAATTTTTTCAATATTTTTTTTCAAGTTTTTTCAAAATCATTTTTTTTCAAAATAATTTTTTTGAAAAATTTTTTTTGCCAATTTTTTTTTTGAAAATTTTCTTTTTGAAATTTATTTTTGAAATCTTGTATTTCATAATTTTTTTTTCAACATTTTTTCACAAATTTTTTTTTTGAAAATTCATTCAAGAATTTTTTTGAAAATTCTTTCAAAAATTTTTTTGAAATTTTTTTTTTCAAAATTTTTTTAAAAAATTCTTTCAAATTTTTTTTTCAAAACTTTCTTTAAAGCTTTCCTTTCAAAATATTTTTTTGAAATTTTTTTTTTGAAAATATTCGTTTTGAAATTATTTTTTTGAAATCTTGTTTTTTAAAATTTTTTTTCAAATGTTTTTTTCAAATTTTTTAGGTCAAATTTGATTTTCAAATTTTTTTTTTGAAAATATTTTTTTTGAAAATTGATATTGAAAAAAAAAATTTTTTTTGAAAATTCATTCAATATTCCTTTTCAAATTTGTTTTTTTTTAAATAATTTTTTTTCAAAATTATTTTTTTCCAATTTTTTTTTGAAAATTTTTTCAATATTTTTTTTCAAATTTGTTTTTTCAGAATCTTTTTTTTTTCAAAATTATTTTTTTGAAATCTTTTTTTTTTCAAATCTTTTTTTCAAATTTTCTAGCCAATTTAATTTACAAAATTTTTTTTTGAAAATTATTTTTTTGGAAATTTATTTTTACAAATTTATTTTTGAAAAAATTTTTTTTTGAAATTTTTCCAATATTTTTTTTCAAATTTGTTTTTTCAAAATCATTTTTTTTCCTTTTTTTTCAAAATCATTTTTTTCAAATTTTTTTTGAAAATATTTTTTTTTTCGAAAACTCTTTCAATTTTTTTTCAAAATTTAAAAAAAAAAAATTTTTTTCAAAATTTTTTCAATATTTTTTTTTCAAATTTGTTTTTTCAAAATAATTTTTTTTCAAAATTATTTTTTTGAAATTTTTTTTTTTGCAAATTTATTTTTGAAAATTTTTTTTTTTGAAAATTCTTTCAATATTTTTTTTCAAATTTGTTTTATCAAAATAATTTTTTTTCAAAATTATTTTTTTCAATATTTTTTTTCAAATTTGTTTATTCAAAATCATTTTTTTCCCTTTTTTTTTCAAAATAATTCTTTTCAAATTTTTTTTGAAAATATTTTTTTTTTCAAAATAAAAAAAAAAAAATTTATTGAACATTTTTTCAATTTTTTTTTTCAAGTTTTTTCAAAATCATTTTCTTTTCGAAATTTTTTTTTTGAAATCTTGTATTTCATAATTTTTTTTTCAACATTTTTTTCACAAAATTTTTTTTTGAAAATTCTTTCAAAAATTTTTTTGAAAATTCTTTCAAAAATTTTTTTGAAATTTTTTTTTTCAAATTTTTTTTTAAAAATTCTTTCAAATTTTTTTTTCAAAACTTTCTTTAAAGCTTTCCTTTCAAAATATTTTTTGAATTTTTTTTTGAAAATATTCGTTTTGAAATTATTTTTTTGAAATCTTGTTTTTTGAAATTTTTTTTCAAAAGTTTTTTCAAATTTTTTAGGCCAAATTTGATTTTCAAATTTTTTTTTTGAAAATAATTTTTTTTGAAAATTGATATTGAAAAAAAATTTTTTTTTTTGAAAATTCATTCAATATTTTTTTTCAAATTTGTTTTTTTTTTAAATAATTTTTTTTCAAAATTATTTTTTTCCAATTTTTTTTTTGAAAATTTTTTCAATATTTTTTTTCAAATTTGTTTTTTCAGAATCTTTTTTTTCAAAATTATTTTTTTGAAATCTTTTTTTTTTCAAATTTTCTAGCCAATTTAATTTACAAAATTTTTTTTTGAAAATTATTTTTTTGAAAATTTATTTTTACAAATTTATTTTTGAAAATTCTTTCAATATTTTTTTTCAAATTTGTTTTATCAAAATAATTTTTATTCAAAATTATTTTTTTCAAATTTTTTTTTGAAATTTTTTCAATATTTTTTTTCAAATTTGCTTTTTCAAAATCATTTTTTTTCCTTTTTTTTTCAAAATAATTTTTTTCAAATTTTTTTTGAAAATATTTTTTTTTCGAAAATTCTTTAAATTTTTTTTCAAAATTAAAAAAAAAAATTTTTTTTCAAAATTTTTTCAATATTTTTTTTTCAAATTTGTTTTTTCAAATTATTTTTCAAATTATTTTTTTGAAATTTTTTTTTTGCCAATTTTTTTTTGAAAATTTTCTTTTTGAAATTTTTTTTCAAAACTTCTTTTTCAGTTTTTTTTTCAAATTTTTTTTTAAATTTTTTTTTCTGATAATTCTTTCTAGATTTTTTTAAATATATTTTTCAAATTTTTTTTTGAAAATTTTTTGAATTTTTTTTTTAAATTTTTTCAAACTTTTTTTTCAATTTTGTTTTTTTAAAATAATTTTTTTTCAAAATTATTTTTTTAAAATTTTTTTTTGAAAATTTTTTCAATATTTTTATTCAAATTTGTTTTTTCAGAATCTTTTTTTTTTTCAAAATTATTTTTTTGAAATCTTTTTTTTTTCAAATCTTTTTTTCAAATTTTCTAGCCAATTTAATTTACAAAATTTTTTTTTTGAAAATTATTTTTTTGAAAATTTATTTTTACAAATTTATTTTTGAAAATTTTTTTTTTGAAAATTCTTTCAATATTTTTTTTCAAATTTGTTTTATCAAAATAATTTTTTTTTCAAAATTATTTTTTTCAATTTTTTTTTTGAAATTTTTTTTCAAATTTGTTTTTTCAAAATCATTTTTTTCCTTTTTTTTTTCAAAATAATTTTTTTCAAATTTATTTTGAAAATATTTTTTTTTCGAAAATTCTTTCAATTTTTTTTCAAAATAAAAAAAAAAAATTTTTTCAAAAAATTTTTTCATTATTTTTTTTCAAATTTGTTTTTTCAAAATCATTTTTTTTTCAAAATTATTTTTTTGAAATTTTTTTTTTGCCATTTTTTTTTGAAAATTTTCTTTTTGAAATTTTTTTTCAAAACTTTTTTTTCAATTTTTTTTTTCAATTTTTTTTTTTTAAATTTTTTTCTGATAATTCTTTCTAGATTTTTTTGAAATATATTTTTCAAATTTTTTTTTGAAAATTTTTTGAATTTTATTTTCAAAAATTTTTTCAAACTTTTTTCAAATTTTTTTTTTCAAATATATTTATTTTTTTTTAAATTTTTTTTTCAAAATTTTATTTTTGCTTATCCTTTTTCAAAATTTTTTTTCTGCCAATTTGTTTTTTTAATGTTTTTTTTGAAATATTATTTTTCAAACTTTTTTTTTTATAAAATTCTTTCAAAATTTTTTTTCAAATTTTTTTTTTCAATAATTTTTTCCACCGCTAATTTTTTTCAAATTTTTTTTTTTGAAAATTCTTTCAAATTTTTATTACAAAAATTTTTTTCAAACTTTTTTCTAAATTTTTTTTCAAATTTTTCTTTTCAAAAGTTATTTCAAACTTTTTTTTCAATATATTTTCTTAAATAAAAAAAAAAAATATCTTTGAAAATTCTTTCAATATTTTTTTTCAAATTTGTTTATTCAAAATAATTTTTTTTCATTTTTTTTCAAAATTATTTTTTTAAAATTTTTTTTTTCCAACTTTTTTTTTGAAAATTTTCTGATAATTCTTCCAGAATTTTTTTTGAATTTTTTTTTTGAAAATTCTTTGAAATTTATTTTTCAAAAATTTTTATTCAAACTTTCTTTTCAAATTTTTTTTTCAAAAATTCTTTATTTTTTTTTTCAAAAATTCTTTCAAAACTTTTTTTTCAAAATTTATTTTTTCGCCAATTTTTTTTTAAAATTTTTTTTTCTGCTAATCCTTTTTTCAAATTTTTTTTTGAAAATTCGTTCAAAATTTTTTTTCAAAATTTATTTTTTCGCCATTTTTTTAATGATTTTTTTGAACATATTTTTTTTTGAAATATTATTTTTCAAAAAATTTATTTGAAAATTCTTTCAAAAATTTTTTTCAAAACTTTTTTCAAAATTTTTTTTCAAATTTTTTTTTTCAAAAATTTTTTCCTTTACCAATTTTTTTTGAAAATATTTTTTTTTCGAAAATTCTTTCAACCTTTTTTTCAAACTTTTTTTACAATTTTTTTTTCGAATTTTTTTTTTCCTAAATTTTTTTTTCCTAAATTTTTTTTTCCAATTTTTTTTTGCCAATTCTTTTTTAAATTTTTTTTTCAAAAATTTTATTTATGAAAATTCTTTCAAAATTTTTTTTCAAAATTTATTTTGTCGCAATTTTTTTTTTCAAATTGTTCTTCATATTTTTATTTCAGATGTTTCTACTAATCTTCATACCTTTGTGCATGGCGCAATATATTCTTCAACCTGTGAATAATACAATTGGTATTTACTACAATGAAGAAGGATACTCAAAAGTTTCCAATGATAAATGGACATTGTTGGTATACAAAGACCTCATTCCAGTAAGAACAGTTTTAGATCATAATCAAAATATTTTAAATGACATGATTCTAATGTTTGAAACCCCAAACCCGAGAATGAATTATTTTTATGCTGATATAAAGATACATATATCTATGTTAAACCAAATTTCAAATTCTCTACAATCAAAATATTCTCAAATAAAAATGGATACTGAAGCTTATTCAAAAAGAACGAAACGTGGATTAATTAACGGAATTGGTAGTATATGGAAGGCAATATCTGGCAATCTCGATTCTTCAGATGGAGAATACTTCACTAATTCAATAAATCAATTATACAAAGATGAACACCAGATTGAGAATTTATTAAAAAATCAAATTTCAGTAACCACTTCAGTAATTCGAAATTTCAACGAAACCATTCAAAAACTACAATCATCAATTTGTAGTTTGTAGCTACATTTAATGAAGACATGAAAAACATAGAAAAACAAATCTATGAAATTTCTGATAATTTACAAATGGTTGAAGCAAAATATAAAACAATTGATATTTGCGAATCACTTATGGAAAACTTCTTATTTCTAGAAGAATATCTTGATGATATTTTAACATCAATCACTTTTGCAAGATTGAAAATTATTCATACCTCAATAATTAAGCCAAAAGATTTAGTGAATTCCCTTCAAGAAATATCACATTCCTTACAAAATAACTATTTGCCTTTGCAACCAAAAATAACATCAGTAGCAAGATATCTTGAGTTAATTGAGCTTGCAGCTTTTCAAACTGACACCAAAATTGTCTATGTTTTGAAAATACCCCTTGTTGAACCCGAAACTTATACCATCTATCGACCTTATCCTATTCCGATATTGGATAACAGAACTGGATTACATCATATTTTACCTACAACTATTAAATATATTGGAAAAGATGATGACTCACTGTCATATATAATTGTACCAAATTATGAAACTTGTAAACCACTTTATTTTAGAATGAAATTATGTGAAAAAATATTGCCTAACCTAACCTAACCTAACCTAACCTAACCTTACCCTATTGATAATAATGCTATTTGTGAAGCTCAAATATTTAGACATTTGCTAGAATTACCTAGAGCTTGTAAAACAAATGTAATTTTTGCAAAAGACTATAATGTTTATGAAATTGATACAAATACATGGCTTATAATTGTTTCTGATCCTTTACCAGTAACTTTGACTTCTAATAAAGAAACGAAAACAAAAATCATTGAAACTGATTCAATTTTGAAAATGAATGTTTATTGTAATGCATTCGTTGGCAGTACAAGAATCCATGCTAAAAAACAAATATATACTGAGAAAAATATAACGTATACATTTCATGAAATATTAATACCATTTCACTGTTGTGTAGAACTTCCAGAAAAACATAACTTTCCAAAATTGAAACCCTTAAAGTTGAATAAAATAAATGTTGATGATTTAAATACAGCTCAATTCAAATTAAATGAATATTCTGATCAACTAGATAAACTTATAAATGAACCTTTCGTTTCAAAACATATTTCTTGGTTTACTTATTTTAGTATTGCACTTGTGATTTCACTCATTATATTGTACTGTTGTTGTAAATGTAAAAATCGAAAAAATGTAAAAATTGGTATAATGACATCAAGAAATGATGGACCACCAAATAGGAGAGCCCGTTGAAGAAGACAACGAAGAAATTGAACTTAACACAAATTCTTCGAAAACTTTTGTCTAAAAGTTGAATAAAAAGTTGCTGCAGAATAAAGCATCAACTTTTTCATAAAAAGGGGAGTTGTTATATAAAAATAAACAATAGCCCTTTATTCAGTATAACGTCGTAGGAACTGCGTATATCCTTTTAACCTTGGAGTCAGCAGGAATCCTGGCCTCGCCTCCGAAACCTTGGAATCATCACTTCTCCAGTCAACAAGTGGAAATCTATAAAAGAGGAAGATACGGAAGTCCCGATGTTCAGATTAGATTCACGCTCATGATCGAGTAACTAACTGTTCCATATTTTAAGGTGCATACCAATAGTTCTGACAGTTCATTGTATGTTACCAAATTATGTTCTTTTTGTCAAATAAATCCTTAAACAAAAAAGTTTGTTTTTAAAAAGTCTTTGGACAAACCAAAGATATAACATGCATGTTATATAAAAATAAACAATAGCCCTTTATTCAGTATAACGTCGTAGGAATTGCGTATATCCTTTTTAACCTTGGAGTCAGCAGGAATCCTGGCGTCGCCTCCGAAACCTTGGAATCATCATTTCTCCGGACAACAAGTGGAAATCTATAAAAGAGGAAGATACGGAAGTCCCGGTGTTCAGATTAGATTTACGCTCTTGATCGAGTAACTAACTGTTCCATATTTTAAGGTGCATACCAATAGTTCTGACAGTTCATTGTATGTTACCAAATTATATTCTTTTTGTCAAATAAATCCTTAAACAAAAAAGTTTGTTTTTAAAAATTATTTGGACAAACCAAAGATATAACATGCATCACGGGTTCAATCATAGCTAGGAAAAACAAAACCAGTTGAAAACAAAGTGTCATCCCGTTGCTAGATATGATCATCTTTCATGATTCTAACAATAACAGACATTGCATTTATATATCGAAATTTCACTAATGAAAAATATTTGGCGTATTCGTTTTTTTACGGGATCATCGATATATTGATATTATACTAAACTCGCATGTCAGAAAAAAGTATTAAAAGTACTTTGTCTGTGTAGATGAGCGATTCAAAAGGATTTACTTCATACAGGGGACATCAGGAATTTGAAGAATAATTTTCTTATTTTCACCAGTGCAAGGTTAAAAATCGTTCGTTCATCGTTATGGAATTATAGGCCAAGCCATAGATAAAAGACGCAAATGTGCTATACTAACTTATATAAGATAGTACGTTAATGAAAACCCCAAATTGCGCCCTAGGAAAATCACTTGGTGGAATTTTTTAAACAAGATTTTTTTTTCAAAAATATCAAAGAGTACCGAGTAAGTTGTTCACAACTAATAGAACTTTGTAGAGAATAATAACCTACAGAACAGTTTTTATTCGACCGGATCTGTACAATTTTCACTGAGAAAATAGGGGAAAACCTCGAAAAAGAGACCATTTTTAAAAAAATCATAATTTTTTAAATCTGCAGCAGGACAAGCAAAATTGAGGAAACTGATAGATAATAACATGTAGTTTAACTGTGCCCAAAATAGTTTCTGTTCGATGTGTAGTTTTTGCACAATCGAGTTATAGCCATTTAAGGGTTTATCTTGCAAGATACGCCGATGAAGAAAATCTTTATATTCAAATTATGTGAAAAGCATCTGAAAGTAGAGATATAAATCTACAACGCATGTATTTTGGATTCTCGCAATTACGAAATGTGTTAAAGATGTAACTCAAAGTTGGTCCAATCGTTTCAAAGTGCTCCGAAGTCGCTCGAAATTAACTCGAGTTGACTCCAGTGCGAATTCGGGCGACTTTTAAGCGTTTGGAGTAACTTTCAGTGACATTTTCAACACATTTCCCATCTCTCAGATGAAAATCCAAAATATACACATTGTAGATATATATCTCTACTTCCAGATGTATTTCACAAAATTTGAATATGACGATTTCCCTTTAATCGGCGTATCTTGCAAGATACACCTTTGAATTGTGTATAACTCAATTATGCAAGAATTACACATCGAACAGAATCCATCTTGCACACAGTTAAACTATACAGGGTGGGGCACCGAAAACGAAACAGATCGAATATCTTCAATACACATATGTTGTGAAAAAAATGCGAAAACAGGTCGATTTTTAATCCAAGGGGGACATCTTTCTATCATAACATCAACAGTCATACCTTTCCCCCCACCCCTGGGTCACTGTCACCCAAACAATTTGAATAGGGAAAGTAGTAAGAGTGACACATCATTAAAAAGGTAATTTCATAAGGAATTCAGCCATGTCAATATTTGCTACCTAACTTTTTATTTTGGCGCCCTCTTGCGGGAAAAATAACTTTATCGAATTACAAATTATGACACTTCAATTGCAAGGTAAAATCGATGACAATGCATTATGAAATTTTTCTAAGGGACAAAACAAAATGACGGCTCCAAAATGGCGGACAAGATTTGCAATTATCTTCTCATTGTTTTTTCGCATTGACAAACAAATCATAATTTCCAACTCTGAAAACCACCACATATCAATTTTGAATCGATTCGGACCATAATTACAAATCTTGCCTGCCATGTTATAGCCGCCATTTTGTTCTTTCTCTTAGAAAAATTCCATAATGTATTGTCACCAAATTTATGTCAAATTGGCTTGCAAATAAAGTACCATAATTTGGAATTCGGGACAGTTCTTTTTTCCGCAAGAGGGCGCCAAAATTAAAAGTTGACGTTATGATAGAAAGATGTCTCCCTTGGAATAATAATCGATGTGTTTTTGCATTTTTTTCACAACATATAGATATTCGATACGTTTCGTTTTCGGTGCCCCACCCTGTATGTTAATATCCATCAGTTTCCAAGTATTGTTTGTCCAGCTACAGATTTAAAAAATAGTCTCTTTTTTGAGGTTTTTCCCGATTTTCTTAGTGGAAAATGCACCTCCGATAGCATGAAAAACTATATTGAATATTCTATAATTCTTTACATAGTTCTATTAACTGTAAAACGATTCACTAAATACTTTATGATATTTTTGAAAAAACTAAAAAATTTGTAACTTTTTTACTATTTCTTGTTTAAAAAATTACACGAAGCGAATTTCCTGGGCAAAAACAGGAGCGTTTCTTAATGAATTAGCTCGTACAAAAATTAGTATGACCATTTGCGTCTTTTATTTTGTGTGGAAAGAAAAACCTCTACAGCTTGGTCTATTACTGGCTGAAACCAAATCTGTGGTGACGGGTCATAAGAAAGCAGTCGATGGCGAAGAAAAATACAACTTGTCCACTTCTTACATAAGAGTTTTTTTGCTTAATGAGCTTTTTCATTCATTTAACCAAACATACCTGGTGATTGTAATTTGATATGTAGGTATGGAAATCTCGGAAACGATGAAAGATACGATGAAAGATACGATGATGGTTAAATTGGGACAAAGTTGCGGAATTCGTTGCTGAGTGAAATGATGCAAGAAAATGTACCATAACTTTTGCCGATCTTATACAAATCAAACATACCATTGTCATTGCCACTTCTGAAGAAATACAAAAAGAAAAAAAAAATTATCAATTCAACGTTTGACCTCTTGCGGCCATCGTAAACTTAATTTTTTTCAATAAAAGAAAATTTATATTTTTCTGCTATTTTCAAGCGCACATTTTGTTTCAGAATAAATAAATCGTAAGGACGTACATACTTGAGACATATTTCGTGTTTCATCGTTTTATCTTTCACGTTTGTAGTTTCTTTGATGATAGCTTGGAAGTGAATTTTGCAATTAAGCGTATAATTCCCACAACTTGGTAGTGTACTAATATGTAGGAACAGGACTGGTTTCACCAAGAGAGATCGTTTCGAATCATCTATTGATTTTGATTGGAATTTTCGTCTTGTGAGGATATCAGGAGTAGCCAAAAAGTGTTGTAACGGTCCCAATTATCAATTCTGTCACAATGACGAAAATAAAATGAAAAAAGGCATTGGCGTGCCCATACTTTTATTTAAGGGGATAGATATAAGCATTGTTTATATAGAAGATAGTCAACCAATGGGATTATAATTGGATCAAAATGGATGCGACATGTAGATGGCGATAGTGAGCTCGCATCCAATTCATGTCGTAACTTCAGTGATCTGGCCTACAAGTCATATCGTAACTTGATCGAAACAATGAGACAGCATTAAAATCAGGGTTTTTTGAAGAAACCTGCATCAAAATGACGTGAAATATTCATGTTTGTAACTAATCACGCCAGATGACACTCGTGTTTGGGTCCAATACCTTTTCCACAGGCATTGACTAACTATCTTCTATTTAAACAATGATATAAGCGATGGTTAATTAAGTACCTTGGAAAATATTTTTAATTTGTTTTTGCTTATCTTTGTTTTGGGAACGTTGTTCTGGAAAAGTTGTGGCACGGGGAGTGCTCAGAACATATTGAAATGGGGAAGTATGTAATTAATGCTTGAAAAACTTACGTTTATGGTTTTGCAATTTCTGACGTAAACCAAATCTCTGGCGACGAAATCGTAAAGTTGAGTTGTCAGATATTTTGTAAATTTTCTCATCTTTTGTTCACACGAAGCAAAATCTTTTGCTTTTGTTTTCTTGTTTAGAAATTCAGCGCCAAGTTCGATATTTACTGTTATACTAATTTTCCAACGGTAGTTAGCGTATTCTTATAAAATGCATTACTCCTACCATCAACCCCAAAATATATAGATTACCTCGTAGTGCACGTAGCACGCATCCGTAGCCCGACTGGCCAGAGCACACCAAATTAGAAGGAACCGTTTGTAGAAATGAATAAACTCACCTTGGTTTTTCTTAGCCAGGTAATTAACTATTTAACATTGTGAATATTGAAATAGTGTCAGAGCTGGTAAGGATTTGGTGTGATCTGAGAAGTGGGTCATTGAAGAACCGAGTGAAATAAGTTTCAGGAATTTGTTCCCTAGAGATAATTAGAGTAAATGAAACGCAAGAAGGCAGGGAGCAGCAGAAAGGCCGTTAACAGGTAAAACAAAGTCCATTTAATTTAATTTAATATACTTCGAAAAAGACCTATAAACCGAGTGCGAAGAAAATATAAATATATTGCGACAATTGGTGGATTATTTGAGTCGCTGATACAAAAAGGAGATTTAATTTTTATTTAAGATTTGGAAAAACCAACTCCATTACTCCTAACATTGACTGAAAAGTATAAAGTAGTTTGTAATATAATAACTACGCAAATCTAAAAACGTATATTCTTATATTACTAATATTTAGCGTTCAACTTCATTTCCATCACTATACTTCAAGCTTTAAAAATACGCATCGATATGTACGAAGAAATGTTTCAATGTATGTAACAATCGTAAAGATGAATGCTCAACCGATAGATAAGTTTTAACGAAAATGTGACGAATGAATTATCTGACAATGAAAAGAAAAACGATTCCTCTTACAGCGAAAATACAAATATTAGAGCCAAACTTTCTTCTTTTGCATATTCAGGTTTACTGAAGAAAAAAAATGTAATTTCAGGTCCAGGAACATCTAATCGATCAATCCCACAATCTTTCTGTTCACTCGATTTGATTTCATAATTCAGAAAATGGCTATGAATTCTAGGACCAGAAAAATTTTGAGTTTAGTGGCTAATGCTTCTGATGGAACAAGTAAAAATATACAAGGTAATAATATGCGTGTACAATAAAAATATTCCAGAGGTAAAGTATAGATGCCTTTTTTTCGTTAATTTTAAATCAAATTAAAAAGAATTTCAGGAATTGCTTAGTTACCCATGGTAAAAACATTTTTGCCTGAAAAATTTTGGCTTTCGGTCTGTATGTCCACCAAATTTGTGGCAGTGATATCTTCGGAATATTAATAAAAATTTTGTTGTGCAAAAATATCAAAAACTAGCGGATAAATAATTGACAGGTTATAGTGAGATATAACTATAATAATCTGCTCACCGAAGGCTCAATTTTGAAACAATTAAATTCAGGGATTGTGATAATCACCAAGAAACTGTATGGAATTTAGTGAATCAGAACATTAGTAGGAAACAAACTTACAAAAACATCAAGTTGCATGTAGACGGTATAAGATCTGGGAGACCAAGAGATATATTTTTGTAATAAATACTCTGCTAACACCATTAAAAATGGTTCCCGATTGATTTTGCTACTGTAACATCTAATGAATAATTGCACCCTGTCTCCTATGGTCAACAATTCTCATACACACCCACATTGATTCTTGTTATTATTGGCTACTACCGAACCTATTTATTAACGTATTTTTATCATTATTAATATATTAGGGGTTTTAAATATATAATTTTGAATTTTTAGGTGATAACAACAATTATGATTTCATAGAAGAAAACTCCGATCATTGGAAAGCATATAACGAATGGAAGTTATCCCAAATAAAACGTTCGAATAAAAGAGATTTACGCAAGAGCAGCAAAAAATCGGATGTGAGTATCTGACATTCGATTATATCATGCCTATTACAAATACTCTTGAATATTTATTTTATTCCGGTAATTTGATTTTCCTTTTCAATTTTTCAATAGAAATGCTGCTTAATAAACGAAACCGATTCGGTATCACAAGAAATTTCTACGGTAAGGACAGATTTATTGATTACTGTAAATTTTTTGGGGCTCAAATTTTTCATGGATGAAATGAAACGAGTCGCATTATCTGTTATGTCGAAAATATCCATTAACATTAATATTTTATGACTTGAAATATTTCTTGACACTTTTGTTTCTACATTTTTACCATAAGATTATACTTACTTCAAGCTATATAAGTATTTTTTCATGATCAGATATCTTACAATCCTTCAGAAGAAGAATGCTCATCTGATAGTGAGTCAAGTTTCAACAATGATTTTGTTGGAGAATTTTTCGTTCTCTTTTCGTATTTTGGAACTTTTGGTTCCTAATGGACCATATAATCGGAAGTATTTACAAAATCCTTTCCTTTTTAATTGATAGAAATGATTCAAGAAATTGGCGATGACAATATTTTTTTTTATTGATTATTCTCTCTTTTTTTTTTACATGGAAACGGCAAAATGGTACAAATTTATATACAGCATGTTCAAGTGATTAAATTTGTGATGCTTTAACATGCCGGCCGCCTTGAAATATGTAAACAATTTCAACTAAGGAAATTATATAACAAATAAATAAACTAACGAATAATAATATCAGCTACAACTAAGTAAACGCTGGTCAACAGTTAATTGGAAGAACACATATTTTTGAAACAGCTCTTTTAACGACTTCATCACGGACCTTTATGCTTGCTACTCTTGTAATTCCATCGTTTCCGGGATGGAGTTGTACGATTTTCCCTAAGGGCCATTGGAGTGGAGAAGTAGTATCTTCTTTCACGAGTACCAAAGCGCCTATCTTCAGATACTCTTGAGCATTGTTCTTCCACTTGACTCGGATTTGCAATTCGCTTATATACTCCTTGTACCAGCGAGACCAGAAATGATGGATAATTTTTTGGAGTCTTTCAAACCTCTTCAACCGGTTCTCAGCTACTTCTGTGTAGATAGGTTCTGGAATCCCTGTCAGCCGTCTTCCAACCAGAAAGTGAGAAGGAGTGAGAGGATCTGTGTCTTCTGGATTGGAGGTTAAAGGACAAAGAGGACGGGAATTGAGAATTGATTCTATCTGAGTTAATACAGTATAAAAATCTTCAAAATTTAAATGAGCATTACCGACAACTCTTTTCAAATGAAATTTGGTTCTTTTTATTCCTGCTTCCCAGATGCCTCCAAAATTTGGTGATCGAGCAGGGATAAAATGCCACGTTATATTATCAGTAGCTAGAAAATTCGTAATATTCTCTGTATCATCAGTTAAGTAAGTTTGCAGTCTCTTTAGTTCTGCACAAGCTCCTACAAAATTTTTCCCATTGTCCGAGTAAATGTTGAGTGGTTTGCCGCGTCTGCTGATAAATCGTTTTAAAGTGGCTAAAAATCCTTGGGTGGTCAATTCAGAGACGACTTCAAGATGAATAGCCTTTGTACACAAACAAACGAATAAACAAACATATCCTTTGATGAGCTTAGCGCCTCTAGTCTTTCGATCTTTTAGTAGAAATGGTCCCGCATAATCGACACCCGTGTTATAAAAAGGAAAATATTGGTTTACCCTACATTCAGGTAAGTTACCCATGATATATTCTGGAGAAGTTGGTTGAACTTTAAAACAGGTGACACATTCCCTTACAACTTTTTTCGCCATGTTACGCCCAGAAATAGGCCAATATCTATCTCTTATTTCGGAAAGGAGCATGGTAGTTCCACAGTGCAATAAACGGACATGTTCATGATGAAAAATAAGTCTCGTTATTTTGTGTCTGGCAGGTAAAATTATGGGATATTTTTTGTCATAATTGACATTGCTTTGTTGCAACCTACCACCTACTCGAATTAAGTTGTTCATATCTATAAAAGGGTTCAACGAAAGTAGAGGACTCTTTTTATCAACAACTTTGTTTTTTATCAAACTATCATATTCTTTTTCAAAAACTTCTTTTTGGGCAATATTTAATATAACATTTAATGCATTTTGCAATTCTTTAGTAGACAATACAACAGATTGATTAACTTTATTTTTATTTCTGCAATTGAAAATAAATCTTAGGCAGAATGCAATAACTCTTTGGAGTTTTCGCAAAGAAGAATATTTATCAAAAAGTTTAAAATCGTTAATAGTCGCTGAAAAATTGACTGTGCGCTCTTCGGGAATTTCATTCAATGAGTGAAATTTTTCTGGTTTCTCAAGATTACTTTTAAACCAGGTTGGACCTGTCCACCATATATGTGAATCTAGAAGTTTTCCTACAGATGTGCCACGAGAAAGTAAATCTGCAGGATTTTCATTTGATGAGACATGGTGCCAATCCGATATATTTGAGAACTCTTGAATTTCGCTTACGCGATTAGCAACAAATGTTTTCCAGCGATTGGCGGGTGATTTTATCCATGACAAAGTTATTGTGGAGTCTGACAACAAAAACACTTTATCGAACTTGATATCTATGGAGTCACGAATTTTTTCTATCATTCTCACTAGTAGTAAAGCGCTACATAACTCGAGTCTGGGTAATGTAGTACTTTTTATTGGAGCGACTCTCGATCGCGCGCAAAGTAAACGAGATTGATAAGTGCCGTCAAATGATCTACATCTCAGATAAACACAACAACCATAGGCTTTTTCGCTGGCGTCTCCGAACCCATGAAGCTCCACGCTTTCATATTTATTCATCAATACGTGCCTAGGAATTTGAATAGAACATAATTCTTGTAATTCTGAACGAATTTATCCAAGTATCCTTTATCGTTTCAGGAAGTGCCGCATCCCACGAAATTTTTAGTTGCCATAATCGTTGAACAATCAACTTGGCGTTGACAACAATTGGCCCTAAAAGACCCAAAGGATCGAATATTTGGGATAATTCTGATAAAATTGTTCTTTTTGTTATGATATTTTCATTAAAACTTGGTTGTGAATATTGAAATATATCTGAATGAGAATTCCATAAAACACAAGTGTTTTACAGGATTCATTTTCTCCAATTCTCAAAATATTGGATTCTAATTTATCGTTCATGTCAAAGTGTTTAAATAGATTTTCATCATTGCATCTCCATTTTCTCAAATGGAATCCTGCCTTGACAGTATTTTCGTGACTTCGCGTTGTAACTGTAATAATTCTTTTCCATTATTAGCACCAGCCAAATAGTCATCAACATAAAAACTATTCATTATAGATTTCGTGGCCAAAGGAAACTTTTCACTGTTTTCCATTGCTAATTGATGAAGACATTTTATAGCTAAGTAAGCAGAGGACGAATTACCGTATGTTACAGTTTTTAATTCGAAACATTTTAACTTGTGATTTGGATCTGCTCGCCAAAAAATTCGTTGAAATCGCGTTTGAGCGGGATCGATCCAAACCATACGGTACATTTTAGAAATATCTCCTGTCATAACTGAGGTAAATATTCTAAAGCGCAAAAGAATCGCGAATAAATCATTTTGTAAGGTTGGACCTACATGTTGAACATCATTGAAGAATAACCCAGTATCTGTTTTTAAACTGGCATCAAACACTATACGGACTTTGGTAGTAGTAGATTCTTCGCGTGTTACTGCATGATGGGGAAAATAAAAGTTCAACTCTTCTTCTTCTAAATTTTCATCGATTTCCATCATGTGATTTAAAGATAAATATTCATCCATAAATTTTTTATAATCAATTTTTAATGAAGGATTATTTACCAATCTGCGTTCTTGAGAATAAAATCGTTGCAATGCATATTCACGAGAGTGGCCTAATTTATTCAAATTGTTTATGAACGGTATGCTCACAATGAATCGTCCGTCTTTATCGCGACGATGAGTTTTTTCAAAATGAGATTCGCAAATTTTATCTGATTCCGATAAAACTACTCTTTTTCCTACTTCTTCAAGCTGCCAAAATTTCATCACTTGATTTTCCAAATTCGCGTTGACATTGCAACAATTAATGGATTTGACTTTCTCGGTTGAATTATCTACACTACCTACTACAACCCAACCTAACTTGGTTTTTCGCAAGAATAAACTAGTGTTCCCTATTCGTACCTTCCCTATACAAAGAATATCCCAAAATATGTTAGATCCCAATATAATATCGATTTGACTCGATTCGAAAAATGTTGGATCAGCTAATTTAAAATTTTTGGGAATTTCAAGAGGTTTTACGTTCAAAGAAGAGATAGGTATATTATCTGTTAACCTCGGTATGACAAGGCACTTGACTGAATTTTCGTAAGTATTCGAGCACGCGTGCATTTGTATATCAGTCATATAATTGATGCTTGTTTTAAGTTGACCTACCCCAGTTACCGAATATTCAATGGGAGTCATCTTTAGATTTAGTTTTTTACATAAACTTTCGGTAACAAAGTTGCTCATCGAGCCACTATCTAAAAGCGCTCTAAATTGATGCAATAATCCCTTTGTATCTTCAATTTGTACCACAGCAGTGGATAAAATAATTTGCGAAGTTGTCGCTGCATTTGAACTGGTTTCGGACACTAAATGCGTACCTGTTCCATTTCTAGAAATTTCATAATTGTTTTCATGCGAATTTTGAGAAGGGATGGTAAAATCAGTGTTTTCTCGATGTTCCTCTATTGAAGGGGAACTTTTTCGAACCTGTCGGGGATATATGTGAAGAAGCGAATTGTGTGGCTTTCCACATTTCCTACATTTCGGCGCAAAACAATTTTTATTATTATGATAGGGCCTCAAACAGTTTAAGCAAAGATGATGTTTCTTTGCTTCTTCTATCCTCATGGAGGTAGTCAATTTCATGAAATCTTGACACCCATAAATTGTATGAGAACCCTTGCAATAAAAACATTGCAACTTTACTGCGTTTTCTGAATTTGAGGAAGTAGCATGAACGCTCGATTGAGTTTTATGATAAACCTTACTCTTGGGATCAAATTTATTAATATCAGCTTTTTGAATTTTATGGGTCTCAAGTTTATCAAGAAATTCACATCGCATCCTCAGAAAAATTTTTATATCACACATTTTCTCATTGCCCTCATGTCTGCTACAGTATGCTTCCCATTCTTTAAATGAAGCATTATCGAATTTATCAACTATAATGGGAATAAGCAAAGTATCCCACTTATCGGTTTCTTCCCCTAAAGCATTCAAAGATCTCAAATTATTTACCATAGTATTTAACATTTTTCTCAAATCTTTTGAACACTCTCTATTTAGTTTAGGATAATCAATAATTGCACGAACATGAGTATTGACTATTTTTTTGCTGTGTTCAAAATTTTCCTCTAGAGCACTCCAGGCAACAGAATAATTAGAAAAAGTGATCGGGATAGTTTCGATTAATTCTAGGGCCTCCCCTACTAAAAATGATCTGAGATAGAATAATTTTTGCAAATCAGAAAGTGCAGCATTTTCATGTATCATTGATCTGAAAGCGTCTCTGAATTCTACCCATTTATTTGCTTGGCCATCAAAAACTGGAATACTCATTGGAGGTAATTTTGCCATATTGAAAGGTGTCATAGAATTCAAATTGAAATGGTTATTACCATACATTTCAGGAATTGGGGCTGATTTATTATTACCTTTGAATTCTCTGACAGTACTCTCACGTTCGTTGAGCGAGTTGCGCTCATTACCTTCAATCATTTCTTTCTGAACTTTTATTTCGACAGATTTATCAGTTTCTGCTTTAGAATTAGCACTACACTCGATAATTCTGAAATTTTTTTCTTACGACTTTTTACTTCATGACTAGATTTCTTATCGTAAAATTTCTGAATTGATTCATCGATTTGAGCTTGCAAAGAATAATAAAGGCATTCAAATTTATCCCTTTCATCATCGTCCACTTCTTGGGGCTCTGAAATGAACTCTATTTTGTTTTGGATTTCATTAAATTGATCTAAGAGTGGTTCTAGTTTAACTAATCTTGATTTCAATTCATTGCATGTATTCTGATCGAATAAATCAAAATTAATTTTGTTGAAATATGTTTTTACTCTTGTCAAATTTGATTTGACAATTTTTCGATTAAACTTCAACTCAGCGAGATCTGTCATCGCTCAGATTGAATCAATTTCGGGAAAAGGAATCGTTAGGAAAGGATACGGAAAGAAGGAACTCACTTTCTGGTACTCTACCTTATTGTTTCTTCTGCTGGCACACGTTGGGGCTAGCTGCTATACTACTCGACTGGTCCAAAATGTTGCTATACGGCTCGAATTGGACCAAAATGTTGGAGAATTTTTCGTTCTCTTTTCGTATTTTGGAACTTTTGGTTCCTAATGGACCATATAATCGGAAGTATTTACAAAATCCTTTCCTTTTTAATTGATAGAAATGATTCAAGAAATTGGCGATGACAATATTTTTTTTTATTGATTATTCTCTCTTTTTTTTTACATGGAAACGGCAAAATGGTACAAATTTATATACAGCATGTTCAAGTGATTAAATATGTGATGCTTTAACAGATTTGATAAATGAATCATCTGACAATAAAAGGAATCACAGCATCGGAAATTCAGAACCTGAGGTAATTATAAAATCTTATGGAATGAATAAAAAATAATGTAGACATGAGCGACGAAATAATGTTTCGATATGTTATAGTTTACGAATTTCAAATATCTGACCATTTTTTTGCATTTGCATTTTAATTTTCTGAATGTTTTGATGAAATAACTGAAGGTTTAAGTTTTGTCTCGGTGTTTCTTGTTCTTAATTTCAAAATCCTTTGTTTTTTATTTGTATGACTAGCAGCTTCAATTTCTTATTCGAGTACGAAATTTTCAATTTCTTTGAATTTGTTGAATTTGAGAATGAACTAGAATATAATTTTATTTAGTGTCATTTCAAGTTACTCCCAATTTAGTAATACCGAATTTTAGAGATCAGAAAAAACAGTCGTAAACAGTAAGGATTATAACGATATTAACTCATGTGCCAAAATATGTCATGATATTCATATTCCATCCAAAAAAATAACCACATGCACAGGAACCACAGGAACTGAAAATAGTAGTAAAAAATTGGATCAAGAAATTGTGAGTATATATTCAACTGCATGACATCACTTGCTTTCAGTATTTGTACTTGAATATAAACCGTTGTTATCGCTTTCAGGGTTTTATTAATGTGAAAAATAGTACGTCCACGTTTGAAAAAATTGTTGAGGATCGAAAAAATACAATTGACACACACACTATAGATAAGCCTTCACAATCTTCAGTTATTATAGCAACTCCTTCAACATCAAGAAGTTATACAGAATGTGAAACAGTTCAGAAAATAATACCTTCACAATCTTCAGTAATTGCAGCCATTCCTTCAACATCAAGAAGTTATACAGATTGTGAAACAGTTCAGAAAATAAAGAAATATATCGGTTCCCGAAACGATGAGGTAAACATATTTTGTAATTACAAAAACACAGACTTTTTTCGTATAGAAATAGTTAGATTTCTTGGATCCAGAATTACACATAATTTATATATAGTATCAGTCTCCTGACTGCACTTGGTATGTTACTTCTTAAAAATGAACAATAAAGGGACGTACAGGGTATATCCCTGTTTCATGTATTTTGTGTGATATATTCGTTTCTGGGTGTGTTGGAAAACCGCAACTCTATTATATTCTCTCTTTTTCTAAAAATAACCAAGAAAACATAAGAAAATGTCACACTTTGAATTGAAACTATTGAATTTTTTTTTCAGAACTCTATACATAATATTGAGATCACCCGTCGCAAAAATAGAATATGGGACAAAAAGGACAGATGTTCATATTGTAACAAAGACGTTACTAATTTTTCAAGGCACTTGTTCAGAAAGCATGCGAACGAAGAAAGCGTTAAAAATATAATGTGTATTTCTAAAGGAAATTCGAAAAGGAAAGTTCTTATTGATCTCCTGCGAAAGGAAGGCAATTTTTTGCTTCATTCAGAAAATATCATTAGACCTGTGCAAAGGCCAACATTGTCTGAAGACAATACTGAATTACATTTTTTACCTTGCAGTTTTTGTAAGGGACTTTATAAAAAAAAAATCTCTCAATAGGCATGTTGAAAAATGTTATTTTAAAAATCCAGAGAAGTCATTAGGGCCATCCCGAAATGCAAGTGAAGGACAAACTTTGCTAGCCTTCTAGGACACCATTTTTACGTCGTCTGCGACTTAAGAATGAAGTATTCAATACTATGCATGCGGACCGAATTTCACTTACTGCCAAGAGTGATCCTATTGTTCGTCAATATGGAGAGGATATTTTAAGGAAACATAAACGGCCACATATAAAAAATTCGGTCAGTAACAAGATGCGTGAACTGGCAAGATTATTAATTTGCTTAAATGACAATTACTGTATAACTTCATTATTAGATGCATTAAAGCCACATAATTTTGATAAAGTAGTAGGGGCAGTTAGACTCATATCAGGTTATGACGAAGTACAAAAAAAATTTTAAGCCCCTTCTTTGGCTCTTCATTTCAGAACCACACTCACAACTGTGTGTTCTACTGCTAGTATGTTAATCCGAAAAAGAGACCCAGTAATACCTATCACGGATTATAGGGAAAAACTGGATGACATAGAACAATTCAGTAAGTTGGTTGAAAGTAGATGGAAATTTGAAATGGGTAGCCTGGCACTGAAAGACTTGAACGAGAAACACGCATATAATCCACAGAAGCTACCAGTCACTGCAGATGTTTTATTATTCAATAAATACTGTTTACAAATGGCGGAAGAAGCTGCAAATCATTTGAAAAATGATTGTTCAAACATTGAGGACTTTAAAAAGCTTTCAGAAACCGTTATGGTATTGACTATATCATTAAACAGAAAAAGAGTAGGCGACGTCCAGTATACAAAAATCGAAGCTTACAAATCGTCCCAGTTCAACAAAGAAACACACGACTGTTTCGATGTTTTGAGTGGATCGGAAAAAGAAATAACGAAGCATTTCAAACGTATCGTCACAATTGGAAAGGGAAGTAAAGCGGTGCCACTGCTGTTTCCAAAAAAAATTCAACAATACGTTGATTTGATACTAGATATTAGAACCAAAACAACATATGTTCTGGAAGAAAATCCTTATCTTTTTGCATTAGTTGGAAGCTCAAATAAATGGATTGATGAATCAAGTACATTAAAAAAATATACCGATAGTTGTGGGGCCAAGAACCCGGAGACAATCACTTCTTCCAGACTTAGAAAACAAATAGCTACTGTGCTACAAATTCTTAACCTGAGTGACGTGGAAATGGAACAAATTGCTACCTTCATGGGGCACACTAAAAGAACTCACGAAGAATTGTATAGGTTGTTAAGAAAATATATAACTTTTATGAAATATTGCTAATAATTGAAAAAATTTCAGATTGTCTCAAGATATGTTTCAAACCTCAAAAATATCAAAGCTACTGATGATAATGATGGAGAAAGGTCTCTCCATAGAAGATCAAGGAAAAACAATCAATGAAATGGACACGATTATTAATGATTGGGTAAATCCTAAGCACCAAGAAAAACAAAATTTAGGTTAGTGGAAATTCGGACAAACTCCCATTTGCATCTTGATTGATAACTATTTCATTGCAGAAGTACCACTAGATGAATTTTCTCTAGAAAACAATTCAACGAATCAAATACCTGCTGAAGAAATTTTAACAGCGGAAGAATGTAATGACCATATTCTAACCGTAGCTCTTCAGCCAAAGAGAAATTATCACCACCAAAAACACAGTCCAACCTTAACCTTAATGTCCCGAAAGCTCGTGGATATTGGACTAAAAATAAAAAAAAAACATGATGTTGAAATATTTTGCAAAACACATCAAAGGGAAAATTGCTCCTAAAAAATATGAATGTTTACAACTGAAGGGAAGCCATGACAATCTATTCCACGATAAAACTTGGTTGCAGATAAAGGTGTTCATTTATAATACATAGAGAAACTCCAAATGGTAAAATCATTTGGAATAACAGGTTAGTGTAGTAAACATTGTTTAATTATATTTTTAGTACATTTTTTCATCTTGAGTCTTCGTGTGGAACAGATTTGCTTTAGTTTTTTTTGTCATTTACGAATTAAATCTCGAAATTACTATCAATTTCGAGTTACAACTCGAAAATATCATGAAAATCGAGATTCGCTTAATTCAATTCATAACTCTATATTACTGTTATTTTCAGTATAACTTGGAATTAAATGAACATTTGTTGTAATTGGAAATAGGGTTAATATTTAGTTATATCCCGAAATGAAGATCATTTCGAGTCTTGATACGAAATGAAAAGTAATTTCGAGTTATAACTTCAAAGTTATTTCTACATGTAACAAGAAATTATGATACTTTTGAGTTCTCAAATTATAAGTAATCTCGAGTTATTACTATTAATCCGAATTAGAAAAAAAAATTCTCATGTTCTACGCCTAGACATGAATTTGTTATTGATTTACAATTATTATTCTCGTCAGACGAATCGTGTTTCCATCGATTGTCAGATACTCCATTCACCGAATTTATATTAAACTTTACCTACTCCTATTAAGTTATAAATTAATTATTCAACTGCTTTTGAGCAAATAATAGTATTTATGAACAAACAGCGTGAGTTATAATAACTCATTGCTATAACTCACTATAATAAATCGGAAAACATTCTTGGGATTATTTACGAACCGAATAACAAGAGGTGGGCTCTGTACTTCTGTAAAAGCCGGTTAGCCGAAATGGAACAGTCTATTATTTTTATTGAGGGGAGTAATGTCACTTTAAAAATTGTCACGTTTTGAAAATAAATTATTAATATTGTGAATTTTCTACTGAAAAAGATTAAATCAGATATACTTTGAGTTCGGAAATTGTAGATAGTGACTCATCGTCAGTTCACGGGGTTTCAGAGTGCGGATTGCCTAAGAAATCCCGTAAACTGACGATGAGTCAGTATTTACAATTTCCGAACTTGAGATAGTGAAGATGAATTATTATGTACACCTCCATCAGAAGACCAGTAGCTGATGTTACCATACTTGCATAATTCAGTCCCACATATTCAGTTTACTGGTTGTTCAAACTATACAGTTGATTTTATTAATAAACAAAATGAGTAATTATAACTAACATTTTTATAGCATTGTTATAGGTACCTATCAAGATTAGTGAATACAGTTCTTTCTCTGTACTTGTATCTTAGTATTTATTGTAATAGTCGTAGATGAAATATAGTATTCTACTTGCGGTAATGGTCATAACTCACTTGATGAATTACAAGACTCGCCTGCGGCTCCTGCTGCAAACTTTATCTGCGTGAGTTATGACCTACATTACCGCTCGTTGAATAATGGGTATACTATTTTCTGTTAGTAAAATGAAATAAACATTATTTGTCGATTTACTCATTGTTTTCATTGTTCCACTGTTAATGTACCAAATGTAGCAAGATAAAAAAGAAAACAATTGAGGGGTCAATCATAAGATGGAACCTTCGTGGTAGTCTCTGGTTCCTAACGACACGACCACGGTAGGTGCTTTTCTACGGAGCTCTGGAAGGGACAGCTGAAATAAAAAATTATATCTTTCCAAAATTCTTAGTTACTACTCAGAATTTTGATGTAAAATTCCGAGTTGTATCCCAAAATTTTAAAATTTCGAGTTAGAACTAGGAATTCTGAAGGAAAATTTCGAGTTATAGCTCAGAAATTTGGAATTCCGACTTAAATCTCGGAATTTCAAAACTCCGAGATATAACTCGGAATTTTTAAGTAAAAAGGGTAGGCATAAAATGAAGGCTTTCACGGCCGGAAGTAGGTATGGTTTCCGGGCTTTGAGGCCGTGGACGGTTCACCTCCGTGAAGGCGGTTCCCTTGGACGTTTCGCTCAAAACTACGGTGAGCATCTTCACCAAGGATTTACTCTTCTTGAAGAACGACGAAAAACTGATACCACGGTTGAACAATCTTCGCAGTTTATTGTCGCAGCCTGGCTATTTTGATTAAATTGTTTTGCTCAATTGTTTTGTTCAAACTACATCCAAAATTTCGTCTTTCTACGTATAAACATTTAACTGAAGCTATGTTTCATAAAAATATAAGGAAATCAATGATTTCCTCGAAAACCACTGGAGATAGCTGTACGGAAGTATTATAAGGAAATAATCGAAAAATGCAATAATATACAGGGTATTCCATTCAAAATATCAAAATTGTTGGTACTTTTCGATGAAAGCGGCAACGCCGCAGCGCTGAAAATATTTTAGATCGATAGAGCAGAACTGATTATACAAAAAGCAAATTTTCAAAGTAATCCTACTTCCCGTTTTTCAGAAACTTCTAATAGACCATCGAGTTTGGGACACCCTGCATATCGGAATTTTAAAATTCCGAGTTATAAGTCGGAATTTTAAATTTCCGAGATATAACTCAAAACTTCACTTCAAAATTCCGACATAACTCGAAATTTTAAAATTGTAGGTTTTTTATTGGGGACAGAGATTATGAATTGTTTGTCAAAATTCAAATATTCAAGATGGCGGTTCCAAAATGGCGAACCTGTTTTGTTATTATGGTCTGATTTGATTCAAAATTGTTAAGTAGGTGATTCGCCTCAGCTTGGAATTTTGAACATGTATGAAAAAAGTGTAAGACTAAAAAAAGGAAAAATTAAATTATGGTTTCAAAAATTAAACATCACGCTTTACCCTTAACAGTGACTAAAAAGTAGAATATAATTTCTAATATAAAAGTAACTCAAATGTAAAAAAATGCGTGGGGTGCTCGACATAATTTGTCTTGAGCTCTTGAACGCAGTATTAGTCATATATGAATAAACGTAAAGAGCACCCACGCTTTATTTACATTTGAGTAGTTACCTATATTATATTAAAACTCATTTTCAACTTTTTAGTCAATATTAGGAGTAATGCGAGTTCTTCATTCAGTTTTTAAACTATAATTTCATTGCGATTATCATTGGTTTTATCCGAAATACAGGGATTTGTTTCAACTGGTTCAATTAAAGTACCTACCAATATCGAACCATATTTTCCACTACTCCAACGAACTTCCGTTGGCCATTTTATACCGCATGAAACATATTCAGAACGATGCTGCTATATGAAAAAAAAAAACTTTAGGCACTATGCCGTCAATTCTTGGTGGGACAAATGACTGTAATATAATAATAAAAAAAAATCACCTAAAGATGTGCTTTTCTTGTACGACATTCACAATTATTGTTAGTGCACCTGTCGACTTTGACACATGTTATCAGATCTTTTCTCCGTTTCTGTGTCAGCAAGAATCTACAAACACCAACACGTTTTTGTCTATCAATTGGGATTAGTAAACTCAGTTTAGTAATCCCTACTGATGAAGATAACTTTGTTATCGAAATGCGCATCTAGGAATGAAATTACTTGTGTGCTGGAGGAGAAAAATACTTTTTATTCTCACAAAATATTTAATAACATTCATTTGCGAAACAAATATTGCTATGAAATAAACAAAATATTTGTAGGAAGGTAGGTTTTCACGGCTGGCGTCAATGTTTTGGTTGGTTTCCGGGTTTTGCCGTGGTCTTCTTTGGTTTAAATCTCCAAACGTTTCAACTGTAACTGCCGCAGTTATATGGGCTTGTAGTCTAAAAGTGGAGTGGTAAGTATAGATACGATGCAAGAAAACTAAAAGTCGTCTCCACAATTTAATATCTCCTTTAAATGTTATGCAATGGTAGAACGGCAAAAACTCATACTACTACGATACTGCTTAACTAATGAGTGTTTTTTTGCCGGTTCACCATTGCATAACATTTAATACTCAGTGATATTAAATTGCGGATATGAGTTTTTTTGCATGGTATAGTACTTTTCAGATGATTAGTACTGGATGTCAGTCAGTCGGTCGTTAAAACAAAAGAAGCCACCTGTTATACAGAGTGGGCCAAAAATAACGACAATTCAGCATATTTTGCCAATATTTATAGTGGATCCAATTAGTGGGGCTGAGCATTTTTCACTTAAAGAAATCTCTATTGGGGGTATTTTTATTGTAACAATATTTTCACTAAAATTTTAAACTTTTGGAGAAAAATTTCTTGTTAAAAGGAAAGACTCCATATAGAGTTTTTTTTTAAATGCTTGGTCGCACTAATGAGACCAATGATAAAGATTGGCAAAATAGGCTGAATTTTTATAACTTTTACCCACCCTATGAAATACTTGTTTTTTTTGTCTTAACGACTGACTGACAAATATTTAATTTGACATTCTTTAATCCAGAAGTGCTATTATTTTGTTACTATTCATCTGAAAAATAATATTTTTACTATGTTTCACTAAAACATCCATTTTTATGATTATTAAAAATGTATGTCCTCAGAACTGAATATAAAAAATGACTCAAACCTGCAAGAGTCACTTCTTGCGACTTGTACTAGGATATTCCAAAAACTTTTCATAATTGGCTGAGAGGCATTTTCCCACGTATTTCTTGAGGGGTTCTAGAGCATGCATGACTGGTTATAAAGAATTACTTTACTTCTTAAAACAAACAACAAAAAAGTTTTCCATATTTGGCCAAATTATTTGAAAACCTGTTATTTTTTTAATCTTTCTTGTTTTTTACAAACCGATGAAATTTGTGTTGAATAGATTACGTGAAAAACACATTCAATTTTTCTTCTAAGGAACTAAGCTTATTGTTTTCAGAAATATTCATCAAACCAAATGGTATTTTTACTCAAGTTTCTAATTGGTTTGTAAACTTCAAAAAATAGGAATAAATTAACAATGTGCAAAGTTTATTTACTGAAAAAAGGAGCTTATTGTTTTCTCAAAAATTCTTCAATTCAATTGGCAATTTTACTCAAAAAGATTGGTAATTATTGCTTGATAGATTACCAAAAAGAAAAAACACGGAAAAGTAATAATTTGCATCTTGGATGTAATATGTGATTTTCTACATTAACTTTTTCAGTGATGCTATAAGACAAGTTTTTAATAAATCTGTCTGTAGAGATGAGAAAATGTACCGTTATTGTGGAGAATTTTTTTCATAGATAATAGGATTGAAAAATAAACTTTACGAATAATTCTGAATAACTATTCAATATAACAAATTTCGATATGGTCATACAGAAAGGTACTTCATTCTGATACCAAAGTTATATTTTTTGACACTGCTCGTATACATTGATGAATTTTTAAATTTAATTTTTCAAGTTTAGGTTCTACAAAATGCACGATATTTTACCTATGAATGATAACTTTTTTTCTTAAAACAAACCACAGAGGGTTTCCTTATTTCGTCAATTTAATTGGACAAACTGTATATTTTTCCACTCTTTCTTGTTTTACCTGATGAAAACTGTAATGAACTGAATGCGTGAAAACCCTATTTAGTTTGAATGTTTTGTGCCAATGCAATGTAATGCAAAGTTTTTCTATTGAAAAATTGAGCCTAATCGTTGGTGAAACGTGTTAAACAGCTTTACCCATTCAACCGAATTTTACAGGTGAGCATTGAAACCGTACAAACGCTACCTCCTTGCCTTAAAAATCAAACACAAAAGTTGCCATATAAAAGCTGTTAACTCCATTCAACTATGAATCATTTTATTTAAATAACTCATTTTCCCCCTATTTTATAATTTAAATTCATATTACATCATAACTCTATCAAAAATCACCAGTCAAATTATAATATTAACAAATATTTAACATTCAATGGAACACATGCAGGTTCTAACCTGAACGCAACGGAAATGCCGGAGAGGCAGTATTTTGGTTGTAAATGTTGTAATTTCGAAACATTTGGAGATAGCATATATTATTGAGACAAGATATCTACATTATTTTGATTTTATCTGAGAAAGCTGATTTTCATTCTCACGGAGTATTTTTTTCTATTTCTAACAATACCAATTGAAAACCAATTTCAACCTAGGTACAACAGGAGACAGCAGGTTAACACGTTTCACCGACGAATTATATTAATTCTCTTGAAATAGGTATAGGTACTTACTATTTATTATTGTTGTACACTGCACGGACGAGTCTTCTGTATTGCTATTGCAAATAAAAAGGTTGGTATATTCATGTACTAATAAGAATAAGAGTCACACTATGATCACATCTCCCCCTCCAAATACAACCGCGCCAAACGAGCATCAACATCAACACTGAATCACAACACAAGTGTAAATTTCATTCGACGGATGGACAAAGAGACAAATTTTAGATAGAAATGGAGAACAACCTCAGGTTAAAAGCTCTCAGACGCATAAACGGGAGTTTGCATTTTGGGCACCAAGGCCATAAAAGGACTAATTCAACATGCATTTTGGGCACCGATCCAAAAGGTCCTCATTACAAAAATTGCATTTTGGGCACCGAGCCTTATTATTCAATCGTCATTTTTATAATTCTGGGTAGGTTAATAGGTAAATAATAGCGCATACGAAAATATGTTTATTATTGTAGTTCGTTCTGGTTCGGTTAACTAAATAATTATTTCTCACAAAATGTGTGTATTCAATTTCCACGCATTCAAATGTCTACGTAATGTTAGTTCGTTCTGGTTTGTACGATTTGTATCATTATGGCATTTAGATTTTTGGAAAGTATTTGATAAAATGTGCTCTTTTTAATATTTGCCATACTTTCAGTAGGGGGAAAACGTGTTGCTATACTTGAAAAACTTATTAAATAATTTTATACAACATGGCATCATAATTCTGTTCGTTGGGATGCAATTCTACCTGAAAATAATTATTCCAGATTGTAACCATGACGACTGTCGGACTTAGGCTAAAAGCCAAGATTTTGAAAAAAAAACAAATTACGATTTGCACCAGTATAGCATTTGGATAGGGGGAAAAAGTGGTGCCATACTGGTACAAATCATTCGAAATACGAATACAATCCTGGAATTTTGAAAAAATATTGTACACATTCGTCACCTCCCTCAAACTTTTATTTATGATCATACGGAGAAATGTTAAAAAAGTTTAAGAGTGGTACAAATCGATTTAAGAAAGAAGAAATTACTTCTTTGCGGCGGTATGGCGGCCATTTGGAACCGTAAGAAAAGTATGGCATAGTGATTTTCGTGAATGGCTACTCGACGATGATTAGCTGTGCAAAAATTAGCCTGGTACAAATGGTTAAATTGTTTTTTTTTATTAATGTATTCGCTTCGGTATGGCGGGCTGTAGATCACACCGGAGAAGTATGGCATTAAGCTACCGCCCTCTACTTATTTTTTTGACTATCGGTAAATACAAGAATTTTTGTGGAACAAATCGTTCGACACTCGTTATTTACCCGACACGCCCACGCAATTAGGCCGCCGGTACCATGTATCGCATTGTCCATCACTTTCTTTTTTGTCATTACATAATCAGACTTTTAAAGAATCGCCTTACTGGTACAAATGACCAAATATTTTGTGTAACCATCTCCCGGTCTAGCAGGCTAGCAGCTAGTCTGAGGCACGGCTTTCGGCATGAGATATAGACCTCCAGATAATGACGGATTTCACTGACTGATTTTCTCTTTTCGGGTATTCTAAACACTGAAAATTATTTCAGTGTACAAATAAGCATTCGGACGTAAGCTAGACATATGGAAAATTCATTGTACTTCTGCAGAAAAATTTTGTTGTTTCCAATATCTCGTTTATAGCATTCTAACACGTTAACATTATACAGTACGCGTCAAAATTATGGAACAAATTCGGTATTTCGCAAGCCATGTATTTTTGAGGAAAATCCTGAAATAAGTCGATATTTATTTCAAAATGCCGATTTTTCCATGTATATTCTAAAGAGGTTATGTCACTGGTATTGACGTGGTGACGTAATCGGTATTTTTTTTAAATTGGAATAGATGTCTTGTGATACCTCATCTGAAAGGTCTTTCAATACTATATTCAATGATAATAATTAATTAGATTTTTTTTCTACAGGGTGAACAAAAATTTATATTTTATTTCAATAATACAATAACTTTATATCCAACAAAATGGAACACTTAAATAAGATGTTCAAAGTGCCATCCACCAGTCTCTTCACAATAAGCAAATCTACGGACACATTTCTCTTGCACATTGCGAATAACTTCCAGAGTAATTCTGTTAATTTCGATCCTAATTTGATTTTTCAACTCTTGTAGATTTTGCGGCCTATCTACATAGACCTTCGATTTCAAATAACCCCATAAGAAAAAATCCAGGGGCGTAAGATCTGGAGATCTTGGGGGCCACTTTATCGTTCCGCATCTACCAATCCACCTCCTAGTAAAACAGTCATTCAAAAACTCGCGAACATCACGTGCATAGTGCGGGGGTACACCATCTTGTTGCAACCAAATACTTTCATTTGGTGAGTTAGGATTGTTAGCGTTTGGAAAAATTCCACGTTACGCTCCCTGTGAGATTTCCTTCGAAAAAATAAGGGCCAATAATCCTGTCGTTTATTATCCCTGCCCAAACATTGACTTTCTGAGGGTGTTGGGTATGCCCGTCCATCATCCAGTGAGGATTATCCCCACTCCAATATCTGCAATTCTGACGATTTTCTGAACCATTTAGGCAAAACGTAGCCTCATCGGAAAACAGAACTTGTTTTATAAAACGTGGATTGCGGTTACACAAATCCTGCATTATTTCACAGTACTCCACACGGCGATCGGGATCATCATCATTGTGTTGTTGATGTAGCTGTACTTTGTATGGATGCTTTTTTAATACGTAATACAGAACTCTGAGATATCCCAAGATCTGCTGCAATTTGTCGTGAAGTATTGTGAGGATTAATCTCTACATCCAATAGAACATCAAGTTTCACGTTTTCATCTATTTTAGGACATTCAGCATTCAGAATATGTTTGACATGACCAGTTTCTGTAAATTTTTTCTGAATCTTACTGACTGTTCAACGACTGATAGGTCTATTTGGATACTTCGCATTGAAAAAGTCGCATACCTCTTGCTGAGTTCTGGTTCTATCTCCGCAACCAATAAAAATAGTTTACTTTTAGAACCTTTTTACTTAGAATTTGGGAAGAATGTTTGTTGATATTTCAACTGACATTTATTTGACAGTAACTTGCTTATTACGGCATTAATTTGTGATTGTCTTTTGTTTCCATTGTAGACTAGGAAATAGCTAACTATTAATATTTAGAAAGGATCCATTGGTATAGTAGATCACTGAATCACTAGTCTGCCAGGGCAGTCTTAGGGTTTAGAGCACTGGCTTAAAAAAGTTGAATTTTGTATTTTTCAACACGCTTTTATTATCTTCACTCGTAACTAAATAACTCACAATGTAATAATATCTTGGAAGTAAATTTTCACCTACCTCTTCCAATCTTCCGAACAATCTGACATTTGTCACACATATCACGGACCAATCATATCATAATGTAATAATAATAAAAATAATTATGTAAATTTTTAAATTCAATTTTTACTTATTTCCAATCGCTAATAACAATAAAAACTAAAGATAACTGATATCGAGCACCAAATGCTTTTTCAATATCAATTTTTCGTATAAAAATTCTATAATACGTTTTCTGAAAGAAGAAATGTACCATCCATACAAAGTACAGCTACATCAACAACCCAATGATGATGATCCCGATCGCCGTGTGGAGTTCTGTGCAATCCACGTTTTACAAAACAAATTCTTGACTCAGAAAGTCAATGTTTGGCAGGGATAATAAACGACAGGATAATTGGCCCGTATTTTTTCGAAGGAATTCTCGCAGGGAAGCGTTACATGGAATTTTTAAGAAATGAACTCATACCTAACCTTGCCGATATTTTTCCAAACGCTAACAATTCTAACTCACCAAATGAAAGTATTTGGTTGCAACAAGATGGTGCACCTCCGGGCGTAGCCCATTTCGGCCCGAAAATGTGAAACACCAGGTAAGATGAATTTTAATGAGCTTGGGTAAATGCCCATTTCGGCCCACAACGATAGGTAAACTAATTAAAAGGCAATTTGAAGGATATGGATAATGTTTGTTTTAATAGATAGAAAAATGTAATACACACATTTTGTGAGAAATAATTATTTAGTATAATCAAACCAGAACGAATTAACCTTACGTAGACATTTGAATGCGTGGAAATTCAATACAGACATTTTGTGAGAAAAAATTATTTAGTATAATCGAACCTGAACGAACTAACCTTACGCAGACATTTGAATGCGTGGAAATTCAATACACACATTTTGTGAGAAATAATTATTTAGTATAATCGAACCTGAACGAACTAACCTTACGTAGACATTTGAATGCGTGGAAATTGAATTTAATAAGGCTCGGTGCCCAAGATGCAATTTTTGTAATGGGGACCCTCCGGGCCGAAATGGGTACATTAAAAATAGATACATTTTGTGTTTGGGGCCGAAATGGGCTCTTTTCATGCACGGTACCTGCCATCTTGGGCCGAAATGGGCTACTCCCGCACCTCCGCACTATGCACGTGATGTTCGCGAGTTTTTGAATGACTGTTTTCCTAGGAGGTAGAGTTGTAGACGCGGAGCGATAGAGTGGCCCCCAAGATCTCCAGATCTAACGCCCCTGGAGTTTTTCTTATGGCGTTATTTGAAATCGAAGGTCTATTTAGATAGGCCGCAAAATCTACAAGAGTGGAAAAATTGAATTAGGATCGAAATTAACAGAATTACTCCGGAAGTTATTGGCAATGTGCAAGAGGAATGTGTCCGTAGATTTGCTTATTGTCAAGAGACTGGTGGATGGTACTTAGAACATCTTATTCAAGTGTTCCATTTTGTTGGATATAAAGTTATTGTCTTATTGAAATAAAATATTACTTTCTGTTCACCCTGTAGAAAATAAATCTAATTGATTATTATCATTGAATGTAGTATCGAAAGACCTTTCAGATAGGGTATCACAAGACAACGATTCCAATTTATGACAAATAAAAAAATTATAATACCCTGCTGTCGACTACCATTGATGTTATTATATTTCCAAGTAGAAATGCTCAATTCCCCTTGTTTATTTCGAAACTCCAAATATAATTATTGAGTAATGACTGATGAACTCACCTATTTGTCAACACTCCATGCTCAAAGCAGTTTAGTATTCAATTAAAACGGTAGAGTAGTAGCAGTACAACATAATACCAATAGACAAGCTTATAGACTAGTGTGTAAGCTGACCTGTTTCGAATACTTTATAGAATCATTTCGGTACTGCATTTCGGAAACATTTAACTTTTTTGCAAAAATTTTGATTTGGACTTTTTGCTAAAAATTGACGTATTTGGCCCTACTGTTCGCCGAATGCGTATGAAACCGTCATCTCCTGTTATGAACTAAGAAAAATCGTATACCTTGATAAAACGCAGTTCCTTCCTTACAACCCCGCAATACCACATCGCCATGGCAACCACAAATCAAACAGCAATGAAGAATGTGTCTTGTTTTCAAATAAGACCTGAATGTCAGTCTGATAGACTTCATGTTTATCAGCCATTAGATATAATTCATTTAGAATTCACGACAATGAAACTTTTGTCAGTTTGTTGCTTCGTGAAATTATTTCAATAAATACAAGTCGTGCTCACAATACCTACTAGAGAATTATCGAACGCGCATTTTAGGATTTGCAGTATTGAAATCGTCCTTATTTTGACATCTGAGCATGCGCTCATGTATCATACCTCATATTTCCCTTATTAAGGATAGTGCCTGAATTTATTTAGATCTTCCTTAAGTTGCTTTTATTTTTCCAAAATTTTTTTTGTTCGGACGACTACCCGTCGGCGTATTTCGTATTTCCTGTCAAATAAAACCTGATATTACTGATAACCACATGGCCTTATTTGTTCTCTTGGATTGTCTGTTGTTCCGTGATAGATCGATATACGAAATATGATGCAAGTTATTGAAAGTAAAGTAGAAACATTATGTTTCAAAAGAAATAAACAAACGTCGTCGATTTACGTTTTATATGATGATGTGGTTTTACTGACAATAATCCTATTTTGAACCCTGAAAAATGGGAAGTGATATGACAAAATCAGAAGAAAATTGGTTCGAAAAAGCTTTTTTCATGTTCGCTGACTATGAAAATTATATCAAATTTCGAATTCTAGGTAAAATTCCGTTTATCGACCGCTGTACTCTAGCACATTTTTGTTCATGTAACAAACATATTATATATTTTGGTTCATTGAACACAAAACTTAAATGAAATATTCGACGGTCTCAAGTAATATGCCAGTATGCCTATTTTTCAATGATAACTTTCGTTTTTTAGCACACGTTCCACTGCGAAAAACAAACTTGAATTCATTAAATTTTTTTAACGAATACGTCACTGTTTATCAAAAAATTTGTCATTTCTATGATCACAAAAATAGCAAATTCATGCTTATTCCGGCTATACCTACCTGCACATAGAACAAAATATTTTTTAAGTAATGTTAAAAACGATTTTGTCGATACAAAGTGCCGTTTCCAATAAATAAAAAAGTGTAACATGGATAAATTCATGTGTATATTTTGAGCTAATGAAGAAAAGAAGGCATATGCTGAGTATAGGAACGTGTGCTAGAAAACGCTAGTTATCATTCTTTTCGAAATTTTACAAATCAACATCATTTTTGCCTTCTGAATAATGCTACTTGCCAAACAACATAAAAATCGTTCCCAACCAGCAACTCAGGTTAGAAATAAGGGATCTTACCGAGAATCAGATGACTACCGAAAACTCTTATTTTACAAAAGAAATTATTATTTTTCATAGTAGAACATTGTTTTCAACGTAGGTAGGTACATTTCAAGGTTTCAAGACTGTTTTTTTTATCTCATTGTTTCGCCACTATTTGTGTTCGGTACGAAATTTTATTGCTGCGACCCAAGATAACTAACTTATTTGTCATTCGGTGTTGCCATAATAAGTGGATCTCTACTTGTGTATAAACCTCGTATAGAATCAATTAGACTAACGCGCCATCCAGTGTCAACCAACGGAACTAAAACTGTATAATTGTCGAAGAAATACCTGAAAGTCGAGATCCTTAAAAAAATTTAAAATTTGAAATATCAAATGTTACCGCCTAGAATAGAGACGATATACACGTTAAACATGTCGAGATCCAAAATCCGATCTCCGACCTCGTCTTATATATATATATATATATATGTATATATATATATATATATATGTATATATATATATATATATATATATATATATATATATATATATATATATATATATATATATATATATTAGCCATACAAATTCAAGTTAGGTACCTGCCCAGGCGTCACAGAGCGAACTCCACAAGCACGCAGGTATTTTACTCATAAGGAAATCTTAACAAAATCTTTTATTTACCAAAATTCTGTTTTCTTTTAAATTTCTTTTTGGACAAAAATCCTCCCAGAGTCGAAGCCGTTTCCAACCAAGATGGCAAAACTTAGTGTGATGCGTCTGCTGGGTATAAAAAAAAGAAAAAAATTGTTGCAGACGAGATTTGAACTCGGTGCTCCGGGGTGGTAGCTAGATCCTCTGTCCACTGATCTACCATGCGTTATAGAAATAATTCTGTAGACTGGCATTTTAAATAAGTGAGTAGTGTTGTTACGTACCTTGATTCCCTAATATCTGAAGAATGGTCATCTGGACAAGCTAGCAGGTAGGCATGCGAACATAGTACATACTAACACTACTCAATCGTACATATTTCATTCGTTTAAAAATAAGTAATGTCTGACGGCCCTGGGATCTTGGACTATAACGAACGACACTTTTATCTGAATATAGAACGAAACCTAAACGCTGATAAATTGAAATGAATACAGTGTTACCTAGCTGATTTAAAAATATTTGGCCAAGATTCATTCAATAAAGTTTTTCAGCAATTTCTTAGGAGCAGACACATGTTCCTATGTTATTTTGTAAACGTTCAGTTTGAACTTCGGATTGACTTATGAATTTTTTTGACATTCTAACCCATTGGTAGGTCCATCCGCAGTTTAAATGAACCTATACAACTGGCCCTGGCAAATACACTTTTGATGTCGAGGGTAACCACTATTGATCATTATTAAAAGAAACACTCATTCTTGTCAATATCAAAATACCTATTTTTGATGGTTAGGTTTTCATCACTCGAACATTGAAATGATGTTTTGATCACATCTAAACATTAGTATGTAGAACTGAACGTGGTATACAACCAGCCCTAACAACATTACTTGTTGAATGTGTGAAGAAGGTCATATAGTTTGTAAAGGTTTATTTTCTTAAGGTTAGATATAAGCTGAATGTGGAAATATAATGACATTGATGACTTCATAAAGTTCACTGGGGTTCTATACCTTAATACATTAAATGCGATAAAAAAGTGTTGTTCAAGTTAAAGAAAAACAACATATTATTGAAACTTACCTGAGCATTTTGTGGCCTTCAATTTCTACACCAAAAAAATCTGGATCTTTGGAAAGATATGAAAACATAGTGAGTCTATTTTTTGTAAATTATCGGATTGTTCTTGCACAAATCCGTCATCCATGATCACTTGCTGTTATGCACTAGACATTGCCAAATTGATTTCACAAATATTAAACACCAGAACAAGACAAATATCATACAGTTTGAATGTAATTAGTAAATTCCTTTACATCAATATCAATAATTAACCATTTTGTATTTGGTGGACGGGGGAGGAGCAAGTTGGATATGACTGAAGTTCTCGACCAGTGCAGCCAACGTGAATTTCCCGCGAAAAAAACATGAATTTTTATGAATGGCAACTTGTGACGCCACAAGTTGGCCGTAAAGGAACTATAGTACAGGTTTTCTCCAAGAAAACATCGTTTTTCGAAAAAACGCTTCTACAGGTTGATTCAGCGTGTCACAAAGTACAAGCTAACAGATTTTGGAGATAATTTTTTTAAATTCCGATTCCTCATTGGAATTTGGAAGGCGTTATTATCGGGTTGAAGACCTATTTCTTTTCGAATAATAACTGAATTGAATAGGAAAAGCTGATTGAATATCTCGAGTGTTGACTGAATATTATCGTTTCTTTATAGTGAACTTGAGTCTCTGGATTCTGTTGTAGTTGAGTGAGCACGTTGCATACCTTGTTGAAGGTTGCATTATATAAGCTCATTCTCATACCGTCAGAAATTAAATTGAAGTTAATGTAACTTAAAGTTAAATTTCATATTTTTTTACTATTTTATAGTTGGGTAATTTTTCCGAGTCACCGGTAATTGAATTTCATATCTCTAATTATTCAAATAATCACCACTCAGAATCGAATTTTAGTGTGGCTTACTTATTTGGGATCTACCTGTCCATCTATCAAATGAGATATTTTCTTCAATAAAAAAAACCTTTTTGATAGGTTAGAAATCTGTATCTATAGACCAATATCGTGTGAACACGAATTTTGTTACTTCAAATTTTTCAACGTTTCATAACTGATAAATGGTTCCTGTGACGCACTAAGTATCTGGTTTGATCTACACAATCATCACTAGGAAGTCTAACCATAGGGGAGAGCCAAGTGGATTGCTAGCTGCCGCCAGACAGGACACCATCAGAGGAATTCTTCAGGTATGCATTTATTTTCTATGGATTTGATCTATTTATGGTCAATATTTCCTCTCTGAGAGATAAATGCTGATCTGAAAGAATTTGTTGTCTGTCTTACATTCTTACAGTCTTAGGGCATTCAACCTCGTGGATTATACTTTCGTCGACGAAAGCATTCTGCTTCCTTCATGAAAGTATCATTTCTGGGTTCGATCTTTCTTAATTTTCTTTAAAATGAGTATTTAATAATTTACCTGTACAATCTATATCTTAAGGTCTACCAGGTAGTATGTCTTTCTGATCCTACCATATCTACAACTTGTATCTTATCGTATCTTAAGGTATCTTTATCTGAATTCATGAGTATCTGACATTAAATTGTTTAGGAGTTGTCAACCTAAAAGTGTTTTTCTTGAATTCAGAAGTAACTGGCATATATAGCCACTTTCTTTTTTATATATTTTATTTCATTCGTAACTCATTATCTCGCTCTTTTCCGTCAGAAGGTTTGAGAGGTTTGTTAAGAACTTTTCATCTAGTTTCCTCAAGATAATGGAACAATTCATATCAATTTTATCTCATTTTGGTGATTATTATTGTATAGATTTTCATTGTCTCTAGTATAATTTCACCTATTTGAAAATATAAATCCTACACTACAGGTTTTTTTATAAATATTAAATTCCCTAGCAATTTTACTGGGTTTTGGAAATATAAATTTTGTAAACAATGGTAGTTGAATGTGCTGTTTCTTTCTCTCAATTAAGATTTTTAACAGTAAAGATCTGCTGAAAAAATTCAGGATATACCTTGAGGTTTTAAGGGTTCACCAATCACTGACAAGACAAGTACGATTCAGCCACAACTTTTCGTAGACACCACATCCCACAAATATCTGACCAGCCAAGAACGATCCTAACACAGCGCTTCGTAAGGAGCATATATTCTGACTTTTATACCCATCATCTGTTTTTCGTTGAGTTTCATATATTTATATACTTGTAGCCTTCAGCAGCTGTCGTTACTTTTATTATTCTGCTGTTTCAGATTATTATTTGTTAATATGTTGTCTGCTAATTTCCCATGAATATAAAGTTCCTTTGCTGAGTCATTTCGAATGACTATATGAATATTTTTTTTTCGTTTTCTTTTCTTTGCAATTACATTTATTAGATTATGTTTGAAACAAATATTTGTTACTAAAAAAAAGGAAAGTCATGTAATTGATAAGAATCACTAGAATGAGTTATATTTTCACATATTTCTGTTTTGAATGCTATGAACATACGTTATGATGTTGTTATGGGTTGGATGGAAGAGCAGTCACCATTATCTCCGGATAAGGTCGACTGAATTCCGCCCTTTCATATTGTTAAATTAATTCACCCTAATTCAATGTATTCCTAAATAGTTGACACTATGAATAAAGACAAATTATTATTATTATTATTATTATTATTATATATGTTTTGTTCTTCAGCCTTCAGCTATATTTCATTGCCTTTAGCATTTTGTTAAAAGTTGTTATTCATTAGAGTTGTTGATTTTTTTTATTCAAAGAAAAGCCGCATCAGCCAATCGGCTATTAGCGGTAATAAACATTAGACTACAATTACAATAAATGCATTTATAATATTATGATTTTGGAGAACATAATTGAAGTTCGAAAAAGTTATTTGTCTCCCGTAAAAAAGAAAAGATATTGTCTATGGCACAACTCTTGAAGATTTTACCAAAACTACTCGGAATGTTGTTGCTCCGTCTTTCGATTTCAAAAAGAAGACACTTCACTAGAATGTGTTATACTGATAATGGGACCTCACATATGAAACATTCCGGTTGAGGAAGCTTTGCCAGTAAACATTCGTGCGTAATACGTGTGTGGCCTAGGCGAAAACGAGTAATGACTACATTATGGAAACGACTGGTTGGTGAATACGACCATGGATGGCTGGTTTGATTGGTTTGAGTTTTGAAGCTTTTGATTGCCATGTACGGTTCCATGTTTCAACAATCCTAGAGTGGGAAGAGTATTTCAAATCTGATGCTATGGCTTCAAAGCAGGGAGTATTATCTGGATATTCTAGGGCTTCTTTGGCATGTGTGTCATCTCGTTCATTTCCTTTTAATCCGGTATATGAGGGAACCCATGTTTCTCTTCATGTTGCTCCTCTTTGATTAACTCAGCCAGTGGATGTTGGGTGTACGTTTTAGAAATTCTGTGAAGAGAGTTGATATAATCAGTTATGATCACAAGGTTTTGTGCTGGCGATATTTTTGCGTAACGACGTTCCTTGTATATTGCAAAAAGTTCCCCAGTGAGAATGGTAGCAGTTACATGTATTTTGAATTTTTGGAACTAATTTTTCGTAACAAATGCGCGAGCTACACCACTATTTGTCTTAGATACGTCGGTGAAAATTTGTTGATGTGTGGGATACTGGGATATTATGGTTTCATAGCCTGTTTGAAACAGTGAGGGATTCGTATCGTTTTTGTTGGGATAATTTAACTGAGTATTTATGCAGGATAGGGGAATGAGCCATAGTGGAGTTTTGCATTTGTTGCTAGATACAGGTGGGAACATTTGCTGAACCTGAATCAGAGTGAGGGATGAGTAGGCTATGCAGCTATCGTCTATCTTTGAGCGGATTAATGTTCTATATAGTGTCAATAGTGTTTTGCCATCTACTCCCCATTGTTTGTTTGTGAGACACTTCAAGAGGTTCAATCTCTTTTGACATGATTGGAATAGATATTTAATGTGGGATTTCCAGGTTTGAGATTGGTCGAAAATCAATCCTAAGTACTTTATTTCGGTGTTATAAGAAATTAATTGAACCTTGAATTTCAATGTCGGAAGGTTTTGAAGTTGTTTTGGTATTTTGGAGAAAACTATGCATTTGGTCTCTTCAGGTGAGAATCGAAAACCACTCTTTGTAGACCATAAATCAAGTTCTGTCAGTTCCTCTTGTAGTAGATGAGCTATGCTGTGTACATTTTTACCTTTTGTGAATATGATGAGATCATCGGCAAATAGTCTGGCTAGGACTGGTTTTTGTAGTGTTTCAAGAATGTCGTTGATTCTTTCGATGATGAGAGTGGGGCTTATAACAGATCCTTGAGGCGTACCATTTTGTTGGTACCTGAGAGATGACAGAGGTCCATTTGAAAAGATCTGTCCGAGAGAAAATTCTGAATTAAAGCCAGTATATTGCTCAGATACCCCCAGGACTCTAGTGTATGGATTATCTTACGCTGCCACGCCATGTCGAAAGCTTTGCATAGGTCAAAATAAATTGCCATGCACTTTTGATTGTTTAAAAAAACTTCACTAATATCAGTTTTGAGATCTAGGAGATTGTCTGTTGTGGATTTTATGGGACGAAATCCTGCCTGTTCCGTAATCAATTTGTTGTTTTTTTCTTAAGTTCCAGATAAGACGTTTGTTGATTATTGTTTCCATTAGTTTGCATAAAACACATGTTGGAGCTATTGGTCGATGGGAGTCTGACATGCTAGGAAGTTTATCTGGCTCTAATATTGGAACTATATTGGCTAATTTCCATAGTTTAGGAAGTTTGTGTTCTGTCCAGATCATGTTGAAAAACTCAAATGAAAATTTAAGAGCTTCTTTGGGTAGGTGTTTCAAGGAAAAGGCAGGAATGTCATCAGGTCCAGCAGATGAGTCTTATGTGTTCAAGAGCTTCAAGTAATTCGGTTTTTGAGATCGGTGAATTAATTGGATTATTATTTGCGACTATCAGAATTGGATTTCGCTCTTCGATTTCTTTGTAACTTAAAAAATCGTAATCAAAGTTGCAGTCAGCCGACATTTTATTGAAGTTGTTGGCTAGTTCTTCAGAGATGTCAAAGTGGCTTATAATTGATTTTCCTTGTACTTCTAATTCTAGAATGCTCTTATGGGTACTTAATCCTGTTATTCTTCTGATTTTTTCCATACGTTGGTCAATGGCATGTTGGCGTTTATATTTTTCACTTATCGACTCCAAGAATCTTTTTTGTCTTTGTTTGTTATTCTTTCAATAATGGCCCTTTTCTTCTTCAGATCAATGAGGTTGTCTGTGATGTTGTGTCGTTTTAATAAAAATAATAATAATAATAATAATAATGATAAATATACTTCATTGTCATTAAGAAAAAAATCTTCTGGGCAAAGCTTGTAAATGTAAATATAAAATACAAAGTATTAATACATCTGGGATACAGAGCCAATTTTGAAAAACACAGGGAAAATAGTAGGTTTTGTTAAAAAAAAATTGATTAAATTTATATATCTATATATATATATATATATATATATATATATATATATATGTTATATCTCACTTTTTATTAATGAGTTTTTTAAAAAAATAACTTTATTTCACAAGAAGAGTTTTATTTTACTCCTCCAAACTTTATTTAAAAGTTACAATACAATGAAAGTGACTGAGTACTGGTTGGATAAATACTAGTGCTTATTATTGCCTCGCAGGGCTATTTATAACATTGACAAAATAATGCCGCTGAATACAGCGAAACACAATATATTATTGTCTCCAAGATCGGACGCGCTGGCCCTGGGTTGATATATATATATATATATGTTATATTCCAATTTGATGACGACGTTTCCAGGACTATGGGGTCACCTTCGAAGAAACCGCTGAGTCGTTATCAACCCAGGGCCAGCGCGTCCGATCTTGGAGACAATAATATATTGTGTTTCGCTGTAATCAGCGGCATTATTTTGTCAATGTTATAAATAGCCCTGCGAGGCAATAATAAGCACTAGTATTTATCCAACCAGTACTCAGTCACTTTCATTGTATTGTAACTTTTAAATAAAGTTTGGAGGAGTAAAATAAAACTCTTCTTGTAAAATAAAGTTATTTTTTAAAAAAACTCATTAATAAAAAGTGAGATATAACAATTGGCGCAGTCGTACGGATCCTTAAACTCCTGCGGAATAAGGAAAAACCTAACCGAAGGAGGTGGATTGTAATCCTTCAAAGGAAGAGAACCAACACGAAACCCAGCTACACTACAAGCAACAAAAGACAGCAAAGAACCACGGAAGGACGGTCTCTTCAACAGAAAAAGAAAACGCGAACGCTAACTTTCTCTGGAGCAACGCTAGTGAAGTCGGATTGCATCCTCCGCATGGACATTCTTTGGTAAGCAACTATAAGAATCATCTCGTTTATTTACAAGTGATTTTATTTTGAAAAACCAGTTCTTTTATCTACTTAATAATGGCTCAACCCCAAAATCCTCCCCCAGCTGAGGTTGAACCCTACGAATTAAGTGAAATATTTTCTATAATTCCGGAATATGATGGAGATCAAATATTCCTCAATAATTTTACGGAAGCGTGTAATACTGCTTACCGCATGGCCGTTCAAGACCAAAGAAGGCTAGTAATCTTGCATATCAAAAATAAACTAAGAGGAAAAGCAGCAGAATTAATAAGTTCTAGAAATCCCCAAACTTGGGATGAAATTAGAATTCTTCTAAATCAATATTTTGGTGATACACGTGATCTGACCTCATTGATTCAAGATTTACAGAGAATTCACCAATTACCTGGCGAATCACCTCTGACATTTATAAATAGGCTACAAACGCACAACGCAAAAATGCATTCAAATGTTCAGAAACAAAATCTCACTCCAGAACAGAAAAATTCACAATCTGCACTCATTGAGACTATGACGTTGAACACTCTTTTGGCAGGTTTAGTCCTCAAATTGGATTAATTGTTAGGGCAGGTAACCCCGGTGACATGCTCACTGCAACGCAAAGAGTTCGAAGGGAAATGCAATTGAACTATTTCCAACAACATAAAATTTCATTGCACAAAAACCCTAACACACATTCTAACCAACAGAGAAAAGTGAATCCAAACCTAAACCAACAGAAATTTTGTTCTTTTTGTAAACGTCAAGGCCATAATTTGAATGAATGTAGAACAAGACAATTTCAGTCATTTCAGCATTCACAACAAAACCCACAAAGACCTAACATTCCTCAACATAATACGAACTTTCAGCAAAATCCCAGGTTCAACCAGAATCCAAGACCGAATCAATCAAATCAACCAATGAATCAAAATCAATCCCAAATTAGGCCACCAGTAATTAGGCCAAACCCAAATTTTAACCAGCAAAGGCCCTTAGCTTATCAACAAAGGCCCTTAGCTATTCAGCAAAATCCAACTTTCAATAGATTTAATACTCAGAGAACTCATCACCTAAATTCTCAAAATCAAAATTCTGATAATTATACAGCTAATTATCAAGAACCGGAATACTCCGATAATCATACAGGTGATTATCAAGACTTTGGTACTGATAGTTATACTGCTGACTATCAAGAATACCAAGAGAACACGAATCACCAGTCCAACCCTTACGATAATACAGCTGATTCGTATAACTTTGAATATTCAGAAACTCAAGCAAACTCGTATGAAAACTATCAGGATTTTCCTCTGGGTCCGACAACTTTCTATCCACCAATCAATCGATCGATAGACCCAATTTCAGAGCTCCAGGCACAAGTACAAACTCTGAATATATCGGACAATCTCAACCCGAACTTGAACTTCCCGGAACAAATTTTCCTGTAACCCAATCGCTCACAATAAATTCTAAAAATTTATATTACATCATGGACGCAACCAATACCTACAGAATATTAATAGATACAGGTGCCGGTTTGTCTATCTTCAAACCAAAAACAGTTCAAAATTATGCCAACAGATCACAAGAAAATATGGTAATACAGGGCATTACTGACCAAAAAATTATAATTTCAGAATCAGTACTAATACCTTTTTGTACAGGTAACCCTCATAAGGTTTTCATTTACAATTTAGACATAGAATTTGACGGTCTCTTAGGTTCCGATTTTTTGGAACACTATCACTGTATAAATGATTTAAAAAATAAACAACTCATAACTGATTTCAAAACTATACCCCTAATTAAAGTAACTGACCCTAAAGAACCCACTAAAAATATAATCGTTACGCCCATGGATGACATACAAAACACAATTTCAATTGAAGCTCGTACAGAACGGATTTTTAAACTTAAATGTAATCTTCTCAATACCGAAGCTATACTGTTAGCCCAGGTAAAGGAAAGTGTGAGACTACCTAACGCATTAGTAAAAGTAAATCACAAAGGCGAATTTTTGACCTCAGTGATTAACGCTAACGCAATACCAAAAACTGTCAATTTTTCCGAAATAAAAATTGAACCAATTCAAAATTATTCTATTAACAATTTCAATGAAACCGAAAATTCTAACATTCAGACAGACAGAAATTTTGAAATTCAAAATCAGCTACGTTTAGAACATCTGAATGAAGAAGAGGCTGAACTCATTACGAATGTTTGCCTCGAATATTCTGACATATTTTATTTAGAGGGTGACAAACTAACGTTCACCAACGAAATAAAACACTCTATTGACACAAAAGACGCGAAACCTGTTTTTACAAAGTCATATCGGTATCCTCAGGTTCATAAAGAAGAGGTGAAAAAACAGATGAATAAAATGCTAGAAGATGGCATCATACGCCCTTCTATTTCGCCGTGGTCATCCCCTGTTTGGGTTGTCCCAAAGAAGATCGACGCTTCTGGTAAACAGAAATGGCGAGTCGTCGTCGACTACAGGAAGTTGAATGAACTTACTGTGGACGATAAATACCCGCTGCCAATGATATCCGATCTCTTAGATCAACTTGGCAAATGCCAATATTTCACTACCTTGGATCTAGCTTCTGGCTTCCACCAGATAGAGATAGATACAAAAGACATCTCCAAAACTGCATTCACAGTTGAGAATGGTCATTACGAATTCATTCGAATGCCATTTGGACTGAAGAACGCTCCTGCGACATTTCAGAGAGTGATGGATAACATATTACTTGGAATCCAGAATGAGCGATGCCTCGTCTATATGGACGACATCATCATTTACTCTCCCACGATACATGAACACATTTCTCGACTGAGAGAGGTTTTCAAAAGACGCAGACATGCAAATCTGAAAATACAGCCAGACAAGTGCGAATTCCTCAGGAAGGAAGTAGCATATCTTGGTCATCTCATAACCAAAGATGGTGTGAAACCGAATCCAAGCAAAGTCGACTGTATAATTAATTTTCCAGAACCCAAAAACCAGAAAGAAATCAAATCTTTTCTTGGATTGGCTGGATACTACAGGCGTTTCATTCCAAATTTTGCCAAAATCTCGAAACCACTCACCAAACTACTTCAAAAAGACACCCCATTCATTTTTGGCAATGAATGTCAAATTTCTTTTAAAGAATTGAAACAAACACTCGTTTCGACACCTATTCTCATACACCCTAATTTTGAGGAGACATTTCTGCTCACCACAGATGCCAGTGCATTTGCTATTGGTGCTGTCCTCTTTCAAGGCCCGATTGGTAAAGACCTACCTATCGCTTACGCCTCAAGGACACTCTGTTCTGCAGAATCCAAATATTCCACGATAGAACGGGAACTTTTAGCTATAGTATGGGCTGTCAAACATTACAGACCATACCTTTTTGGAAGAAAGTTTAAATTGATTACTGACCACCGCCCACTTACTTGGTTATTTTCTATCAAGGACCCTGGAAGCCGACTTGCCAGGTGGCGCATCAAATTAGAGGAGTACGATTATGAAATTATTTACAAACCAGGAAAAATCAATAAAAATGCTGACGCACTATCCAGAATCAAAATTGATTCACCCAAAGGATGCTTCGTCATAAATTCAAAAATTCTCACCCCCGGTACATTAATATTACCCTCGAATGAAGACCCTGATATACAAATAATCACAGACAGTGAAGAAGAGCAAAATAAGTCGAACCCTGAACTTAAAGAAAAACCACCTGACCCAGAAATTACTTCTGAGACAGAGGAAACTACAGATAATCAAGAAGAGGCATTTTCCATCGAACAAACAGCACAAGAATTTCGAAATTTCGTAAACCTATATAAAACAAGATCACTTATTGACTATTCAAAAGTTGAATATTCAAATTGTCAATTACTTGATAAAGAAAACAAACATATTCTGATTTTTCCCCAACAGAAAAATGTCAAAGATTTTCACTACACAATATTCGATGATTTATTCGAACAGGAATATGACTTTCGAAGTCTCAAAATCAATATTTTGTCAAGTAAATCTGTCAAAAACCGAAAATACTATATTGTTCCACTAACATTTGATGTATATTCTGTGGTAGAACATTTGTTTCTATCTTTGTATAGAAATCAAAATGAACTCGACTCTTCTCACACCTACTGTGTTGAGAATAATCTCGAACTACCGATACTTGAAATACTTTGTTTTATTTTCGCTGAAAAGGAAATAAAATTTAAAGTGTGTCAAAATATTGTTACTGTCCCAGACCCTGACCAAATTTCAATTATAATCGATCAGTATCATAAAGAAAAAGCTAATATCCATAGAGGAATTAATGAAACTATTCGGAGAATTAAAGAAAAGTATAATTGGCCCGGTTTAACGAAAAGTGTCGAGAATTATATCAAATCATGTGAAATTTGTCAAAAAACCAAAATATGTAGGAAAAATCTTAGTAATCCACTTGTCATAACTGAAACACCTAGAACCGCATTTGAAAGAATAAACATAGACATAGTAGAAGTTCCAACTAGAAATTATGCACTAAGCATACGAGACGAACTGACGAAATTTACGCAAGTGTATCCCCTAGAAGATAAAACAGGACGAACTGTAGCTAACACCTTGATTTTGTATTTTCAACATTACGGAACACCTTTAAGAATTCACTGCGACTATGGCAGAGAATTTGATAACGCAATCCTCAAAGATCTTTGTCTTTCTTACGACATAAAACTAACATATTCTAGTGTGAATCACCCCCAATCAAACGGTTCAGTAGAACGATTCCACACAACTCTCCTTGAAATGATTCGCATACATATGGCCGAACACCCAGACGAACACCCATTCAATGTTCTCCCCTATGCATGTATTTGTTACAACAACTCTGTAAATAAAACTCATGGATTTACTCCCCATGAATTAGTTTTTGGTCACACAGCTAGTAGACCTCCTGAAACTCTATACAATCAAGAACAACTTATAACCAAATATGTTAAAGACCTTAATAATAAGATTTCTCATTTTTGTAGAATTGCTCGTGAACGTACCCTAAGACAAAAAGAAAAAGCTAAAGCTCGTTTCGACCGGAACATATCAGGCGAAACCCCGGAATATAAAGTTATGGATAAAGTTTACGTCAAAGAATCCCAAATAAAAGACAAATTACAAAACAAATTTAATGGACCATTCATAATTGAACAAATTCTTCAAAATTCTGCAATTCTTTTAAACCCTAAAACGAATCAAAGATCAAAAGTAAACTTCGACCGCATGAAGCCTTATACTGAAGAATAATTTATTTTCAGGTTGCTGCTGCTGGTCGGATCAGTAGTATCACAATACCAAATCAAACCAATTAATAACACCGTTGGTGTATATTACCATGAAAATGGAAATATCGTACTCACTAACGACAAATGGACTTTACTCGTAAACAAAGACAATTCCGTGTTTAAAGATGCATACGAAAATAATCGTAAAATTTTAGAAACACTTAACAATACAATTCAATTTACTGGACATAGTATGAACGAATTTCGATCTGAAGTGAAAACTCATATCAGTTTATTGACCCAAATCTCAAATTCTATTGATCAAAAACTTGAAGAAATAAGTATAGATACTAAAAGATATAAAAGAGGCCTAATTGATGGTATAGGTAGCATTTTTAAGTCAATTACAGGCAACTTAGATGCTTCAGATGGTGAATACTACACGAATTCAATCAATAGGTTGAATAACGATGAACACCAATTGGAAAATTTATTGAAAAATCAAATATCAGTAACGACTTCTGTTATCCAAAATTTCAATACCACAATTCGTAAATTACAAGTTGACGAAAATACTTTCAATTACGACATTAAAGTCATAGAACATACGATTAGTGAACTGAATGACAGAATTAGTCAGGTTCAAGCAAAACTAAAATTTATTGATATCTGTGAGAAATTGATGGAAAACTTTCTATTCCTCGAAGAAAATGTTGATGATATGCTAGATTCAATTACCTTTGCGCGTTTAAACATCATTCATTCTTCAATAATTACACCTGACCATTTGGTCAATGCATTACAAGATATTACTCAAAACCTACGGAGAAATAATCTCCCACTCCAACCGAAACTTTCCAAAATTGCACAATATCTGGAAATTATAGAAATGGAAGCTTTTCAAACTGAATCAAAAATAGTTTTTGTTTTGAAAATTCCATTAATAGATCCTCAAACTTATACCTTGTACCAACTATACCCAATCCCAATATATGATAAAAGAACTGGCCTCCATCACATTTTAATGATTTCTGAAAAATTCATCGCGAAAGATGATGATTCTTTAATGTTCATACCAGTGACGGACTTACGAACATGCAAACCACTTTTCCATAGAACTGAATTGTGCTCCGACATGTTCGCGTACCCAATAGACTCTAATTCCATATGTGAAGCTCAAATTTTCAAAAGCTTCAAAGAAATTCCGCAAAATTGCCGAAGTTCTTTAATCTTTAGTCAAGGTTATAATGTCCAAAAACTTGAAAGCAATCTTTGGCTAGTGATCCTTTCCGAACCCTTACAAGTGACCGTGAATTGCCCTAATATAAACACAGTTACCGAAATAATTTACAAAAACTCAGTCGTGAAACTCCAAACTTACTGTAGTGCGTTTATCGGAATCACAAAAATTCAAGCGAATTCCCGAAGATCAAAAACGTCTCACGTTACTTTCGGTACCCATCCAGTTGAAATCCCATACGAATGTTGTGCGGATATTCCTGAAAAATCGCAATTGCCGAAACTGAAGCCGCTCAAATTGAACGACTTGAATGTTGATGACTTGGACATCGCCAAACATAAGTTGGACTCATATTCCAAAACCCTTGATGACTTGATTCAACAACCCTTCGTCAAGAAGAATATTTCATGGTTCACCTATTTCACCATTACCTTAATTGTAACCCTATTGGTACGTTACCTATTCTGCAAATGTAGAAGACGAAGAACAAGACTGGCTCTGATGGGATCAAGTGATCCACCACCTCCACCAGACAGACAATTCAAGGCTCTAAGAGGAATCTCCAGAATCTTCCCAAGAAGAAGACCAAGTCTTCGTGAAGAAGAAACCCAAGAAGACATCAATCTGGAAGACCTATAACCCTAAAAGTTGTTGCATGGCTCCAACTTTTTCTTTATGGAGGGAGCTGTTATATTCCAATTTGATGACGACGTTTCCAGGACTATGGGGTCACCTTCGAAGAAACCGCTGAGTCGTTATCAACCCAGGGCCAGCGCGTCCGATCTTGGAGACAATAATATATTGTGTTTCGCTGTATTCAGCGGCATTATTTTGTCAATGTTATAAATAGCCCTGCGAGGCAATAATAAGCACTAGTATTTATCCAACCAGTACTCAGTCACTTTCATTGTATTGTAACTTTTAAATAAAGTTTGGAGGAGTAAAATAAAACTCTTCTTGTAAAATAAAGTAATTTTTTTAAAAACTCATTAATAAGAAGTGAGATATAACATATATATATATATATATATATAAATATATATATATATATATATATATATATATATATATATATATAAATATATATATATATATATATATATATATATATATATAGACATATAAGCGGTCAATCAAGAGCCCGTAGGAGATATGAAGCGTCACTTGTGTAGCCCGATCATTCGTTGTGTGTCCCGAGTCTGGGCTACACAACGTATGCCGTTGTATATATGTTCTGAAGGGCTTCATAACGCATTTACAATCATTACCAAATTTTTTGCTAGGGCTTCACAACAACACATTAATCCATCCAAGATACAGCACTTAGTTCAATGCATTTCCAGAAGGGGGCACTGTACCTATGTAGGGTTCGATAATTTTACTACGTAAATGAGCCCCAGTATATTACAATATTTTCTGCTCGTTGTTTAGCCCTAGATTTGGCAACATGCATACTAGGTGATAGGGGCTATTGTATATTCCAAGCGATAACAAATCTGACTTTGTGCAGCCCACCACACGGAGATGTGTAATATTTGTGAACTGAATATAAAGCCGTGAACTTGGTATTTCCAGCAGAAAAGTATCTATACCGGGTGTCCGCGGAAAGTGGCTCGTCTCTATAACTTTTTTTTTTTTCGAAGATAATGGAATTAGATTTGGAGGATCTGATCTGACATAAAACTGCTTTAATTGACAACTCACTCAGCTTCATGCAATTTCTGGTTTTTCCAGAAGTGACATAAATATCCGAATTTCAAATGACACCCCAAATGACACCTGGTATATTATCACTTACTTTGTCTCCTTATGACATATTGAATACAACCATGTGTCACTTTTTGTAAACGAATTTATTTTTTAATTTGAAATTAATGGTTTTTCTAGAGAATTTATGTTGAGAAAAATACAACTTCTTCTTTTTTCTCGAGCAAAAATCTATTTTTTTTTTCATGAAATTTGGTGTAAATATAACTTAGCATGTTTCAAGTGAGCTGTAATTTTTTTGTTGCGGAGTACAGATTTTTCCTTTTTTTCGATAAATTCCGAAAAAAAAAACGACCTCATTTTTGACTGAAAAGTTTCACCAATGAAGTTCGTCTTTTTAAGCTCGCCAGCTGCTAGTTTTTTCGTTGAAGCGTCTACTTTCAGATTATGTAATAAAAGATTAGCTCTACTGTGGAATTTTTTTCAAAAAAACGCGAAAAAAATAAAAAATAAATTTTCAAAAATCAATTCTTGTAATTTTTGTTCTAAACTCATATTTATTTGTTAAAATTATTGAAATTAATAGTCGATTCCTTTTGGGTAAACATTTTCAATGTTACCTTAATAGGTACAAAAAATATACAAGGGCATAAATAAGGATTTGATTATGTAGAAGGGCGAAAGGAGGTGAACTCCACACAACCTCAAATTTTCCGGAAATATCATTCAATTTGGGTTGATTTTTTTTTATGAAAATTGTATATTTTTCGCAAACACTAGTGGAGATATACCTTTCCATGTTGTGAATTAGATGTTTGTTCTGCAGCGTCATATTTATTTTTCTTGAACATATTTGAAGTACTCGGAAAGTGGGCGGCTCCTAGTTAGCAAAACGAATTTTAAGCTACTAAAATAAAAAATGAAGTAACAGACAAGGACCAGGTGGAAAAGTAGAGGTTCCAACTTCGACGAAACAAAATTTAAACACGAAAACACTCAAAATGGTGAAATTGGAATGCAGTTTAGGGGTTGAAAACGTTTTTTTTTGCGATTTTTGGCGAAACGTGACTTCTTAGCGAAAAATGATGGATGAAAAAGTTGTGGATAATAAAAAAATCGGAAACTTTTGTACCAAACACTTTTCGGCATAACCAATAATTGACCGTCAAAATGGCGAAAAACATTTTTGAAAATTTGAGGTCATGCGGAAAAAACTTTTTTACAAAAGTTGTAGATCTTTTTATTGCCAACAACTTTTTTCCTAACTTTTTTTGTAGGAGGTTTATTTTTGTTGCAAATCGTAAAAAACAATTTTTAGCCCCAAAAGTTCACCTCCTTTCGCCCTTCAATCATATTCAAATCCTTATTTATGCCCTTGTTTATTTTTTGTACCTATTGAGGTAACATGAAATCAATATTCTCGAGAGGCTTCAACTTTTAATTTTTATAATTTTGACAAACAAATACGGGTACAGAAAAAAAAATTAAAAAATTGATTTTCGAAAATCTGTTTTTTAATTTTTTCGCGATTTTTGGAAAAAAAATTCCACATTAGCGCTACTCTTTTATTACATAATCTGAAAGTAGACGCTTCAACAAAAAATGGCGGCTGGCAAGCTTGAAAAGAAGAACTTTATCGGTAAAACTTTTCAGTTGAAAATGAGGTAACTTTTTTGGGATTAGTCGAAAAAAAGGAAACATCTGTATCCCGCTACAAAAAAATTAGAACTTGCTTGGAACATAATAATTTATATTTCCACCAAATGACGTAAAAAAATTGATTTTCAAGCGAGAAAAAAATTTATTACTGAAAAAATTGTTAATCACAAGAGTACCACATCTTTTTATCACCAACAACTTTGACAGTTGATTTTTTTCGATAGGAGGTCAACTTTCGTTGCAATTTTCGAAAAACCCCTGAATGTTCAACCCGTTCCACCCATCTCTATTTTTTCGACTCCAATTTATTTTTCCCGTCACTAGAATAATATTTTGCTCCACTTCCAGTAGGTCTCATGATGTTAATAATTTTTGTATCTCCAAAATTCATCAGCACTGGTCTACCAACACAACGGATTGAATAAAATAGATTATCCAAAAGATAATAACATATTAATATTATGAATAAAAGGTTTTTCAAACATTCACACAATAATTACCTAATATACTTCTGCAGAAGCGCTAGGTAAAATAAGAAGTCGACCTCCTGAATGATTTTATTTTATCAGTTGTGTTTGTCACAGGTAACTTCATTCATTCAAATTTTATTTCAATACCACAAGAAGCTTCATTTTGACAAAGAATGTATGTAGTTTTTTTGAAAATAATTAGTAATTCCAACTTGAAAATCAAATTTCACATAGCACATACATTTTGACCGGAAACGGTGAAATTGTATTGTCCCCATAATTTTCTAGATTGAAAAATATAATTAGAAATAAAAAAATGGTTACAAAAAGTGACAAATGATACATGGTTGTATTCAGAATGTCATATGAAGACAAAATAGCTGAAAATATACTGGGTGTCTCATTTAAAAATCACGTCACTTCCGGTAAAACCAGAAGTTGCATGTTAAAAGACGCAGTTTATGTCTATGCAGATCATCCAAATTTCATTTCATTTTCTTCATCAACAAAAAAGTTGTAGGGACGAGCCACCTTTCGCCATATTTGAATTCAGATTATTGAATAAGTCAGGATAAGTACAATTATTTCTTTGGTCCTACCATACATTCTCGCTGATATAGAATCGTTTTCTCTCAAGAACTTTTTGAAATAATTTTGTGGCTATTCTCATCGATTCATCCCAATATTTCGAAAAACATTTTTTCGCAAGCAGAACTTATTGAGAATTCATGTATTGGTCCCCTGGACTACCTGGGAACACTTAACTCGTGTGTGTCTTGATAAAAATCTGGTAAACATGTAACACCTATTTTGGGCAGGATAAGGAATAAACGAAAATACAACCAGACTGAAGGAACTAAAATGGAACATGTGTATTTTGTCTTAGATATAAGCAAGTAACTTATTAACAAAATAAAAATCATTCCAATTTGTGATGAAAACGTCAATAATTTCAAATAAATAATCATTCATTCAACTTTAGATCTTTTTAAATAGCTGAAATTATATGCTCTCGACAAAAACAATCAAATACTCGTAGGTTTTGAAATTGATGCAAAAATTGTTAACTAGTCCAAAATAATAATAGAGTTATAACAACACAAAAGTAAATGATTGAATTAAGTTATTTTTATAACACTCATAGGTACCTACCCGTAAATTTCCCAAGGAATTCGAGTTTATCTGACACTTGACGAAATGGCTATGTGTGACATCTTCAGATTTAGAATAAAAAAAATTCAAAAATCTGTATTCACTGAAACAGGGCCGTATTTAAAAATTAAAAAAAATTAAAAATTAGGTCGATGACGATTGTTTGATAATAAAGCGTCGCATAGTAAACCTAATATCATCACAAGAAAGCTTATGAAAAGTAATTGTTGAGAAATATTTTTCATCTTGTTCCAGCTCTGACGATAACACCACAAAACAAAATTATTAAAAAAATTCAATAATTCCTAAATAATATGAAAATCAATTTTTTTGTAAATTTCATATATCCATATAGATGGCTGGCCCTTGTTCTACGAGACTAACTTCTAATTTAAACAAAACTGTATCTATTACCGTTTCAGATATCTCTATTGGAAACATCTTTATCTTGGAATCACTATATACCTACAATACCATATAAGATTTCACCCTTTTCAGAAGCACTCCAGTTTGTCAGACTCTTGACTTGTTCCTTACAGTTAGTAGGGCAGATAAAGTACTGGGAAGATACCTCAAATGTGAAAAGAATAAAAAATATATTAGGTAATCATTTATTAGCCTCCCAAACCTTTTATCGCTTTCATTTTGACATTAATGACATGCTAAAATAATGCCAGTTGTTCATAATTATACCTTTTCCTTGAGTTGTTTGCCAGCTGTAATGTTCACATCTTCAGCATATTCAATGTTTGGAGGCAACTATTTCAGCAGAAGAGCAATTAAAAACATACAAACTGCTAACATCTGATCTCTCTGAGTATGAAAGGTTGTGTGTATTTCAGGAATTGCATACATCAATGATTCCTGATGTTCCATTTAATTTCACTCAACTCAATATTCTGATAATTTCAAGTGCGATTTTAGCTGTCAATTGTAAACATCAGTCACAGTCACAGTAGGAGGGTGCTTTTGATTCAAAGTTTCGGAAGAATCTAAAACGCTCGAAAAAATTCAAAAATTTTGATAAATATTCTTTACCGCTGCCGACAATGTAAATAGGCTAGCTACAATCCATTTAAATGACCAATATGGGTCATTTACAATTTTTTTTCCATTGTTACTTTGTTATTGTTTTATCCAATATTCCTTTAATCTGAGGGTGAGGAAACAAACATCACTTTGGTCAAACTTCAAGGAATTTCGACCGACAGCGGTAAAACCGTTACGAGTTACACGGAATGTATCGAATGTTAATACGTCTTCATATCCCTTGTTACATAAAAAACAGAAAAAAAAGGCTTGCTGCAAAAATATGAAAACAATTGTGGTTTTCGAGCAATTGTCTGCTTGGTGCAAAAGAAATCATCTTATAATCAGTATAGAAAAAAATTGTATGCTCGCAATTAACAGGTCATTATCAAGGAAAGGAGAAAATGAATATCACAATGAACAACGTAGAATTAGCTATTGAAAAAAATACAAAATTTACAGGCACAAAGGTAAATAGCGACATGAGCTGGAATAATCATATCAACCATATCAGCTCCATACTAAACAGATGCTTTTTAGAAATTTGACTTTAAAAAAAATCTTGATGAAAATTCTCCTAAATCTTACTACTTTGCAGCCGTTCATTCAATAATGTCATGCAATTTAATATCGTGGGATCAAGCCACTCAGACAGACCGTGTATTTGTTATTAAGAAAAGAATTCTACGAATTTTGTTTTATTTATATTATGGGACATTTTGTAGAGAAACATTCAAATCCAAAAATATTCTTACTCTAATCGGGATATATATCTTCAAAATAATACTAAATATTCGTCAAAACTATACCAAACATTGTGACGTGCATTCATACACGACAAGAAATAACAATAAAATATATAGTAGAAAACACAACCATAGTTACTTTGAGAAATCCCCGGAAGGAGCCGGTATTCAACTATACAATATGCTACCCACGGATATCAAATTCATTGAATCTACCAGACAATTCAAAAATAAACTTTCACTGTCATGTGAAGCTATTGACGACACTTATCCATTACATTGTAATTGGCATGTAGTTAATAAATAAATAAATTAATCAATTAATCAAAAATTGAAATCAATTTAAAAAACTGAATTATGCAGGTCCTGAATTGGGCATCACATATTTGGCAAAACGTGGAACACATTCTATAATAATAATAATAATTTTCTTTATTATTCCCAAAAGTAGACACATTGAAATACATTGGTATAACAAGATGTTTTGGAAATAAAGGACGAATTTTATTTCTTGATGTGTTAGCACAAAAAAAATACTCTTTTACTCAACCCTTAACAATTCTGTACATTAAATAATTCATATTTGTACATAAAAGTTGTGGAGTATATAACGAGAACAACATTCATTCAAAAATTCATTTTTGAAGGTCTAAAGAGATGTTTTTATGGTGCATTCTGAAGATATATTTCAATTTCATTCAGAACCAGATTGCACAGCGAGTAGATCATGTTGGTGAAAGATCGACTGAGCAATTCAGTTCTGAAGTGTGGTGTCAATAGTCCCTTATTTCTTTTTTAAAGAGAAACATTCTCAATTGAAAATTGAATCTATACATGACTCCTCTGGAATTGGAAAAAAATGTCAATGTCCAGAGTGGCTATTGCCGGGGAAGTAGTTGTTTTCTGTTAGATATTACAAAAAAGTAACTTCAATTTTATCGTAGGGTTTTTTTTTTCCAATTCCAGATGATTCATGTATTGATTCAATTTTCAATTGAGAATGTTTCTCTTTAAAAAAAAAATAAGGGACTATTGACACCACACTTCAGAACTGAATTGCTCAGTCGATATTTCACCAACATGATCTACTCGCTGTGCAATCTGGTTCTGAATGAAATTGAAATATATCTTCAGAATGCACCATAAAAACATCTCTTTAGACCTTCAAAAATGAATTTTTGAATGAATGTTGTTCTCGTTATATACTCCACAACTTTTATGTACAAATATGAATTATTTAATGTACAGAATTGTTAAGGGTTGAGTAAAAGAGTATTTTTTTTGTGCTAACACATCAAGAAATAAAATTCGTCCTTTATTTCCAAAACCAATGTATTTCAATGTGTCTATTTTTGGGAATAATAAAGAAAATTATTATTATTATAGAATGTGTTCCACGTTTTGCCAAATATGTGATGCCCAATTCAGGACCTGCATAATTCAGTTTTTTAAATTGATTTCAATTTTTGATTAATTGATTAATTTATTTATTTATTAACTACATGCCAATTACAATGTAATGGATAAGTGTCGTCAATAGCTTCACATGACAGTGAAAGTTTATTTTTGAATTGTCTGGTAGATTCAATGAATTTGATATCCGTGGGTAGCATATTGTATAGTTGAATACCGGCTCCTTCCGGGGATTTCTCAAAGTAACTATGGTTGTGTTTTCTACTATATATTTTAACTCGTAACGGTTTTACCGCTGTCGGTCGAAATTCCTTGAAGTTTGACCAAAGTGATGTTTGTTTCCTCACCCTCAGATTAAAGGAATATTGGATAAAACAATAACAAAGTAACAATGGAAAAAAAATTGTAAATGACCCATATTGGTCATTTAAATGGATTGTAGCTAGCCTATTTACATTGTCGGCAGCGGTAAAGAATATTTATCAAAATTTTTGAATTTTTTCGAGCGTTTTAGATTCTTCCGAAACTTTGAATCAAAAGCACCCTCCTACTGTGACTGTGACTGATGTTTACAATTGACAGCTAAAATCGCACTTGAAATTATCAGAATATTGAGCCGAGTGAAATTAAATGGAACATCAGGAATCATTGATGTATGCAATTCCTGAAATACACACAACCTTTCATACTCAGAGAGATCAGATGTTAGCAGTTTGTATGTTTTTAATTGCTCTTCTGCTGAAATAGTTGCCTCCAAACATTGAATATGCTGAAGATGTGAACATTACAGCTGGCAAACAACTCAAGGAAAAGGTATAATTATGAACAACTGGCATTATTTTAGCATGTCATTAATGTCAAAATGAAAGCGATAAAAGGTTTGGGAGGCTAATAAATGATTACCTAATATATTTTTTATTCTTTTCACATTTGAGGTATCTTCCCAGTACTTTATCTGCCCTACTAACTGTAAGGAACAAGTCAAGAGTCTGACAAACTGGAGTGCTTCTGAAAAGGGTGAAATCTTTTATGGTATTGTAGGTATATAGTGATTCCAAGATAAAGATGTCTCCAATAGGGATTGTCGTATGGAAATCTATATTAATAATCTCCCCGCGAATGATATGTCAACTTTATTGAAATAAACCTTTCACACGCATTTCTAAAAACTTCGACGATCTCATCCGTTTCTCGGCGCTGGTTTATGGCCACCCTAGCTAGAGAAAGTAGATACCGAGTACACGAAATGGGTTGCTTAGAAAAAGAAGATATTAAGACATCTGTTAACTATTCTAGGCGGGCAAACAATACTTGAGTTGTTTTCGGACTAAAAGATGTTCTCAGCACAGGGGGGTCTGAAATATTCTAAAGAATATTATTTTTACTGTTTGCCTCCTCAACGAATGTTGAAGATTTTAAGGAAAAATAATGTTTTTGAATGCAGTTCTGTGGAAAAGGAGACATATGGTATGCAGACACAAACGGTTTTTTTATGCCTTGCAGAAAGTTCTGGGAAATTAGCTTTCGAGTTGGGCAGAGGAGAGTTTTGGGATAGTGAAAAAGGACACTTAGCTTCGAACGTTGGTTCGAACAAGACGCGGGTATAACACTTAGCTTCGAACGTCGGTTCGAACAAGACGCGGGTATAGAGACTTAGCGTCGAACGTCGGTTCGAATAAGACGCGGATATAGTACATTTAGCGTCGGACGTCGGTACGGACGAGACGCGGGCATAAGTCGGTATTTTTTTTTTAAAGTGATAATAAGTCATCGAGACAGAGTTCTTGCCACGGCTTAATTATTGTGCAGTGTTATTGCGGCTTGTGATTTGCTATTATTGCAGTACAGTGTTGCGTTTCTCCTTGAGGGTTTTTATGGCACTATTGATTGTGCCACTAGTGTTTCTGAGTACAGGTCGTATAACATAACTTTACCTTTTATTTTCAGCAATTATTTGAGGGTATTTTTTCATGTATATAAAGCGTTCCTGGCACTAGCGTTCGCGAGTGCAGAGCGGATAATATAACCATACCTTTATTTTCAGCATTTAATTGAGGGTACTATTTTTATATAGCGTTCCTGCATAAGTGCCTGTGTGCGAATTCCGCACAAGTGATATTCACCCCTTTTTTTTCTCAGAGATTATTTGAATATAGGGTTCAGCATTGTACGCATTGTTTAGTTCTGTCTTAGGGGAATTTAATAAGTATAAATCACGGCATGCGATTATTTTTTTCTCAGGAAGTAACTTCACTTTTGACATTTCCCTAATGTCCTACAATTTACGTCCGAGGACTCGCAGACAAACAAAAGTTCAACCAACTTCTTGTGTACTTCACCACGCTGAAAATTTCACGAGTTTTATATCTAACCAAGCTCTTGATTGTTCTCTGTTTGAGAAACATCCGGCCTTACCGCCCATCCTAACTGCTCCTATAAGTGGTATATTTTCTGTTGAAAATAATTTTTCTTTTGGTTCTAGTTTGGAGAGCCCCACAATAAATAGAAACCCAAGGGTTTCACCAAGCGTGGCCGCCAAGGAAGGCGAGCCCCACGCATTTCTCCCGAAGCGCTCACAATTAGTTGTTGAATCGCGTCGCGTCGAAAATAACGCTACAGAATCTAGTTACCACCTGGATTCTCAAAAACCGGTTCATTTAAATTTATTTGCATCTCCTAGGTTAAACTCTGTGCATTGTAGTATGGATGATGTGAATGTGGATAAAAGTCACGTTGTGGGCTGTCCTGATGAAGACAATGATGATGAATCTCGATTCAATTTTTCTGTTGATCAGAATACAGGGCGTAATCTGAGTCTGAGGGAAATTTCAGCTCAAAATTTTGATAATAGGCCTTTGAGGGCCTCACCTAGTTTTTTGACTTTCGGCGGCCAACCCGCTGGGGAATTTCAAACCCCGAAAAATACCGGCACTCCACGCCGAATTTTGGAAGCATTCCAGAATTTAGAACGTAATACGTTACGTTCAGGGACCTCCAGTCCACTTAATACTTCTGCAGACTCGCAAATAGAGTCGAGAATGAATAAAGTGAGAATGTTTGACCAAAACCACTCCCGAACTCCTGACAATATTTCAGTAATTTCGGGTCTCAATGTCTCTCGAGCTAGCACAGGGAATAGCCTTGAAGGGGGTCCACTTGCACGCGGAAACGTTCATCAAACGGCCCGCACGAATAGCGAAATCCCTGCTTTTCGGCAAGTGATGTCTGAGGAGGAGAAAGAGGAATGGAAGTGGTTTGTTGAATTCAAACAGATGAGAAAAGCTCGTGAAAACCGCCAAACTCAAGTAGAGCTTCCATCCTCCCCTCCTCTTCAGTCTAATGCATGTTTGCCCAGACGTGACCCATATTTTTCAAAACATGGCGAGGAACGTGGGGCACAACATGCATTTAATAACCCCTATTTTTCAAGACATGGCGCCCTAGAACGTGGGGCTCAACGGATAGTTTCTGAGATAATACCAAGTAGACAGGGACATTCAGAAAACACCGTTGTAGATCGTAACCGTGTTCATTTTGGTTTGTTCAATCAAAATCAACACGCAGATCTGTTGCCAAGGTATTCAGAACCGAATACCCGAATCCATGTAGATAACGACGTTCAGATTTCGCAAAATGGCGAATTAATTAATCAGAACGAGACTTATACTAGAGAGTCAGGAGTACAGGGTGTGTCAGAACATTCTCGCGTAAACCCTCAAACTCAGATAGCGACTGATTCAAGGCATCAGATAAATTCTGGTAATTCTTTTTTTTGTACTGAGGCGGCTAGCTTGCCACTGGCTCCGGTACCCCCGCAGCACACGCTGATTCGGGAAAATTCAGTTCCCGCTCCGGAGGCTGAAATAAATACACAAATCAATTCCCTTGAAGGTAGAGTAGGACAAATCTTCTGGCGCCCTGAGGCATCTCAGACCGTGTCTGAGACACCAAATATAAATAATGATAGGATAAATGCTCCACAGCGTGACTTAGCGAATGATGTGCTTGAGATATCCCCCCAATCCGTGCAAACGTCAGACCCAGGTAATGTTATGCAAGGGCTGACTACAGTTTTTAAAGATCTCGTAGATCACATTTCGCTTTCGACTTTGGCGGCTAGCGGCCACCAACTAGTAAAGGGTAACCGATATCATGCGGCCCCCAAATTCGGCGGGTTACCACAAGAGTGCCCGCTGAAATTCATACGAGACGTCGAGTCGACACTCGAAAAACTCCCTGATCACGAGTGGTCCGGCATTGTTGGCAACTGGCTCACAGGAGAGGCAGCCGATTGGTTTCGCGGCTATGGAAATACCAACAAAAGCTGGCAATATTTTAAGAATCGACTCTTGGAGAGATTCGATAACGATATGCTCAAAGCCAAGTTGACAAGCCAATTGTTCAGACAGGAACTATCTCACAAAGAAAATGTGTGTGCGTTCATAGCTCACCGATGGGGATTGGCTACTAGACTAGTGCCAACCATGCAGGAGAAAGATATTGCTCGGTTAATTGTGCATAAGATTAACCCCGGCTTGCGAATTTATTTGCAAAACGAGAGCTTCGAGACAATCGAACAGCTGACCCAATTAGCGAGCAGCAATGAAGCTACGCTAAAAGAAGTGGGTCAGCTTAAAATTGCAGCGGTTGAAAGACCAAAATTTGAGAGAAAACCTCAACAGGCCTTTCCCCAACACCAACGTTTCGTCAATAACGTAGGACACTCTTCAAACCAAGAAGGTGAAATCCAGGAGCGTTATATGCCACGAAACAATTTTACGCATAACAGGAATCCCTACGGGTCGGATCCGCCTATAGAGCGCCCAACCCAGTACCGCGAAATCCGTCGAGTTCCCCATAACGAGAAAATCAGGGAACAAAATCGACGTTATGCGGCCCCGAATAACCCCTACGCGTCGGTTAGACCAGCCCCACGACACGACGCCCCACCGCATGTAGCGCCACCGCATGTAGCGCCACCTCGAGACGTCATGGCGCCTCGGAGCAGGCGGACGCCTAACGCAGCGCCGCCGTCCCAACGCAATACGCACTCCGGCGTATTGCGGAGCGACGCGCATGACTCGAGGGTCAATAACCTCTCGACCAGAGAAAAGGCGACCCGACGCAGTGAAGATTCACGTAACGAGACGGAAAACGCAAACGGAAGTTCGCCAAGGAACTTCCAAAACAGAAATTAACTACCCTCAATAAGGATTCCGCTCTCAGTCGTCGTAGAGCTTATAGTGAAAGCGTACCTGCGCGGCTGAACTGTACATATAGTTCTAAGGCGGAACGGTTATCTAGGGTCGTTAATGAAATCTACCAATTCAGCCCCGAAATATAAAATATTAAAATAGTCTGGGAGTAAGTGGTAAAGTTTGTTTCGAAATCTTTCTTTCATTCAATAACAACGATTTCTCAGAGTTTTTGCATTAGTAGGATCCTTGAGAGGATGCGGCATAATGCCCAGAGCATTTTTTTTTCTCGAATGAATATTTAATTTTTTTTAAATAAAAAAAATTATCGTCTGGACGTGGCGTCGCGACGCCCCTCCAGGACACAACGCTTCATTTCGACCGGCGGGTCATGAGGAATGAAGACAGGTACGGACTCTGCGGACGCAGCCGTTACCATTCGCGCTTAGCGCGCATCAAGATGTTTATGCAATCGGAGGAGGGCGAGAAAACGCATTGTCTGGTTAGGTATAGAACATATCGCGGCCGCTACCTCGTATGACTGCCCTAACTTGCTCTATGTAGTTTTTACAATAAGAGTGAGTGCACAGGGATGCGCGAATTGCGGCCTATGCGAGGTTCCGTAGTTAATTAGATTATTTTGTCTGTCTCAACCGAATCAGTATCATATACAATCGGAGGAGGGCGAGAAAACGCATTCTCTGGTTAAGGTATAGAACATATCGCGGCCGCTACCTCGTATGACTGCCCTAACTTGCTCTATGTAGTTTTTACAATAAGAGAGAGTGCACAGGGATGCGCGAACTGCGGCCTATGCGAAGTTCCGTAGTTAATTAGATTATTCGTCTATCTCAACCGAATCAGTAGGAGAATTCGATTCCGGAGGGAAGGAATAAGCAAGACACTGCGGCGCAGCTTGTGCCCTTGGATCGATAGCGGATATTTCCAAAATTCGATGGAAAAAGCTCAGCTTGGTAGAAATCTTTGGAGTTTGTTTTAAAACTTATCAACGCGCATGCAGTTGGTGGCTGCCGTTACGGTTAATGAATAATTTTATTTGCTCATAACAGCAGGTGCAAGTGAAGATTGGAGCTTAGGGGTGTCGTTTCTATGGGTTCCTCAGCTACCTCGTCTTCAGAGAAAACCTCTTGGGTAGCTTAGCCTCCTGCAAAGTTTATCTGTTTGAAGTGGGGGGACGTCTTGATGACGCTCGCTGGGGAATTATAGTTTCTTGATTCCCTGAGTGAAGGTAGTAATAAGTATTAGCTGTGCAATTTATTTCTGCTGATTTTGCAGGTTCTATAGCGAAGAGTGAGGATATTACAACACCTGTGATTGTGGCAGGTGATAACAGAATAACCCCTGCTACATTTGCAACCTCTTGGGAGGCAAGAACACTTACAACGTTGTCTATTCTAGGCAGGGGGGTGTCGTATGGAAATCTATATTAATAATCTCCCCGCGAATGATATGTCAACTTTATTGAAATAAACCTTTCACTCGCATTTCTAAAAACTTCGACGATCTCATCCGTTTCTCGGCGCTGGTTTATGGCCACCCTAGCTAGAGAAAGTAGATACCGAGTACACGAAATGGGTTGCTTAGAAAAAGAAGAGATTAAGACATCTGTTAACTATTCTAGGCGGGCAAACAATACTTGAGTTGTTTTCGGACTAAAAGATGTTCTCAGCACAGGGGGGTCTGAAATATTCTAAAGAATATTATGTTTACTGTTTGCCTCTTCAACGAATGTTGAAGATTTTAAGGAAAAATAATGTTTTTGAATGCAGTTCTGTGGAAAAGGAGACATATGGTATGCAGACACAAACGGCTTTTTTATGCCTTGCAGAAAGTTTTGGGAAATTAGCTTTCGAATAGGGCAGAGGAGAGTTTTGGGATAGTGAAAAAGGACACTTAGCTTCGAACGTTGGTTCGAACAAGACGCGGGTATAACAATTAGCTTCGAACGTCGGTTCGAACAAGACGCGAGTATAGAGACTTAGCGTCGAACGTCGGTTCGAACAAGACGCGCATATAGTACATTTAGCGTCGGACGTCGGTACGGACGAGACGCGGGCATAAGTCGGTATTTTTTTTAAAAAGTGATAATAAGTCAACGAGACAGAGTTCTTGCCACGGCTTAATTATTGTGCAGTGTTATTGCGGCTTGCGATTTGCTATTATTGCAGTGCAGTGCTGCGTTTCTCCTTGAGGGTTTTTATGGCACTATTGATTGTGCCACTAGTGTTTCTGAGTACAGGTCGTATAACATAACTTTACCTTTTATTTTCAGCAATTATTTGAGGGTTTTTTTTTATGTATATAAAGCGTTCCTGGCACTAGCGTTCCCGAGTGCAGAGCGGATAATATAACCATACTTTTATTTTCAGCATTTAATTGAGGGTACTATTTTTATATAGCGTTCCTGCATAAGTGCCTGAGTGCGAATTCCGCACAGGTGATATTCACCCATTTTTTTTTTCAGAGATTTTTTGAATATAGGGTTTAGCATTGTACGCGTTGTTTAGTTCTGTCTTAGGGGAATTTACTAAGTATAAATCACGGCATGCGATTATTTTTTTCTTAGGAAGTAACTTCACTTTTGACATTCCCCAAATGTCCTACAATTTACGTCCGAGGACTCGCAGACAAACAAAAGTTCAACCAACTTCTTGTGTACTTCACCCCGCTGAAAATTTCACGAGTTTTATATCTAACCAAGCTCTTGATTGTTCTCTGTTTGAGAAACATCCGGCCTTACCGCCCATCCTAACTGCTCCTATAAGTGGTACATTTTCTGTTGAAAATAATTTTTCTTTTGGCTCTAGTTTGGAGAGCCCCACAATAAATAGAAACCCAAGGGTTTCACCAAGCGTGGCCGTCAAGGAAGGCGAGCCCCACGCATTTCTCCCGAAGCGCTCACAATTAGTTGTTGAATCGCGTCGCGTCGAAAATAACGCTACAGAATCTAGTTACCACCTGGATTCTCAAAAACCGGTTCATTTAAATTTATTTGCATCTCCTAGGTTAAACTCTGTGCATTGTAGTATGGATGATGTGAATGTGGATAAAAGTCACGTTGTGGGCTGTCCTGATGAAGACAATGATGATGAATCTCGATTCAATTTTTCTGTTGATCAGAATACAGGGCGTGATCTGAGTCTGAGGGAAATTTCAGCTCAAAATTTCGATAATAGGCCTTTGAGGGCCTCACCTAGTAGTTTGACTTTCGGCGGCCAACCCGCTGGGGAATTTCAAACCCCGAAAAATACCGGCACTCCACGCCGAATTTTGGAAGCATTCCAGAATTTAGAACGTAATACGTTACGTTCAGGGACCTCCAGTCCACTTAATACTTCTGCAGACTCGCAAATAGAGTCGAGAATGAATGAAGTGAGAATGTTTGACCAAAACCACCCCCGAACTCCTGACAATATTTCAGTAATTTCGGGTCTCAATGTCTCTCGAGATAGCACAGGGAATAGCCTTGAAGGGGGTCCACTTGCACGCGGAAACGTTCATCAAACGGCCCGCACGAATAGCGAAATTCCTGCTTTTCGGCAAGTGATGTCTGAGGAGGAGAAAGAGGAATGGAAGTGGTTTGTTGAATTCAAACAGATAAGATAAGCTCGTGAAAACCGCCAAACTCAAGTAGAGCTTCCATCCTCCCCTCCTCTTCAGTCTAATGCATGTTTGCCCAGACGTGACCCATATTTTTCAAAACATGGCGCGTAACGTGGGGCACAACAGACATTTCGTAACCCCTATTTTTCAAGACAGGATATCTGAAACGGTAATAGATACAGTTTTGTTTAAATTAGAAGATAGTCTCGTAGAACAAGGGCCAGCCATCTATATGGATATATGAAATTTACAAAAAAATTGATTTTCATATTATTTAGGAATTATTGAATTTTTTTAATAATTTTGTTTTGTGGTGTTATCGTCAGAGCTGGAACAAGATGAAAAATATTTCTCAACAATTAATTTTCATAAGCTTTCTTGTGATGATATTAGGTTTACTATGCGACGCTTTATTATCAAACAATCATCATCGACCTAATTTTTAATTTTTTTTTATTTTTATATACGGCCCTGTTTCAGTGAATACAGATTTTTGAATATTTTTTATTCTAAATCTGAAGATGTCACACATAGCCATTTCGTCAAGTGTCAGATAATCTCGAATTCCTTGGGAAATTTACGGGTAGGTATCTATGAGTGTTATAAAAATAACTTAATTCAATCATTTACTTTTGTGTTGTTATAACTCTATTATTATTTTGGACTAGTTAACAATTTTTTCATCAATTTTAAAACCTATGAGTATTTGATTGTTTTTGTCGAGAGCATATAATTTCAGCTATTTAAAAAGATCTAATGTTGAATGAATGATTATTTATTTGAAATTATTGACGTTTTCATCACAAATTGTAATGATTTTTATTTTGTTAATAAGTTACTTGCTTATATCTAAGACAAAATACACATGTTCCATTTTAGTTCCTTCAGTCTGGTTGTATTTTCGTTTATTCCTTATCCTGCCCAAAATAGGTGTTACATGTTCACTAGATTTTTATCAAGACACACACGAGTTAAATGTTCCCAGGTAGTCCAGGGGACCAATACATGAATTCTCAATAAGTACTGCTTGCGAAAAAATGTTTTTCGAAATATTGGGATGAATCGATGAGAATAGCCACAATATTATTTCAAAAAGTTCTTGAGAGAAAACGATTCTATATCAGCGAGAATGTATGGTAGGACCAAAGAAATAATTGTACTTATCCTGACTTATTCAATAATCTGAATTCAAATATGGCGAAAGGTGGCTCGTCCCTACAACTTTTTTGTTGATGAAGAAAATGAAATGAAATTTGGATGATCTGCATAGACATAAACTGCAACTTCTGGTTTTACCGGAAGTGACGTGATTTTTAAATGAGACACCCAGTATATTTTCAGCTATTTTGTCTTCATATGACATTCTGAATACAACTATGTATCATTTGTCACTTTTTGTAACCATTTTTTTATTTCTAATTCTATTTTTCAATCTAGAAAATTATGGGGACAATACAATTTCACCGTTTCCGGTCAAAATGTATGTGCTATGTGAAATTTGATTTTCAAGTTGGAATTACTAATTATTTTCAAAAAAACTACATACATTCTTTGTCAAAATGAAGCTTCTTGTGGTATTGAAATAAAATTTGAATGAATGAAGTTACCTGTGACAAACACAACTGATAAAATAAAATCATTCAGGAGGTCGACTTCTTATTTTACCTAGCGCTTCTGCAGAAGTATATTAGGTAATTATTGTGTGAATGTTTGAAAAACCTTTTATTCATAATATTAATATGTTATTATCTTTTGGATAATCTATTTTATTCAATCCGTTGTGTTGGTAGACCAGTGCTGATGAATTTTGGAGATACAAAAATTATTAACATCATGAGACCTACTGGAAGTGGAGCAAAATATTATTCTAGTGACGGGAAAAATAAATTGGAGTCGAAAAAATAGAGAAGGGTGGAACGGGGTGAACTTTCAGGGGTTTTTCGAAAATTGCAACGAAAGTTGACCTCCTATCGAAAAAAATCAACTGTCAAAGTTGTTGGTGATAAAAAGATGTGGTACTTTTGTGATTAACAATTTTTTCAGTAATACATTTTTTTCTCGCTTGAAAATCAATTTTTTTTACGTCATTTGGTGGAAATATCAATTATTATGTTCCAAGCAAGTTCTAATTTTTTTGTAGCGGGATACAGATGTTTCCTTTTTTTCGACTAATCCCAAAAAAGTTACCTCATTTTCAACTGAAAAGTTTTACCGATAAAGTTCTTCTTTTCAAGCTTGCCAGCCGCCATTTTTTTGTTGAAGCGTCTACTTTCAGATTATGTAATAAAAGAGTAGCGCTACTGTGGAATTTTTTTTCCAAAAATTTTATTTCTTTTACTCAACCCTTAACAATTCTGTACATTAAATAATTCATATTTGTTCATAAAAGTTGTGGAGTATATAACGAGAACAACATTCATTCAAAAATTCATTTTTGAAGGTCTAAAGAGATGTTTTTATGGTGCATTCTGAAGGTATTTTTCAATTTCATTCAGAACCAGATTGCACAGCGAGTAGATCATGTTGGTGAAAGATCGACTGAGCAATTCAGTTCTGAAGTGTGGTGTCAATAGTCCCTTATTTCTTTTCTAAAGAGAAACATTCTCAATTGAAAATTGAATCAATACATGACTCCTCTGGAATTGGAAAAAAATGTCAATGTCCAGCGTGGCTATTGCCGGGGAAGTAGTTGTTTTCTGTTAGATATTACAAAAAAGTAACTTCAATTTTATCGTAGGGTTTTTTTCTTCCAATTCCAGATGATTTATGTATTGATTAAATTTTCAATTGAGAATGTTTCTCTTTGGAACATGAATCCCTTACAAGAGAGGTAATCTTGTACGATGGAAAACAGCGACAAAATTCCAACTTTCAGTCGCAGATGATTCTACAATTGACTTTATGAACATCCTGTTCATATTTTCAATGAAATCAACATCCCTTATTTCTGTTATTCAAGTTATGCACGTCTGTACGATACGTTTTTTGTTATACAGATTGGGGGGTAATTTTTTCCTAATGATTTTTCGAAACAGGAAAACAGTATGATATGTTCGTCATTGTCTATATTTGGCCATCCAATTTCACGAAGTTCGTGAGAAATCCTTTGACGTCTTCTGATGCCATAAATTATACGAAGACAAGAATTTTGCACTTTTTGAATTTATTTTCTTGTAAAAAGTAGTTGAATTCAAAATTCTCAGGCGCCAGAAAGATCATATATTTTTATTTTTAACTTTTTCGTTAGAATTCACATTATCATTCAGCTGGAATTAAAATTATCCAGTCGGGCCCTGTCTCCCCAATAACCACTCTCCAAACTATGGGGTGAGCAGCAATTGGATCCGGGAATCGTGTGCCATGAGCAGACGTAATAAACCATGGCTATGATTTCTGACATCTTGCGACATGCCGGTATGATTTTTAGGTACGAGAGTAGCGAATTCAGAGCAACTATTGTTGCGTTGTGAATTGAATAGACACCGGTAGCTTGTTGATTGTACTTTAATTTTTACACCTTAAATGGACTGTAACAATAGTAATATAAAAAATATACTTTTACGAACAACCACACAGATAAAATTGTCTCTCATCCATCACGCGAGTTGCTGTCAAGCGCCGGTCGGACGAGTTCGTCGCCGATCGGAAGAATCTGAAGATTCTACAAATCGCCGCAAGGACAGAGGGCCACCATAGGCGTTTCAGTAGGGGTTTAGCAATTTACATTCCGCCCGCCTTGAAACCTTTCAGTTTCAAAAAAATATACATAAATACTTAGTCATTGATAACAACGTAAATGTAGTTTCATGTGAAAGTTTTTTTTTTCATGCCTCTGTTTCCATTGATGGAAAAACAATAAGGTTTATAACACTGCGCTTGAAAACACCAGTCGAAGTTTAAACACTCACAACTCGGATCACCTTGTCGCTACCAGGGTGAAGCTCCATGACTCGTCCCAGCTTCCACATCAACGGAGGTAGTCCAGTTTCCTTCAAAATAACTAGGTCTCCAACTTGTACGTGATTGAGTTCTCGACGTTTCCACTTATTGCGACGCTGAAGATTTGTCAGGTATTCAGCCGACCAACGCTGCCAGAAGCGCTGAACTATTTGTTGTAGACGATGGTATAAATTTAGTCTCGGAACAGGTTTATTGTCTGTTTGTGGAATGGATACCAATGAGTTGCCCACAAGGAAATGGCCAGGGGTTAGAGGAGCGAGGTCAGAAGGATCGCTAGAAAGCGAAGTTAGAGGGCGTGAGTTTAAAACTGCCTCAATTTGACACAATACCGTTTAAAGGCTTTCGAAAGTTAGGTGAGCGTTGCCAACTTCACGAATCAAAAGTTTCTTTGCTGACTTCACGGCTGCCTCCCAAAGCCCACCCTGATTGGGGGAAAACGGGGGATTGAAATGCCAAGTAATCCCATTTTTCAAAAGGAAGTCGCGAAAATCGCCCGATAATGTACCTTTATTAATATCCTTTATCAAAGATTTCAAGTCATTATTTGCTCCAACGAAATTGGAACCATTGTCGCTATATAAGTTTGAACAAAGTCCTCTTCTTGATAAGAAACGTTTCAAACAATTTAAAAATGTATCAGAGGTAAGATCACCGGCTAACTCAATATGCACGGCCTTTGTAGTGAAGCAAACAAAGATACAAATATAAGTTTTTACCATTTTACGATTTTTCAAACGCCCATCTTTGACCAATATAGGTCCGGCATAGTCTACGCCACTGATCAAAAAGGGACGATCAGGCTCCAGTCTGGATTTGGGTAAATTCCCCATTATAGGTATAACATTGCTTGGTTCAGCTCTGAAACAGGTAATACATTTGCGAATGACTCCTCTTACAACATTTCTTCCATTTATTATCCAAAATCTGTTTCTAAGAGATGCCAACACGGATTGTGACCCAGAATGTAAAGTTCGTTTGTGTTCATACTCAATCAATTTATACGAGAGTGGGTGTTTCGGAGGCAACAGTATGGGGTGCCTTTTGTCATAGCCAAGGGTGGAATGTTTTAAACGACCACCTACGCGAAGTAATCCCTTGTCATCTATGAATGGGTCCAGGGACAGGACCTTGCTAGTACTTGAGATCATTTTTCCGGAATTGAGAGCTTGAATTTCGTGAGAGAAATGTGTCGATTGTGACATTTTGAGTAAAACTTCAAGGGATTCGTTTAATTCGTGTATTGTGAGGATACCTGTCAATCTTAGATTTTTATTTTTGGGATTAATATTATGTAAAAATCTGAGTACATATGTGAATATTCTATGTAGCTTTATGAATGTCGAAAACTTATCGAAAATTGATTGATCCGAATAGGATCCTGGATTGAGATTGTGAGAGTGCAAAGCGATTTTTTGTTCTTTGCGCCTGTCGGGAATTTCATCAGGAGTTTCGAACTTGGATTCGGGCCATTCTGATGCACCCATCATCAGGAATTCAGGTCTGTGCCACCAAATTTTTGAGTTTGATAATTCTTTGGGATCACATCCTCTGGATATGATATCTGCAGGGTTTTGTTTGGTTGATATATGTCGCCATTTATAAGAATCGGTGAGTTCCTGAATTTCTGTGACACGATTCGCCACAAACGTTTTCCAAATACATGGTTGCGCGGAAATCCAAGAAATAACTATAGATGAATCACACCAAAATATTTAATCGGCATTACTCATTGAGAGAGCTTGTTTAGATTTTTTCATTAAGCGAGAGAGCAGTAAAGCTCCACACAATTCTAAGTGCGGAAGTGATATTTTCTTTAAAGGAGCTATCTTAGATTTTGCGCATAATAGTATTGAATGGTGAGTACCATTTGTATCTGTCGCGCGAACGTATATACAGGCTCCATAAGCTATTTCGCTTGAATCACAGAACCCATGGAATTGAATTTTAACGCAATTTGAAACTAAAACATGTCGTGGTATTTTTATGCTAGCAAGTTGTTCAAGTTCTGCAAAGAATTTGGACCATGCATTACGTAATGTCAATGGAACCAATTCGTCCCAGTCGATATGGGCATCCCAAAGTCTTTGCAGTAACAGTTTTGCTTGAACAATAATTGGCCCAATTAAGCCTAATGGATCAAAAATTCTTGAAACAATACTTAACATATGGCGCTTGGTGATCACACTAGATTGGGTTAGTGTTGTATTATACATTAATATGTCTTTATTAGGATTCCAGACCAAACCTAGGGTAACGATATTTTCATTTCCGGGTAAAACGTAAGTATCGTCGGAATAGTGTGAATTTTCATCAATTATGACTTCATTCTTGTTTGATGTCCACTTGCGCAAAATAAATTTTGATTTCAGAAGTATCTGATTTATTTGACTCTTTAAAGTGATTGCTTCCTCGATAGATGGAGCACCACAGATTAGGTCGTCGACATAAAAATAATTTTTTATTATTTCGCTTGCCTCAGGATAATTTTGTTCATTGTCAATGGCTGCTTGCACGAGTGCTCTACAAGCTAAAAAACTAGAAGAAGCGCATCCGTACGTTACAGTATTGAGAACGTAGTGTTTGATCTCTTCTGACGAATCGGGACGCCAGACTATTCTTTGCAGGTTACGATTTTCAGGTGCTATAGCAACTTGGCGATACATTTTTTCAATGTCCGCAGTAAAAACTATGTTATGTTTACGAAAATTTAAAGCTATCACGAATAGTTCAGGTTGAATTGTTGGCCCTACCTTTAGCACATCGTTTAGTGACAAACCAGTCGTTGTTTTACATGAAGCATCGAAAACTACTGGTAATTTCGTCGTTGTACTGCTCTCCTTCAGTACACCATGGTGAGGTAAATAATAAACGGGAATTTTTGTGTTTTAATTTTTTATATCGATCTGTGTCATGTGTCCAAGTTCTTCGTATTCTTTCATAAATTTGACATATTTTTCTTTGAATTCTTTATTTTTTGCGAAACGTTTTTCAAGGTAATGAAATCGGGTTATTGCACTTTCCTCGGAAGAACCTAGCAACTCATAATTGGCTTTCAGTGGTAAAGAAACTTGAATCCTTCCACTGGCATCGCGTTTGAACGTGCTGACAAAATGCTCCTCACATTCCATTTCCTCTTTAGAGTACATATGTTTTAGTTTTACTTCTTCCAGTTCCCAAAACCTTTGGAGTTGACTTTGAATTTCAATATTCATTGTCGATAAAAAAAATTTTGAAAAATACGTTTGCACCTAGTAGAACGTCAACGGAATCAGAAACATTGAATAGGCTATCAGCAAGTTTTATCGTTGACGGAATGTTCAATTTAGAAGTGTCGAAAGAAATTTGCGGAAGCCTATCTGTGATTTTGTTTATTATCAAAAATGTTTCTTCGAATGAATACTTACCATCAGTGGAATGAAATACGAATTTAGTTTGACTTGAAATATTATTCAATGAATCATTTATCCCCGCCACTGGTATACCAACCCTTTCAGTTGGTAATTTTAACTTATCAACCATGGCGCTCGTAATGAAGCTTGATTGAGAACCACTGTCCAGCATGGCCCTGCACTGAGTTACTTCGTTTTTGTGGTTGCAAATATTTATAAGCGCAGTTGCCAATAAAACTTGACGCACGCCACTGTCCGGGTTGTTTGTGGCACGAAAGAGCGTTTGTGTAAGAGTGACAGGTTGCGAGGTACTAGGACCGGGTGCGTTTTCTTCCTGCGCTGGTAGCGTTGGGTTGTGACCTGATTGACCTTGCATAGTTTCATTCAAATGAAGTTGTGTGAAATGTCTTTTATTGCAAATTTTGCAACCGCCCGATTTACATTCATTGGATGTATGATTTGGTCTCAAGCAATTGTAGCATAGTCTAAGTTTTTTAACTTCTGAAATTTTATCTAAAACTTTCATATTTCTGAATTTGTCACAAAGTGCATTGTAGTGATTTTGTTTGCAAAAGGAACAAGAAATTTTTTGCGTCGAAAGATGAGATAATGATTTTTCTTCGCGAATGAATGTTCTCGAAAAGGTTTTCTTTTCATACGTTTTATTTTCAACTGTTTCTAACAGCTGACAGTGTTTCGATAGAAATTCGTTTAGTTCTTTAACTGTAGGGTTATCTTTGTTTTTGACATGTTCTTCCCACTCTCGTTTTGAGGTGGTATCAATTTTAGAAGTTAAAATGTATATTAATAGGGTGTCCCAAGTATCTGTAGGTTGACCTAATGATTTCAGAGCTCGCATGTTTTTATTGAAATTATCTAGTAGTTTTCTGAGTTGTGAAAAGGATTCATTCTTCATATGGGGTAATTCAAATAAGGTCTTGATGTGAGTGTGAATTATCAGTTTTTTGTTTTCGTATCTTTCTTTCAGCATGGACCAAGCAATATCATAATTATCATTTGAAATTTCTAGTGCCTGAATCACTTGTGCAGCTTCACTCTTTAAACAGGATTGTAAATAATAAAATTTTTGAACGTTAGAGAGATTCAAATCATTGTGAATAAGGCTATTGAAAGTGTCATGAAAGGTTAACCATTGGTTATAATGACCATGAAAATCAGGCAGATTAATACTTGGTAATTTTACTTTAGATTGCACCGTTTGTTGAATTGATGACGGCGCTGTAGGAAGGTTTGTGTTTTGATTTGCTAGTTGGCTCACTGACTGAGAATGAAAACTGTTTTTATCATTTTCCAAAACATTTGAATTTTGCAGTTTTGCAATGAGTTTCTTGGCACTTCCAATTGCTTTGAAGAATTTATCTTCAAACGCCTGCCTTTCCTCCTCATCTAAGGTTTGATTTGGGAGGGATTCGATTTCGCATTGAATTTCTTGGAAATTATCAATAAGATTTCGATATTTGTCTAAACGCGTTTCAACCTCATAGATTGATGAAGTATTCTCGTCGAATGCTTCAATGAAATTCATGAATCTAGATATCTGACTTTTCATTGCGGTACGTTTTGATTTTAGTTGTTGCAAATCGGCCATTGTTTATTCCAGCGCGTATTGTATCAAATGACAGAAATAACTCGGAAAATGTGAGGATATGATTAGAGTAATAGGACTAATAGGAAGACAACTTACTGCGTTTTTCGTTTGTATCCTGTGCGTAGATTTAAGTGGTTGCTCTGGTTGATTGCACCTGCTTCAAATGTAGTCATTGGTTGGACCGGCAAATCAGCATGGCGGCTTCTGCTTGCTTTTTCAACACTTTGTTTTTCAGATTAGAAAACTATACGGTTCGAATGGACCAAATGTTGCGTTGTGAATTGAATAGACACCGGTAGCTTGTTGATTGTGCTTTAATTTTTACACCTTAAATGGACTGTAACAATAGTAATATAAAAAATATACTTTTACGAACAACCACACAGATAAAATTGTCTCTCATCCATCACGCGAGTTGCTGTCAAGCGCCGGTCGGACGAGTTCGTCGCCGATCGGAAGAATCTGAAGATTCTACAAATCGCCGCAAGGACAGAGGGCCACCATAGGCGTTTCAGTAGGGGTTTAGCAATTTACAACCATTTCTATGCAGAATGGTTGGGTAGAGCCTGCGGAGTTTGGAGAGTAAATCTCGATATATTTGGCCGTTTTCCCTCCTCGACGATATTCGTTTTGCCATTCCTGTATTGTTATTGATCCTTGACATGTGAGCCAAATCTCATATTAATCAGATGATTGGAAGTGGGTGAAAATTCAAGAATTCTCATCATCAATATTATTATTGAATCATTATTATGGAATTTTTGTATTGTCGTTATTCTTTGATATGTGTGCCAAGTTGTAGATTATTCGGAAAGTGGGTGATAATTAAATTTACAAATTCTAATCATTATTATAATTATTAACATCATGTATCACATTGATATCATGAAATACTTGTATTTGAGTTGGTCCTCCATATGTTTTCCAAATTTTAAATTATTCGGAGAATTGGATGTGGGCAAAAATTCAATTTGAAAATTATCATTATTGCTATCATTATCATTACATTAGTATTATGATGTACTTGTATTGCCGTCGGTCCTTGATATGTGTGCCGAATTTCAGATTTTTCGGAAGATTAGAAGTGGGTGAAAATTGAATGTAAAAATTCATATCATTATTATTACATTCTCATTGTGAAATTATTGTATTGTCACCGGTCCTTGATATGTGTGCCAAATTTCACATTTTTCGTGATAACAGTGTCCATTAACTGTGATTTTGAAGCAGTAGTTTTTTTCAAAGATACTCCAAAATAATACGATACCCCAAACAAATGAAAATGTCATATCTCATTAACAAAGGTTCAAAATCATTCTTGATCTGTTAGTTATTTTGGCGCCAATTGGGCCACACTACGTTACGATCAACGGCCACTTCAGAAGCACTCGTTAATACTTATCGCAAAATCAAAAATGAACGTGTGCAATGGCTCATTCGTTAATGGCAACATCGCGAGGCTAAACAAAGTTCCATTCTCATATTCAAAATATCGAAGGGCTACACTACGTAGTGAAAGTATACAGGGCTTCACAAAGACATTGTTAACAAATATGTAGTATAATACGTTTCTCTTCTTGACCCCTCTTGCTGGGTTCAACAGCGGTCCATCCATACTGCAGGCTACAGAAGGTACCATTTGAGGGTATATATATATACATACAAAAATACACATACGTATACATATAAATGTACTCATTTGCACAAAACTAAGATAAAACACAAAATATTTTCAAACTCTTCACAGTCAATTTTGTAACAACACAGTTAAAATAGTCAGTTTTGTATGAACAAAAAAATTGATAATATACACTCACAGGAACACACATACGTATACACATGTACATAGATTCACCCTCACGCACAAGTAAATGATCACACGTCCTAAATATATTCAAACATGCACATTTCATCATATAAATGTATCATTGTAATACTCAAATATGCAAATTATAATCAGCCAAAAACTTCTCAACCACTTTTCTGAAGTTTCCATTGGTCATATTTGTTGCCCTTATATCTGAGGGCAAGTGATTGAACTTAATCCCATTATAACTGATAGAATCCCTAACCATATTTGTTGAAGGAATGGCAATTTCAACATGTTAGAGCGGGTATAATAATTGAATGAAGCTTCGAATAAAGAAATATTCTTGTATATGAGGCAAACTGATTCTGAAATGAATATTGCGATTACTGGTAATACTTTTTCCCAAAAAAAAAGATATCTGCACGAATCACGAGGTTTAAGCTTATACAAATGCCTCATAGCCCGCTTTTGCAGTACTAACACATATTGAAGTGCTGTTGTATTGCACACCTTTGGAAAAGGGATTCCATAGCGTAAATGGTATTCTATAAGGGCGTAGTACACAGTTTTGGCACTTTTAGATCCCAAATTATTATAAGTTACTCTCACTGTATAACATCCGGAAAAAATCTTACTTTTGAGATGCCTGATATGTCTATCAAATTTAAGTTTATTATAAATATGAATACCTAGAAATTTTGTTTGAGTCTTGTTCTCGATCAAAAGGCTATTGATGAATGAAAGGTCATCAGGAGAATATCTGAATGATATGATGTTTGTTTTGGTAAAATTGAAAGATAGCAAATTTGCATCACACCAATCCTCAATTTTTTCCATATCAATTACATTGTGTAAGTTATCTGAATTTTTGCTGTTCCAGAGATGATGAATTTTCCTAAGGTGTTCAATTTTGTTAGGTCATTGACGTACAATGAAAACATAATAGGTCCTAGAACCGACCCTTGAGGCACACCAGACAAAATTTCCTTCTTATCGGAAAGTTCAGTTGTTCTCACCATTTGATTCCTGTCTGATAGGAATGATTCAACCCATTTATACGTAATTTATCTGCAACCGTACTGGTGTAGTTTTCTGAGTAGTATAGTATGATCAACACAATCAAACGCTTTCGATAGGTCACAAAATACCGCAGCAGCTACATTACCAGAATTTAACTTGAAATGAATATCATAAAGACATGAAAAGATAGTGTTATGCGTGATTTAATTGTTTTGAAAACATAAAATATTGTGGTGTTTTAGGAAATCGGTAAGACATCTCTCAACTAGTTTTCCAATTAGGTAGTTTGGCCATAGTTAGAATGAGGGATATTGGGCTAAAATTCGAAGGATCATCAGAATCTCCACCTTTGTATAGTGAGATTACAACTGAAGTTTCAGAGAGTCAGGAAAAAGCCCACTGCAGAAAGAGTTATTGATAATTGATACAAATGTGGCGAGTGCCTGGATTGGAAGATTTTGAATAATTTCAATCGATATTCCATCAGTTGTATTTTTATTCTTCATGGTTCACAACATTTCAACTAATTCATCAATATTTGTATCATACAGAGTTATGTTCTCCTCAATTCTGATATCTGCAAGATTCTTCTAGGGATCATGTGGTTTTATAATTTTCTCACTTAGGTTTTTGGCAATGGTGCAATAATAATCATTGATTTGATCGCCAGCATATGTTTTCTCAGATTTTCCCGTGATTTCACTAATAATAGACTAAGCTTCTCTCATTATATTGATTGAATTTTTTATTTTTTCATTATAATGACTTTCCTTTGCTGTATTGATGGTAGATCTATAAATTCTGCAGTTAAGTATTAATATAGTCATGAAAGCTTTGAATATCGATATACTTCTGTATGTTATGCAATGAACGCAAATTTTTTGAAGAAGTTTTCAAACCTTTTGTAATCCAAGATTTTTATGTTTAAGTAAACTTTTTTGTATGGGAAATGATTTATCAAATACATTCAATAGCGCATTGTGAAATGTGAGAAATGGATCATTTTGGAACAGAACACCCTCCCAGTTAATCTTTAGACACTTGTGATAGAGCCTATTGTAATTCGCTCTACTGTAAAGTCTCCCAACTTACATTTACGTTTTGTATTCAGTGAATCAAGAAGTACAGAGCAAGTGAGTGCTTCATGATCAGATAGACGTGATGGGATAACTGAACATGATACATTCTGCATATCATATTTACTACACACATAGTCAATACAAGTGGGAATTGGGAAATACGAGAATCTGAATCAACGTGCATACTCAGGCATACTTAAGTTTATAGATGTATAATGCTTCCATACTTTGTTTTATCGCTCTATCGCATTCCGGGTTCCACCATGGTACTATCTTGCTCTGTTCATAAATATTGTATTCTTTACTGCTTCGGAAACTGATTTGATTAATATATCATCAGACTGCGATATAGTGGTATCAATGCAATTGTTCTTTGAGATTGTTGGTATATATTTCTCTGTCAATTCCTGAAAGAGTTCCCAGTTAGCAGTTTCTAGTTTCCAATTCGATTCCGGTATATATGAGAATCTGGTGATGGTATTATTGGTTAGTAGGATTGGAAAATGATCACTACCCCATAAATCATCACAGACATTTCCTGTGTGATTAACTTATAGAGATGGACTGCAGAGGTTTAGACCAATGGCTGATGAACTTCCTGAAGCTAGGTTGGAGTGAGTGTTGGATACGTCGTTGAGTTTTGGTTGGTTGAATTTTTCAATATGGAATGACCCCTTTTAATCAATCGTTTCAATGTCTTGCCTCTTGAGCGTAGAAGATAACTAGATTTACACAAATTGTGAAAACCTGTTAGTTACAACACTAGATGACTCAATGGATATAAGAGAATGAACCCGGACAGTACGAGCAAAGAGAGCAGTTCTCTTGAATATCCGGAAAGTGTTATATTTTACTATTTGTTACCAATTTACTATTGTTAATTATGAATAATGTAAAGTTTGTTGTTTCTAAACATAAACTGGTGTTTTTTTTCAATATTATTGTGGAGTAACACACCAATTACAAACAAAAATTCTCTTACTAGTTGTGAAATATTCCAAAATCAAGTGTTCACATTCATTCACCAATTGGCTTCCCGATTTTCAGTCTAATTCCCCATGTTTTTTACTGATTTCTGGTTTCTGGAAAGAGCATGGACACATTTGCAGATGAATAACTCTTGCACTGCGGCACTGAACAAAATTGTTTTGACTTACTAGTCATTAATGCTTTTTGCATTAAATCAGAAAAATCAAACCAAATATAGAACAACTAAGAAATAATCAACAATTTATTAACACCAGATCTTGTGGCAGAATGTTTGTTTTTCCGGAGTTTTACGTACAAATTACAAAATGTAGATGTCGCCCACTCCGTGGTGATCGCGAATCAAGTTTTGAAGATCATCTTCTTCTAGATCGAAGTTTGGAGGGATGTAAAGACTGCAAACATAAATTTTTTGTGGAGATCCCATTTCTACAGCAACGGCTTCTGAGTTTGTGTTGAGGACAATTTGTTTCGATATCATATTATGTTTTATGTAGATCTCAACCACTCCTGATGCGTGATTTCTACCCGTTCGATTTTTGTGGTTTGCATTGAACGATTACAGATCATGGCAATAGGATTCTTTGAAATTTGTTCCTTGTAGGCATATAATATGATAATAATAGGCGAGTATTGATTGATCAGAGTCTGAAGCATAAGGAGACGAATTCAAAATCTTTTGAGATTCCATTGCATAATTTTTTCGTACAATGTGTCTAGTTGAGAAAATATTCATTTAGTATAGAAGGGAAACAACATAAATCAGTAAGTAGATTAGTCGCTTTCGGTGTTAATGTTTCCTGAAGTTATTTGTTTTATTAATTCAGTTTTCAATTTGGTGCATCTGGTTTTAATTTTCCTCTCTATCAATTGAGGATGAATCTCTTCCAACATTGCGATAATTGACATAGGATCATTGGTGTAGTCTTTGGAGATAAGTCTTTTGATCATCGAGAGATTTCTATGACATTTTTGTATTGCTGACTGTTTATTGTGTATTTTGGGACGTGATTACCTATGACTTGTTCGACGATGGGGAAAAAATTGAAGCTGGAATCTGTTTGGCTATTGTCAAGTTTGTATTTTTTGACATTGGGGTTTGATGGTGTTACAAATTTTTTTTCGGTTTGTTCTGAGGTGGGCGTAAGTATATCCGAATCGTTCCGTTTGTTTGATGAAGTATCTTGTTGAAATGAATCTGGGATAATATTTTCTATATAAAGTTGGTGCTCAGCGAAGGTTATTAATGGTTTGGTTCGTTCAGTTGGGGAAGTTTGTGAAGGAAGTGGGACACGAATGATTGTGTCTGTGATTAAAGCAACATTTTTCTTAGGGGCTGCATAACTAGGGGGGTATTTTGGGACTGTGATAACGATGGTTGCGAGAATGGAAGAAAGAAGAGTTGCGAGTTCGTGAGTAGAATGGATGGAAGAAGTGTGGGAATGACGCATCGTGATGCATTATGGCCAGATTGCATTTGAAACACATATGGTTTTCTCGTGAGATGAATATTATGTATGATATTTCTTCCTGTCCCAAGTCGATGTATTCTGGTATCTGGATGTTGTCTAGTGGAGATATGTATACTTGTCTCCTGAAACTGAGGATGTGACTGTATGCTGGATCAGCAGCATCGATTCTCAGGAATAACATTGGAGACATGAGTTTTAGTCCCAACTTCCGAAGAATATCAGTCAAAGTTTCACGCGGAATGGTAGGACTCACGTTTGACAGTAAGAGTCTTTCGGATGGAGTAATTAGTCGTCGAACTGGAATTATTGTACCATTGATGGCAATTGCACCGTGATCAACTAGAAATTTGTCCACTAGTTTCTTATCGGGTAAATTTATGCAGACTTGATTACCTATATCGAAATACGGGAACAGATAGTTATATTCTTGGAATTTACTATCGGTCCAAGATTCATTAAGAAATCTTGTATTTTCAATACATCTAATGACGTGAAAACAATGGCTTGATCTTTGTTTGGTAGTTGGCTGGATGTTTGAGTAAGAGCGAATGATTACGATTTTTCATTAGCAGTGATGTTTGTGTTAAGATTCACTTCAATCGTGGGTGTTATGTAGTTTCCCATAATTTATTTCCACGATATATTCTGCCACCATTGCACTGAGTCCGCCCCTGCCCCGGGCGAAACTTAGACACATGGCGATGTACCCTATTAATTCCTTGTAACTACGTAGCGATTGTTTTGATTGTATTGCTGGATAATATTTTTAAACATGAAAAAAGATCTCACAGTTCAAGTGTGTATATTCAACTTCACTTTGCACTGCTCACTCAAAATTTCATTGGTATTTCAAAGCTGTTATTTTATAAAATTTCTGGACTGACTGCTGATGCTGTTATCTCGACTGAGTTCAGGTCCGGAGTCCAAAAGTTGTTAATTGGTTTTGCATATTTATTCTGCCTTCCCACTCAAGCCAGACAATTCAAATATTTTTCTTCGGTACACAATTCATATCTTCCTCTTCATATTTCAATTCATCTTTCTCCTACCTGGCGCCCACTTCTTGAGCCAGTCAAGTCAGCTCTTATCATATTGTTGAATAGGAAACAAGTAATATGTCCATAACTATTATCTATCATTTGTTGATACTTACCCTCACCCTAACCGAATCAATCTGAGCAGCCTATCAGCACATGAGTGATAACCTTCATAAATTTTAATTGAAAATTATTTCAAATTTGCATTTTTGAAATTTTGGGGGTTGCACAAATGGCGTAGCCAACGTGGGGCCCCGAAAACTTGACTGTTCGTTTTTTTTCTCATCTTGTACTAGATTGGTGGAAGAGATAATAAATTTTTCCCTGTTAATCATTGGAAAATCTGATCCAAAAGAACTTGGAAAGTATTCATATAATTTCTTCTCTATTTCCTATCTTTGATATTTTGTTATCGTATATAATCTCATATTTCATATCGTACTACCTATACCTTTATCTCGCACCCTATCTTATCTGAAATTATTTTAAAGTTTCCCCAGAGTACTAGCTCATTGATTATCTTCACCTTGTCTATATTTATATATCTAACATGAATTCTAATCTGAAGATTAATGAATCAAACTATGATTTAACCATCAAAGGTATCGATCCTTTGGGAACTGTTGAGTCGAAACGTAAAATTTTGAGCGGACTGTTAAGCCACGAGAATGCTAATCTTAGTTTTCATTGTGGGGTTGCTACTCCCAATGCACACGCTGCAGAGGTGTCTCAAATGAAAGAAACTATAAGTGACTCAAACTCCATTATTGCTTCATTTAGCGGATCGAAAGAAAATCCTGTATTCAAAAGAATCTCCAGTCGCCTAAATCATTTAGCCAATCGTTTTCACTTTCTTAAAGCTGACGACGTATCAGAGGAATCTACATGAAAAGAGATACAGTTTCTTATGTTAGAGTTAGATACTGAATTTGATTCAAAAGTAACTCCAAGTACCTCTACCCCCAGTCATACTGATAATACTCGAACATTTTCTAGTACCTCATATGTCAGTTGCTTCATATAAATGGAATATTTTTTTAACTTGATCAAATCAGAAAGAGTCAGTAAATTCATTTTTTGGAAAAGTTGACTTATTACGAGAATCTCGAGGTGTTTTCAAGCCAAAGCTCTTTCAGTCGACTTGTGACCTGTTCAAAGTTTCTTCCTGGACATAGTTTTTTAACAATAAAAGAAAATTATTTAGAGATTGGGATGGTCTTGTAACAGCACTCTACTTTTATGAGGAAGATCTAGAAAAAAAAATTATTTCCACAACTCAAGGTGCTACTGGAAGGGTAGCACAATATAATTCTTCCATGGAAGGTCTCTTTAACAGGTTGACTATCAAGCCTGATGAAAAAAACGAGACTTCAGAAAATTCGCAGAAAAGTATTACCTTTTCTATCTCAAATTTGGCTTTGCAAGACCCAAAAACTCTTTCTGAACTTTCTGATTCATGGAAAAAGAATACTGCTTATGGGCTGATCGCTACGAAGCACCACCCAGTCGCAATACTGGTTTAATGGAGCCTGATTTGAGTAGTCCCTATTAAAGCGGAGCAAGTGCTTCCTTTCTTTCAACTTCTCAACAATCTTATCGGAAGATTTTTTCTGCTAGTTTACTTCAAGTAATAATTTTAATCTCAAGTTATAATTTAGTTTCGGTATAAAAAAGTTCAGGAGCTATATTGAAGAGACAAAGTTTACTAATAAGACTTATCATGCATCCCTTATTCATCTTCACAATTTATCTAACCCTTCCGGACATTTGACTAGATGGGCGGTAAAACTTTCAGTTTGATTTTACTATTAACACCGTAAAGTTTCCTTGAATGTAGTGGCCGATGCCTTATCTCAGTCTGTTGCTGAAATTTCTGTTACCGACGTTTCTACCTTCCTTCTTTGATTGAGAAAATCGAGAAAAAAATCCAGAATCTTATCCTTCTTTTTGTGTCGAAAATGGTATTATCTATAAATAAATCACCACCCAGTCGCAATACTGGTTTATTGGAGCCTGTTTCAGTAGTACCTATTATAGTGGAACAAGTTCTTCCTTTCCTTCAACTTCTCAACAATCTAATCGGAATTTTTTTTGCCAGTTTAATTCAAGTAATAATTTTAATTTCAAGTTATAATTTTAATCCAAGTAGTATCGCAACTTTATCGAACTCTCGATGTTGGAATTGTGATTTGGCTGATCACACTTATCCTCAGTGCAGTAAACCACGGTCCATGTTTTGTTATGGATGTGTCTTGAGAAATGTTATCAAACCTAAGTGCCCTAACTGCCGTATTAAAAATGGAGTACAAGGTGGCGAAAAGCTGGACGTTGTCACCAGTCAGCGAACCGAAAGTCCCGAACCCAAACTAGCCAAACCCCAATCCAAAAAATCGACAAAAAGGCAAAACAAACAGGGCCATTGAAAACCTCCTCATTGGAATGGCAAAAATGGTTATCTCTTTTAAAAGAATGTTTGCATCCTCATAATATCGATCCTATATGTGTTAGGAAACTTAGTGATAATCGTCCGTATCTAAGTGTTGAAATTTGTGGTCAGCAAATACTTCCTTTTGTTGAGACTGGTAGTACAGCTTCTCTTTTAGGTTCTGCAGATTTAAATCTCTTATAGAAATTCAATATTCCTATTGAATATGGATCCATTGTTCATGTTACCACTGCTGATGGCAAGCTTCAAGATTATCTTGGATACATTCCAGTTCCTAGTCCACTAGATGGCGTTTCTGAAGACATGAAAATTTTGATTCCTTCAGTAACTCATTCCCTTATGTCATGAATGAATTTTTTCCAGCTTTTTCGTATTGAAGCAAATTTCAGTAACTTATCATATTCTGTACCGTCCTTTATCTACACCGTGAATACTAACCAACCATTTTCTGAACTCACTGGTTCTCAGAAAACAGAACTTCAGGAAGTCATCGAATTTTCAAATCTATAGCTCCCAAGGATAGACTTGGTCGCACTTATCTATTGTCTCACCATATAGAACTGGTGATGCTAAATCAATTGTTCAGCGACAATATCCTTCGTCTCCTACTATGTAGGAACACTTGAACTAAGAAATTGATGAGATACTGGAGCTCAAGATCATTCAACTTTTTCAATCTCCTTGGTGTAGCACATTGTGCTCTATGATGTTCGTATATTAGTCTTAATATTTTGATTCGTTTATATATGGCTGTGATTGTAGGATAAATGTCAGACATTGCTCCTGTATATTTGTAATTAGATTAAGTGCCTTTTGATGTTGGTATACCTATTATTCTTTTTAATAATTTGACATTGTCTACAGATGTTTGTGTCTAGGATAAATGCCATGCATGTTTTTGTATATTTGTAATTTTTTAATTGATACATATTATTAGACTTAGTCTGTTTATAAATAAATAAATAAATAAATAAATTATTGTTGGTTCCTTAACGTTCAGGAGATTTGTGTGTGCTTTGATGGTTGGAAGTTGAATGAAGTCACGGTAAATGATAATTATCCTATGCCTCTTATAGATAGTATTTTGAATGAATCACGGGATGCGAGGTATCTCACCTCTGTTGATTTGACCAAAGCTTTCTTCAAAATTCCTCCAGAAGAATCTTCTAGAAAAAATACTGCGTATGCATTATAAGGTGAAGGTCTCTTTGAATTTACAGTTTCTCCGTTTGGTCTGAGTAACCGTCCGAAATAAATGGCACAATTGATGTATATCGTCATTGGACCTTCTTTGGCTCCATTTTGTTGTTTTGTTTACCTTGATGAAATCATTGTGGCCACCCTTACCATTGATCTCAATATTAAGATTTCAAAGGAAGGGTTTCAAAGACTTAAGAATGTCAATCTTACTATTAATTCAGATAAGTGTGAGTTTTGCCAGCATTCTCTTATTCATCTTGGTTATGTTGTGGATCAACAAGGCTTGAGAACCGATCCTGAAAAAGTCTACCATTGTTAATTATCCGACTCCTAAGAACAACACCGAATTCAAAAGGTTGATCGGTCTTGTTAGTTGGTATCGACGCTTCATTAAAGATTTCTCTTAAATGTGTTACCCCATATCAGATCTTCTTCATGGTCGCAAGAAGGGCCACCAATAACTTGGACTCCTGAAGTAGAGGATGCTTTGGTTGAGATTAAATCTAGTCTTACTTCCGCTCCAGTTCTTGCTAGTCCTGACCTCACAAAACCTTTTGTTATTCAATGCGATGCTAGCGAATGTGACAGTGATGAACATCCCGTGGCGTATGCCAGTAGGACTCTTACTGCTTGTCAGCGGAAATATACAGTCACTAAAAAAGAGCTTTCAGCTGTCATATTTGGTAAAGAAAAGTTATGGAACTGTATTGAAGAGACAAAAATCACTAATGAGACTTATCATGCTTCCTTTATTCATCTTCACAATTGATCTAACCCTTTCGGACATTTTACTAGATGGGCGGTGAAACTTTCAGTTTGATTTTACTATTGAACATCGTAAAGGTTCCTTGAAACGTAATGGCTGATGCCTTATCTCTGTCTGTTGCTGAAATTTCTGTTACCGACGTTTCTACTTTCCTTTTTTGATTGGGAAAATCGAGAAGAAAATCCTTCTTTTCGTGTCGAGAATGGTATTATCTATAAATATATCTCTTTCACAGGCAAATTGTGGTACCTTCTGCCAATCGACAGGGAATTTAAAAATTCTACCATGATAGAGAAACTGCCGCTCATTTAGGAATATCAAAACTTCTTCGCGTTTCTTGGAACTGTACTACTGGCCTCATTTGAGGAAAGAGGTCTATGAGTATGTTGAAAAATGCTCTGTTTGTGCTGCCTGTAAAAATTGAAATTCACCTTAAGCTGGTCATTTGGGATCTCACAAAAATGTCAATTTTCCATTCCAATGATTTCTCTTTGTTTGTGGTTTGTCCTTGTTCATCCCATGTCTGAAGCTACCTCTGAAGGTATAATCAAGTTCATTAAAAATAATGTTTTCCTTATTTATGAAGTACCTCAAATTTTTGTCGTAGACAATAAAAGTAAATTTATTAGTAAAGAATTCAAGAAATTGATGGAAGATTACAGAGTTCAGAAAATTTGGTATAATACCAAATATCGACAAGTCAACTTCCTGAAAGAGCTAATAAAGTATTAGGAACATCAATGCGCTGTTAAATCCATGAGAATATTCGAACTTGGGATTCTTCTATCTACAAGGTTGCTCAACCTATCATGTTGGCAAAACATAATGTAACTGAGTATTCTCCTGTTTTCTTGAATTTTGTCAGGAATATTCAGGTTACAGGAGATTTTCATGGCAAAATTTCAGAAAAGGAAAATTATATTTCCACCGTTTCTAATGAATCTCAGCGTAACGATGATAATCAAGCACTTCCGAAACTGTTTGCTGATATAAGTAGAAAATTATATCAAGCTTATCTCAAGATTGCTCGTCAATACAGTTTGAGAAAGCGCGAACTCAAATTTCACGTCGGTGACAGGTTTTGGAAGAAGGGTGTTACTCTATCTTCAGCTCCTGATAATTATTTCGCAAAATTGTCTCCTAAATTCATACCTTGTGTCGTTTCTAAAGTTCAATCAAACTTTGTTTATGAACTTAAAGATATGGATGGTAAAAACCTAGATCGTTGGCATGTTGAGGACATAAAATCTGCTTTTGTTAATCATGATTCATACTTAACTGAGGAAGAATATTTCAGCGCTGATTCCGATGGGTCGGACAGTTGATTAAATATTTCTTCTTCACCTCACCGTATCTTATCTTATCGTTTTGATGACCTATTTATCTTTCTATACACTTGGTTATATCGATATCTAATCTCTACTTACATAACATTTCTTTACGCTCCGTGAGGGGGTGCTAAGAATTTTGCTCACCATGGCATTTACCAGATGGTAGGTAAAAGTCCTACGACTGGCCACATTTCAGCATTCAATAACTTCACATGGTTCTGCTTATAGTCATAATCACTTGGGAAGTTTTGGGTAGTGTTGGTCATGCTGCTCACTTAGAGCTGAAATTTCATAACTTTGCGTCTAGGTGGCATGTTCTGATCAAGTGTTGATCTAATCTAGGAATTTTCTGTTCTACTGTGATGTAGTACTGATGCATTCATCCTGAGTGGGCCCTGCTGAACATCATTTTTATCTCTGATTCTGGCACCGTGGGGGGGGGGGGGGAGGGCTAAGAATTTCCGTTACCAACGCATTTACCTGATGTAAAGTAAAAGTTTTGTAACCTTACCACTTATAGAAAACATAAAATCTTCTGGTAGGGAATTTAAATCAATGGACTTTGTTATCTTTATCTAATTGCAGTAACATATCTTAATCGTCTGCAGTAACATATCTTACTCATCTTACATACCTTATTTTGTCAAAGTCATAGAGAGAATTATTTTTGAAATTGATGTAGAAGGTAACTGTTGAAATTATTTATCGTTGATAATTCCTTTATGAAAACTGTGATATTTCAGAAAATAATTTTTCAACTTCTTCTGAAATGATGACTATTCTGTGACTTATTTGTTCGAGATTTTCGATTTCAATGTTTGGAAAAATATCACTGAATGAATCTTTCTGAAGTATTGGTTACAATTCACATCAATATTTTCCTTACCTCTCCTTATCTCTCACCTTTGTTATTGGACAGTTGATTCTTATTTTTTTGAAAATAATGGACTTCTGCCGTATCGTCACTCTAACTGTCCAATAATTATTCGTTGGAATATGATTTCCATAGAAATTAATTTGATCAATGAGATGCTGTTTTCATTGATCTTATCTTACAGTTCAGTGGGACATTGTACTTCAGTGGAGTGTTTCTTCCTTGAAATTATCTCACTGCGTTTTCTTCGATGATGTCTGGGAAATATTGATGACTTGACAAAATCTTTGATATGCTTACACCTTCAGATTTCGTTTCTGTAGGTATGTTATCTGCTAGGTCCTTTCTGTCTTTATCAGTTAGGTTTGTTTTCCTCATACGTTTATTTTCCTAACATGTTCTCTTATCTTTATCTCACTTTATCTCATCTTCACCTTAACCATATCTTGTCTTCATATTACCCTCATCTTTTCTTCAACACATTGCGGGGTTCTAATTTTTGGGGTTTCCGATGGTGTTTGTCGATGAGATGGCAGTTTCCTATGCTGGACGATCCTTGTGGTGGATTTGGCTTTGGGGTTCGGTTTGGCTGTTTGATTTCCAAGCTCATTCTTTTCGGACATTATTGTGGTTATGATGCGAACCTTCCGAAATGTAGGAGGAGTTATTTTAGCCGATAAACTCGCCATGTCTGATGTCCTTAGGTTTTGGATGGATTTTTTTCGTCGGAATCGATTGAACGAGTTGGATCCACTCCAAATTGATCTGTGTTAGAATAGGAAACTTGGAGAAGGATTTCTATCGGGGTTTTCTATCCAAGCATGGCTCATCCGGCATAGCAGCCTGACATGTCTTGAAGGATCCAGTGGGATCCTCTGTGATCGATACTGTCAAGCAGGCTTTATGGAAGGGTGGACTTTGGGGGTTTCGTCAGGCTAGCGTGGAGATCTAGTGGGATACTGGGTGATCCTGAGATCCATGTATTCATCGCGACTGGGGAATCAACTCGCAGTCCCACATCTCCAACTTATCGGGATGCTATGGTTTAGCCATTTTCAGCTTGTTGAAGCTGTATATCACCCCAATTGAAGTGGACACTTGGTTATCTTTCTATTTTAAATATTTTGTTGTTTCCACAAGTGGGTTCATCTGGGATTTCTCTATTTCTGCTGTACTGATGGATCCCAAGGGTTAATTCATCGTTGAACTGGGGGACGAGTCGTATTAGGTATATCGGCGACGCAGCAAAATGATTGCCTGATCCGAGTTAACTGGTAAACAACCATCCTTGTCTTTGCTTCGGGTGGAGCATTCCAGCAACGACTCATTGGCACCTCTTTAAAAAAGTGTTGTTGACTTTTTCATCTTCAGATTAAAAATTCATCATATGGTACTGTGAATAAAATCATTCGCCTGGAATCATTTGTTCGTTCGTGTACTTGTCTACTTGCTTACTGGTTTAATACGAATTCACTCGTTTGCCTATTTACTGGTTGAGTACCCGTTTACTCGTTGGATGGGTAACTCAGTTGATAAAAATTTAGAAAACTCCTAGAGTTTTCAAATTATCTCACCGAGTAGTGGTGTGTAACGAAAATTTCGTTTCATTCGAATTATTACAAAATCAATCATAATTTCCAATTACTACTCATCCAGCCTACAACGAGTCAGTAGCCAGTACCAAGAAATATGAAATTTGGATATTACTACGCAAGTATCAATTGACGAAAATCTGCGTTCGATCTTTGATCTGATCGATCGGAAAGTTTCTTGCTTTCTGACCGTTGGCGAGTAATAGGTGTAGTATGGACGGGAAGTTTAAAGACAATTGCTATCTGGAAAAAAGACCAATTCCTCTCTGAATATTATTTGAATTGAACAGGAGAAGCTGATTGAATGTATCGATTGTCTGAATGGACGATTCCAGTACCCTTGTTCAGTGTTGCCACAAATGATTTTCTGGTGGAAACCTCTGACATTTTCCAGGCCTTTTCTGACATGGTTCAGGGTTGGAATAGATACAATTTAATTAGAAGGATTCCTAGATATTTCCGGATATGCGAATCAAAGTAATAATGATGATATTGTCAAAAATAAAATATTCTAGGGAATTTTACGCTAGTACGTTTTTCAATATGACAGATAAAAGTCCCTAGGATATTTTTATTTTGTCTATTTCATCAATGTTACCTCGATTTATGTATCCGGGAACACTCGTGATTCTTTATAATTGAAAATTGTATCCGTTTCAACCCTGAACCATATCAGAAAAGGTCTAAAAAATGTCAGAGGTTTCCACTAGAAAATCATTTGTGGCAACACTGAACAGGGGTACTGGAATCGTCTATTCCGTTTCATTTGAGAGAGCACGTTGCATACCTAGTTATAGGTTGCATTATCTGAGGTTATTCTGACACAATCAGGGGTAAAATTGTATAGTAAAAACAAGAATACACGCTTAAACGGCAGCAAGAAGGAAGAAGAGCAGGAAACAAACTTTGGTAAATGTTGTGTTATGAATATAATATTTGAAACACACCTTATGTTTTATTAGAAACGAATAGTATGTTATGAGAAAAGTTGATGTTGTTGATGATTTTGTCTGTAGAAGTAAATTTACAAGTAAACATGTCAATTTTCTGAGTCTTGCATTCTTTTAGTAAAATAAATTATCTTTCTCAAGAAGTAATAGCAGAAAGCAAAGTATCGAGTATTCTTCATATAGTCTGCCTGATCCACTATATCAGTAAACAGGTTATGGGCCCAGATCAGTGATCTGTTTGAAGAAAGTTACTCCTGTGTTGAAAACGAATACGTTTCAAATTCAGCTGAATCAGAATAAGTTTCTGTGGACCTTGTACCGAAATATTGAAGAAAGATGACAGAAAAGATAGATGTTAGCAGCATCAATAAGTTTGATGGGAAGAATTACTGCCTATGGAAATTTCAAATGAAATGTGCTCTGAAAGCAAAAGGTATTTTTGACATAACTGTCGGCACCAGTTCCAAGCCTGATCAGTATAACCCCCAAGAAGTGGAAAAGTGGGACAAGAAAGATGCTGTAGAATTTTCCCAGATTACCCTTGTGGAAAACTGCTCGACCTCGTTTGAAATTATGAACAAATTGGACTCAATTTATCAACAGAAGTCAGATACAAACAAAATGATAGTGCACGAGAAATTTCATCAAGATAAAATGAGCCAAAATGATTCAGTGGCACAACATATTGCGAAAGTCGAAAATCTTGCCAGAGAAATGAGGGAATCAGGTGAAACTATCAGTGACGCAGCAATCATGACAAAAATTTTGAGTACTTTGCCGATTAAATTCCGGAATGTCAGACAAGCATGGTTGTCTTTGGAAGAGAAAATTCCAACCATTCCAAATTCAACTGCACGTCTTCTCGACGAAGAAGCAAATCTGACATCATATGAAGAAGCTGAAATAGTTCTGTCAACAGTGTGTATAAGCAAGAAGAATAATGTTTCCGAAAAAAACAAAAATTACATATTGAAATTTGTATGTTACCTCTGCAGAAGAAGAGGCCATTTCGCACGTGACTGTCGAGCAAAGAGAAACAAGAAAACTGAAAACAAACCTGCTGAAATTAATCCACGCGAAGATCTTGGAGCAAATTCATCTTCTGCATTCATTGTAGATGGAGAAACCAACAAAATGTTATCACCTCAAGATTTTTGGATTATGGATAGTAGTGCTTCTGCTCACATGACATATCGAAGATAATTTTTCCACACATTTGAAGAAGTTGATGATTCAAATGCAGTTATTTTTTGCTACAATCAAAAGTTGTTCGTCAAAGGAAAAGGCACAGTCAAGATATTGAAATTCATAAATGAAAACTGGCTCGAGTCTACGATGAATGACGTTCTATTCATTCCAGATTTGAGAAAGAATTTATTTTTTGAAGGAGTCATTGCAGCCAAAGGCACGAAGATAATAAATCAAGGAAATGAAGCTGAAGTGTATTCCGAAAAAGAACTAGTTGCCTGTGCAATTAGGGAGTCCAACAATCTCTATCGTATGTTGTTCCATACTCTGGTGAACGAGGTAAACATTGCTGAAGAAGAAAGATTGAAATTGTGACACGAACGTTTGGGACATTTAAATATTAAATCACTCAAAGACATGGTATCCAAAGAACTGGTAACAAGAGAAATTCACCGACACCGAGAAGTTTTTCTGTGAAGGATGCGTTTATGGAAAGCATCAAAAATTTCCGTTCAGAAAGAACATCAACAGAAAAACGAAACCAGGTGAAGTTATCCATAGTGACTTATGTGGACCCATGGAAACACATTCTGTACAAGGAGCAAGATACTTTGTATCTTTTAAAGACGATTTTTCCGAATATAGAGTTGTATACTTAATATTTGAAACACACATTATGTTTTATTAGAAACGAATAGTATGTTATGATAAAAGTTGATGTTGTTAATGATTTTGTCTGTAAAAGTATATTTACAAGTAAACATGTCAATTAACTGAGTCTTGCATTCTTTCAGTAAAATAAATTATCTTTCTCAAGAAGTAATAGCAGAAAGCAAGGTATCGAGTATTCTTTATATAATCTGCCGATCCACTATATCAGTAAACAGTAAAATTGTTATTTCCGTCAACCGATTGCACCTCCACGCGTAACCATCGGAAGTCTTGGAGAGACTTGTGTGAGCTAGGGAAGACGCAGCCCTTACTTTTCAACGTGTGATGCCATATAAGAGACCGATGACCATGCGACGCTTTGAACCCTCGACCCTTCGCTCCAAAGGCGAACGTTCTACCAGCACGGCTACCAAGGCCAAACAACATGGAACACAGGTAAAAAGACACGAACTCATCATCAGACAAACTGAAAACAGTGACGCAAGAACTACGATGAAAACTTCAAAAGGAATCCTAATGAAGGGCAGCAATACAAATGCGTTGAAGAGCATAAGACAGAAAAACAGTGGAGCAGTGATCTTAGAAGCCAAGGACCAGGAAGAAGTGATGCAAATAATTAAAAATGGATAACATAATCCTCTATTCCGCTTAAACCTAAACAATAGGTGTATTCGTCTGCAAGTTTTTAACTGAAAACAACTACTGGCCCCTACGACAGTTGAATTATATCTGTTAGATTCTGGGCAAAGTTTTCGTCAATAACTACTTTGCAGTGCTCTTTGATTACCATAGCTTAAATTGTTCTTCGATTTAATTGGGGGGAACACCTCCGTCCCAGTTTCATGGTACTTGCCAATTATCAGCGAAAGCTAGTTCTTCTAATTGGACCAAAATAACACCTCAGCATTTGTTGGGAGTTCTTGAGATGAACACTCAAGTATATACCCAGTGCCATCTCTGAGTTCTAGAGAGCACTCCGACTATCGCATATATTTCTCTCAAAGCCAAAGTTTCATGTAAACAATGTCTATACTACTTGACGGAAGAAAATTGATTGAATAATTAAAAATAGATTACATAACACTCTCTTCCGCTTTAACATATGCAGTAGGTCTATTCGTCGGCTAGTCTGTAACAGAAAACAACTTCTTGGCGATGTTTCTGAACAAAAGCATAACAAAAACAACAGATGTGATAGACAGAAAAAATAGCAAGACACAGAAGAGAAACAAACTCAGGAAGAAATGGCGCAAAGAAAGAAACAACGAAGACAATCCGAAAACAAAAAGAGAGAATATAAAAAAGAAATTGGAGGAACATAATGGTAATACATTCAAGATTACATAACAGAGACATAATGACCTGGCCTATATACTGCTCAGGAGGAACAAAAAACATGAGATACAACTCAGCACAATACAAAAATGAAAGGACACATGAACAGAAAACGAAGACGAAAAACACGAAGAACTGATAAACACATATTTTCCCAAAGATACCAGAAATTATATAAAACATACAAACATCGTACACAACCAATACATACAGACAACGAGATACCTTTCATCACAGAAGAAACATATGTGAGGAAGCTGAAGCCAAACAAGGTGGCAGCGAAAGACGGAATACACAACGAATCGGCAATCCAATCCACATGATAGAGACCATATAGGCAACAATTTTTTTTTAAACAATATTCCCGAGGATACGGAAACGGACAAACATTGTGTGTGGATACCAAAGAAGAGTGAAGGGCAAATGCCGATATCGCTGATGCTGAAACTTGGCAAACTTTTGAGCAAGTTCATCACACAAAGTCTTACACATCTTTTCGGAAACAAGAAAAATAGACACACGACAAATTGGTTTCAAAAAAACATTAAACAAACCACCGACACTATAAAAAAAATTAAATAAACCATACAACACAACAGAAGCAAAAAACTACATACAGAAATTATGTCACCATGTATCTGAAACGATTCAACACAGCCTGGCAACCAAACATACACAACATAATGACACAAATACACACACCCAAAAACATTCAAAATATCAGTTATATCTTTCTGACAAGCAGTACGATTACGAGTGGTAATTTGAATGCCTAGTAATGTATTCATCATATTTTTGTTTGTGCATCAAAACTGATGACACTTGCGAACTAAACTATCTCATTTATTACAACATTAACCAAGTCGTCGTGATTTCCATTTACTGCAAAACCCAACTATTCTATATTTTTCTCAACTTCTTCGTTAACAAAATGAAGATCTACTGAGTGATCTGTTAATACACAACAACATCAACTTTAAGTATCACCTAAAAAATCTGAAGATCTAGACTAACGAGAATGATTCTAAATTGAACTTGTGCTGCCCTGACTACTTTGTATCATCCATAAATGCTTTATAACACCATGTTCAGTTGTTGTAGTAGCCTAGCAAATGGCAATGCCATGGGGAAAGCCATCCTACCATTTATCATTCTCAAAGGAAAGAGATTGAAGACTGAGTGTACTGATCTTCTACCACCGGGATCAATCGCAATGATTACTCAGAAAAGGAGTATGACGAATGAGGCTTTTATTTCATGGCTAGCACATTTTGTTGAGTATAAAAGTAAAGGATCTACAGTCCTGATATTCGTCGGTGCAAAATCTCACCTGGACATGAGTATTGTTGAAGCAGCAGAAAATTATGATTTTACTTCATTTGTCTTCCTAGTAACACCACTCACGAATTTCAGCCTATGAATGAAACAGTCTTCTTGAGATCAGGAAGTTTTGAATTTTTTGCTCATTCAAAATGCTGTTCATATAGTGGGTCATCTGCTACTGAATCAGATTTTAGTGTTCGTGATAATTCATCTGATGATATATACAGATCTCAAATAGAACAACGTACGCTATAGAAAAAGAAAACAGTCCGATATATTCCCGTAAAAAATTCACATAGAGGTGACTTTTCTCAAAGGTATGAGCTCACTAATTACAAACGAAATCTAAACATCCGCTATGAAACCAAAACCAGTCATTGATAGCAGAGTAACAGTAAAGGCAAAAAGAGTGAATTTGTGAAGAAAACTAAATAAAAACAATCAAAACAAGACAGCAAAAACAAAGAAAGAATGAAGAAAAATGAAATTAACAAGAAATTCAATAGTAGTGAATCGTGGTTCTGTTCTGTATACAGTGCGGCTTTTTTTAGTCCCCCCCTGTTAACTCTTGAACGGTTCGACGTACAAATTTGAAAAAAAAAACCGTTTGAAGGGTTTCACCGATACTACTTTTTGAAACAAAAAATATGGTGTTTGCTCCACAGGGGGCGCGGGGGAACACATCAACTCAAAATTTTTAAATGTTATGGGGGGTCGAGTGTCACATCGTTGAAAAGAGAATTCAATTCTCCTTACAATCATCTAAATATTTTTGAATTTAGTTAAGGAATGTTTTCCCAATTTCGATTTTTATGACATCGAAATTTTCTAGTTGATGTGCTCCCAGCGCCATCTGTAGTGTATTTGCAATATTTCTTCACTCAAAGAGTAGTATCGGTAATACCCTTCGCAATGTTTTTGGTTTCATTATTCCACAACAAACCGTTCAAATTCATCAAGGTATGACTAGTTTTCAGATCCGCATTTATATTTGATATTTCGAATTTGAATTGCAAAAAAAAATATCAACGAAATTAAAAAAACTCACATGGTTGTGAAGAGAATTGAATTATCTTTTCAACGATGTGACACTCGACCCCTATGCCATTTCAAAATTTTGAACAAAATGTCGAACAATCACCATATTTTTTGTTTCAAAAAGTAGTATCGGTGAAACTCTCCAAATGATTTTTTATTCATGTTTTTACGTCGAACCGTTCAAAAGTTAACAGGGGGGAGGGACTAAAAAAAGCCGCACTGTATAATGAATATCAATATACGTATATATTGTGTCTTGCATGTAGCCAATACGTGCATGAAGAGTGCGTGAGTGTAACTAGTACCCTAATAGGCGAGAACATGATATTTCAAAGATATTTTTCATGGATACTGCAGCTTATGAATATTCTAATGGCAATTAGGTACTTTTTTTGTATCTTTTTTTATGTCTAAAAAAACATTCGAAATTGACAAAATTCAAATAGCTTCTTCCTCGCGCCATTGCAAATTGTTGTGACGTGCTCTCCCGAGAAACTCGAGCAACCAATAACATTGCCGTTTCACGTCACAATCAACCTTACTCGCTGATTTGCTGTTCGCTGATCGGGCTCGGGAGTTTACGTCACAAAAAGCGCCCATATTAGTAGCATCGAAACTTGCTGATTTTCAGAAACGAATGAGAACGGCCGTAATTTGTATTTGATTCCAAAAATACTTTCTGGGTTCATCTATATATGCGGTGTGAATTTCAAAGGATAATTGGAGCGATCATATTTTTTCATGTTCTCGCCTTTTGTTCCATGTAAACAGTCAATTGTTGACAGTGCAATGTTACTTTGCCAAAAAAGATTCTCATTTAATTTCTGAAAATGTGAATCACTAATTCCTTTTTAACAAAATAACTGTTCCTTTCATTGCGAGTACTGTGGCAATATTAAGGTTGTAGGTTTCAAATATTGTCAGTTTGCAACCTTTAGTGATAGACAAATATGTAGTTCTTTAAGTTGTTTTATTGTTATTATTGTTTAAGTTTGAGATGTGAATATGTTCATGACTTGTTCAATAAAATTATAGACGATTACAAACAAATTTGGTCTAAAGAAAAATAACACGGCAATATTTTGCTCACTCAACTCAACATCGATAAACCGGCTCTAAGTATCAACGATTCATCTTATAAAGAATGCCTGGACACCTCATATTTCAAGAGCTATTGAATAGTAGTAAAGGAGGCATTTACTACTCAGATATTTTTATACGTTCTTAATAGATATTGAAAGAGATATCTCAAATTCTTGTATTCATATAACGATACATCCCATCATCTTATCGTTTGATAAATAATGAACTATACTTTTCTGGGGTATTGGTGATTCCTGGTAATGCGATACCGATTGGTTTCGCAGCGTCTGGTGGTAATTCTATTTGGTAGCTCCTCATAATCCCAGAAAAAAAAGTAAATATACAGCTTCTTGCTAATACTCTTCCAAGACATCTTCTTTTACCTGGAACAATAAAGATTCATTCTATAATATAATTCATGAGTCCATAATATTTTCCATCAAAAACAATAATAATCTATTGAAACTAAAAAAAGGCGTATTTGAATTTTTAGAGAATGTAACAAAACCCAAGCCTGCTTTCTCCCTAGAAAAGGCCATTCAAGACTTATTGAAGTCAGCATTACCCTACCGCATTTTTTCCGTTGGTGAATGTTTTTTCCCGTTCCAAGAGCTGTCACATAATTTTCTATTCGAAGTCAAGCTTCTAAATATAAACTGAAGTTTTCACATTAATAATAATAATAATAATAATAATAATAATAATAATAATAATAATAATAATAATAATAATAATAATAATAATAATAATAATAATAATAATAATAATAATAATAATAATAATAATAATAATAATAATAATAATAATAATAATAATAATAATAATAATAATAATAATAATAATAATAATAATAATAATAATAATAATAATAATAATAATAATAATAATAATAATAATAATAATAATAATAATAATAATAATAATAATAATAATAATAATAATAATAATAATAATAATAATAATAATAATAATAATAATAATAATAATAATAATAATAATAATAATAATAATAATAATAATAATAATAATAATAATAATAATAATAATAATAATAATAATAATAATGAGAAAGCAGGGATTGGAGCATTCCTTTTTAAGGCAGCTACCCGTGCGGCCGATGAACTCGGTCTCGTTTTCGACACTGAACGGGCTAACCCAAACTCTGTCACCGAGTTGGGACCCGTTCAGCAAAAAGCTCACATAAAAGCTGCGGAGACAGAGGTCCTGCTACAGCTACATATGGATAAGCCAATGCATGGTGTCTTCTTTCATAACATCGATGACCTTGGCTTATCCAAAAGCTTGACCTTTGCCTTCCTCAGGTCAAGTGAGCTAAAGTCGGAGACTGAGGGATTCATAATGGCCTGCCAGGATGGTGTTTTCAACACCCTTGTCTACCGTAGTCGCGTGATGGGTAAAGACGTCCCTGACACCCGATGCAGGGCATGTCGTGGGGCACCTGAGACCGTAATGCATTTGCTATCAGCATGCCCATCTTATGCGGTCTCAGCCTATATCCACAGGCATAACGCGGCGCTACGAGTGTTGTACTACCACCTACGACACTCGTACGGTATAGACGAGACACCGGTGTTGCCTTATGCTCCGGGGGATATTGAGTCCGTGGTGGAGAATGAGAGATGCCGAATCTATTGGAACTACTCATTCCCCACCCTCAGGCAAATACAAGCCAATAAGCCTGATGTTGTCCTCTTCGACCACCAAAGTAGAACGATATTCGTCATGGAGTTTTCCGCTCCAGGCGAAATGAATATCGTTCGAAAAGAGGAGGAAAAACGGACTAAATATCGAGATCTTCTCTTTGAACTCCGCAGGTTATATCCGGACCATTCTGTCAAAATGGTGGTTCTGATTATAGGAGTCCTTGGTGGAATGATGGACACACTGCTCTCTAACTTGAAGATAATACCGGCTTGCCGTAATATGGCAGAAATCTTAGCAGAAAGAATGCAGAAGGCCGTTATACTTGGTTCGCTCCGTCTACTCAGGCCACACGATTCTCGGACCCAATAATCACCCACCCTACGGACGTAGGGAGTGGTTATTGGGGTTAACGACACCAGCGCGCCCTCCGGATGGGTCGGAGCACCGGAGACAGGGCCTGACTGGTACACTCCTAAGGAGAAAAAAATAATAATAATAATAATAATAATAATAATAATAATAATAATAATAATAATAATAATAATAATAATAATAATAATAATAATAATAATAATAATAATAATAATAATAATAATAATAATAATAATAATAATAATAATAATAATAATAATAATAATAATAATAATAATAATAATAATAATAATAATAATAATAATAATAATAATAATAATAATGATAATAATAATAATAATAATAATAATAATAAATAGGCAGGGAGGTCAACCAACACCTAAGGCCCTGGTGAGTTGCGACACCACCTACCCGAGCAATGGATGCAAAATCGGACCGGCAGCTCATGCGCATCCGGGAGGGAAAAGGCATCTTTCCCTCCGGTGTCGGCCGTGGGTTTACTGGGTTAACCCCCCAGTAAACCCTTTTACTCGGTTCCAAATAATCGGGGAAGAGGCCCCCACAACCGACCCCCTCGGATTAGGAATCAAAGGCAAGGTGGTGGGGTCAACAACGATGATTTGCCAAATGACGACAACCGCAATGACAACGGACGCTTTGAGTGGACGGATGGATTAAGGGATGGACTTCTGTATTGCTATGAGAGCAGTGAGCCCGCCCGGAGAGGATACATGGCAAGGATGCATGCTCTTTGGTGTGAGAGACACCCAGAGCATGCCGCCGTTTCCGCCCAAAATCTCAGGGATTATGTATCCTATCTCCGGGCTCGAAGCTATGTTAGAGCTCCTCCTCAGCCGGTTAACGAAGTGGCAGATATGCCACGTGTCGGTCTGGCTGTAGAGGAGGCTCGCATCATACCACCAATGGAGGACATCAGAACCCGCAGGGCGCTTCACAATATGAAGCCCTTGAAGCCGCAAGAACTGGCACGGGTGGATGCGGAGATTGGCGATGTTCTTCCAGAAGAGGCCAACATCTGGCAGGTCAATTCTGTCGTGTACGACGCCGCTCGTGAAATATCCCAGACGGAGAGGAGGGACACCACCGCTCTTGTTGGGAGGCATGAGCGACGCGTTCACAAGATGGAAGCTAAGATGAAGTCGGCGAGACAACACGCGTCTCGTATCCAGTGTGTGGTGGACTACATGTCGGCCAATAGGCCTTTCACGCTGGCAGTGCGGCGAATTGCTGCAAGGCTAAGACGAGCTCACCACACATTGAATCAAGGCGTGCTGTTTACCATAAAACAGCACTGTCTTGATAGGATACGAATGCTAGTGGCTGCAAAGAAGTCACTAGTGAGGCGGGCGAGAAGTATCGCGGAAAACATAAAGTTCCGCGATAAACCTTCCCGCTTATTCCAAGAGCCTCCACGTGTTGTCGATAACCCGCCGGCTGCTGATCGGGTAGAAACCTTCTGGAAGAACATCTATGAGTTTACGCAACCACTCAATGTAGACACTCCAGCCCTAGCGCAGTTCGATGCTTACTGCAGACCGCTTCGGCAGCCTGAGCACAATGATCTGCGCAATCCGATAACCACGGAAGAAGTTCGAGGGGCCCTCAAAGGCTCAAAGAACTTTGCTGCTCCAGGCCCTGATGGGTTGAATAACTATTGGTGGAAAAAGTTTCCAACAACCCACCGCCATCTGGCTAGAGTTTTTAACTCATGGCTAGATGGGGAGCAGCAGATTCCGGAGTGGTTTGTCGAGGGGCGAACCGTGCTCATCCCCAAGAACGGAGATTTGTTTGATCCAAAGAATTACAGGCCGATAACATGCTTGAATGCGTGCTATGAGTTGTTTACGCGCATCTTATACACGCGCATTCTCTCCGCAGTTGATCCGGTGTATGAACGGATATATGAGCAAAGAGGGTCAAAGAAAGGGGTCATTGGCTGCAAGGAGAACCTGCTCATCGATAGATGTATCACGCAGGACTCCGTGCAGTATAAGCGTAACCTTTCGATGGCCTGGATCGATTACCGCAAGGCATTTGATACAACATCGCATGAGTTAATCATGCATTTGCTCAGATGTCTTGAGGTACCCGATCAAATAGTGGGATGCATTGAACAACTGATGCCACTCTGGAGGACTCGCTTCATCATAAGATCTGGTAGAGACACAGTCCAAACAGAGCAGGTCATCATTAGAAGAGGCGTGTTTCAGGGAGACTCCCTCAGCCCTCTTCTCTTCTGCATCTCACTATTGCCATTGTCCTTTGTACTCAGGAATACCCGTGGGTACAGCTGCGGCACCCCCAGCAACCGGAGGCATAAAGTCACCCATCTGTTTTACATGGATGACTTCAAATTATATGCCTCTGGAGAAAGGGACCTACATCAGTGCCTAAGGGTGGTGGAAGAGTACTCGCATGCTATCGGAATGGAATTTGGGATCGACAAATGTGCCACGGTTCATCTCTAGAGAGGACGATGCGAGGAATACGGAGAGGATGTCCAGCTCGTAGACGGAAGCATCCTACATCATCTGGATGCCGGAGAGACGTATACTTACCTAGGGATGGAGCAACGCCGCTCCCAAGAGGTACTCACAGTTAAGAACTCTCTCCGCGACAAGTATTAGCATAAACTCCGACAGATCTGGTCATCAGAACTGTCGGGGAAAAACAAAGTTGCTGCAACCAATATGCTTGCCGTTCCGATCCTTCTCTACTCTTTCGGAGTGATGAAGTGGACTAAGGAAGAGCTGCGACAACTCGACGTTAAAACTCGCAAAGTGATGCATCTCAATAGGAGCTTGCATCCTAAATCGTCCGTTCCGCGGTTATACTTTCCCAGACAAGCGGGAGGCCGTGGACTTTTGAGTTTGGAGTGTATGCATAACAGAATGGTTCTGGATGGGGCCTGTGAAGTCATCAGGAGTTCAGATCCCCTTCTCTGCATGGTACGCGACCATGAAAAAGCAGGGATTGGAGCATTTCTTTTTAAGGCAATAACCCGTGCGGCCGATGAACTCGGTCTCGTATTCAACACTGAACGAGCTAACCCAAACTCTGTCACCGAGTTGGGACCCGTTCAGCAAAAAGCTCACATCAAAGCTGCGGAGACAGAGGTCCTGCTACAGCTACATATGGATAAGCCAATGCATGGTGTCTTCTTTCACAACATCGAAGACCTTGGCTTATCCAAAAGCATGACCTTTGCCTTCCTCAGGTCGAGTGAGCTAAAGTCGGAGACCGAGGGATTCATAATGGCCTGCCAGGATGGTGTCTTCAACACCCTCGTCTACCGTAGTCGCGTGATGGGTATAGACGTCCCTGACACCCGATGCAGGGCATGTTGTGGGGCACCTGAGACCGTAATGCATTTGTTATCAGCATGCCCATCTTATGCGGTCTCAGCCTATATCCACAGACATAACGCGGCGCTACGAGTGTTATACTACCATCTACGACACTCGTACGGTATAGACGAGACACCGGCGTTGCCTTATAATCCGGGGGATATTGAGTCCGTGGTGGAGAATGAGAGGTGCCGGATCTATTGGAACTACTCATTCCCCACCCTCAGGCAAATACAAGCCAATAAGCCTGATGTTGTCCTCCTCGACCACCAAAGTAGAACGATATTCGTCATGGAGTTTTCCGCTCCAGGCGAAATGAATATCGTTCGAAAAGAGGAGGAAAAACGGACTAAATATCGAGATCTTCTCTTTGAACTCCGCAGGTTATATCCGGACCATTCTGTCAAAATGGTGGTTCTGATTATAGGAGTCCTTGGTGGAATGATGGACACACTGCTCTCTAACTTGAAGATAATACTGGCTTGCCGTAATATGGCAGAAATCTTAGCAGCAAGAATGCAGAAGGCCGTTATACTTGGTTCGCTCCGTCTACTCAGGGCACACGATTCTCGGACCCAATAATCACCCACCCTACGGACGTAGGGAGTGGTTATTTGGGTTAACGACACCAGCGCGCCCTCCGGATGGGTCGGAGCACCGGAGACAGGGCCTGACTGGTACACTCCTAAGGAGAAAAAAATAATAATAATAATAATAATAATAATAATAATAATAATAATAATAATAATAATAATAATAATAATAATAATAATAATAATAATAATAATAATAATAATAATAATAATAATAATAATAATAATAATAATAATAATAATAATAATAATAATAATAATAATAATAATAACTCTTCTGCATCTCACTATTGCCATTGTCCGTTGTACTCAGGAATACCCGTGGGTACAACTGCGGCACCCCCAGCAACCGGAGGCATAAAGTCACCCATTTGTTCTACATGGATGACCTAAAATTATATGCCTCTGGAGAAAGGGACCTACATCAGTCCCTTAGGGTGGTGGAAGAGTACACGCATGCTATCGGAATGGAATTTGGTATCGACAAATGTGCCACGGTTCATCTTAAAAGAGGACGATGCGAGGAATACGGAGAGGATGTCCAGCTCGTAGACGGAAGCATCCTACATCATCTGGATGCCGGAGAGACGTATACTTACCTAGGGGTGGAGCAACGCCACTCCCAAGAGGTATTCACAGTTAAGAACTCTCTCCGCGGCAAGTATCAGCATAAACTCCGACAGATCTGGTCATCAGAACTGTCGGGGAAGAACAAAGTTGCTGCAACCAATATGCTTGCCGTTCCGATCCTTCTCTACTCTTTCGGAGTAATGAAGTGGACTAAGGAAGAGCTGCGACAACTCGACGTTAAAACTCGCAAAGTGATGCATCTCAATAGGTGCTTGCATCCTAAATCGTCCGTTCCACGGTTATACTTTCCCAGACAACGGGGAGGCCGTGGACTTTTGAGTTTGGAGTGTATGCATAACAGAATGGTTCTGGATGGGGCCTGTAAAGTCATCAGGAGTTCAGATCCCCTTCTCTGCATGGTCCGCGACCATGAGGAAGCAGGGATTGGAGCATTCCTTTTTAAGGCAGCTACCCGTGCGGCCGATGAACTCGGTCTCGTTTTCGACACTGAACGGGCTAACCCAAACTCTGTCACCGAGTTGGGACCCGTTCAGCAAAAAGCTCACATAAAAGCTGCGGAGACAGAGGTCCTGCTACAGCTACATATGGATAAGCCAATGCATGGTGTCTTCTTTCATAACATCGAAGACCTTGGCTTATCCAAAAGCTTGACCTTTGCCTTCCTCAGGTCAAGTGAGCTAAAGTCGGAGACTGAGGGATTCATAATGGCCTGCCAGGATGGTGTTTTCAACACCCTTGTCTACCGTAGTCGCGTGATGGGTAAAGACGTCCCTGACACCCGATGCAGGGCATGTCGTGGGGCACCTGAGACCGTAATGCATTTGCTATCAGCATGCCCATCTTATGCGGTCTCAGCCTATATCCACAGGCATAACGCGGCGCTACGAGTGTTGTACTACCACCTACGACACTCGTACGGTATAGACGAGACACCGGTGTTGCCTTATGCTCCGGGGGATATTGAGTCCGTGGTGGAGAATGAGAGATGCCGAATCTATTGGAACTACCCATTCCCCACCCTCAGGCAAATACAAGCCAATAAGCCTGATGTTGTCCTCCTCGACCACCAAAGTAGAACGATATTCGTCATGGAGTTTTCCGCTCCAGGCGAAATGAATATCGTTCGAAAAGAGGAGGAAAAACGGACTAAATATCGAGATCTTCTCTTTGAACTCCGCAGGTTATATCCGGACCATTCTGTCAAAATGGTGGTTCTGATTATAGGAGTCCTTGGTGGAATGATGGACACACTGCTCTCTAACTTGAAGATAATACTGGCTTGCCGTAATATGGCAGAAATCTTAGCAGCAAGAATGCAGAAGGCCGTTATACTTGGTTCGCTCCGTCTACTCAGGGCACACGATTCTCGGACCCAATAATCACCCACCCTACGGACGTAGGGAGTGGTTATTTGGGTTAACGACACCAGCGCGCCCTCCGGATGGGTCGGAGCACCGGAGACAGGGCCTGACTGGTACACTCCTAAGGAGAAAAAAATAATAATAATAATAATAATAATAATAATAATAATAATAATAATAATAATAATAATAATAATAATAATAATAATAATAATAACTCTTCTGCATCTCACTATTGCCATTGTCCGTTGTACTCAGGAATACCCGTGGGTACAACTGCGGCACCCCCAGCAACCGGAGGCATAAAGTCACCCATTTGTTCTACATGGATGACCTAAAATTATATGCCTCTGGAGAAAGGGACCTACATCAGTCCCTTAGGGTGGTGGAAGAGTACACGCATGCTATCGGAATGGAATTTGGTATCGACAAATGTGCCACGGTTCATCTTAAAAGAGGACGATGCGAGGAATACGGAGAGGATGTCCAGCTCGTAGACGGAAGCATCCTACATCATCTGGATGCCGGAGAGACGTATACTTACCTAGGGGTGGAGCAACGCCACTCCCAAGAGGTATTCACAGTTAAGAACTCTCTCCGCGGCAAGTATCAGCATAAACTCCGACAGATCTGGTCATCAGAACTGTCGGGGAAGAACAAAGTTGCTGCAACCAATATGCTTGCCGATCCGATCCTTCTCTACTCTTTCGGAGTAATGAAGTGGACTAAGGAAGAGCTGCGAAAACTCGACGTTAAAACTCGCAAAGTGATGCATCTCAATAGGTGCTTGCATCCTAAATCGTCCGTTCCACGGTTATACTTTCCCAGACAACGGGGAGGCCGTGGACTTTTGAGTTTGGAGTGTATGCATAACAGAATGGTTCTGGATGGGGCCTGTAAAGTCATCAGGAGTTCAGATCCCCTTCTCTGCATGGTCCGCGACCATGAAAAAGCAGGGATTGGAGCATTTCTTTTTAAGGCAGCAACCCGTGCGGCCGATGAACTCGGTCTCGTATTCGACACTGAACGGGCTAACCCAAACTCTGTCACCGAGTTGGGACCCGTTCAGCAAAAAGCTCACATCAAAGCTGCGGAGACAGAGGTCCTGCTACAGCTACATATGGATAAGCCAATGCATGGTGTTTTCTTCAACAACATCGAAGACCTTGGCTTATCCAAAAGCTTGACCTTTGCCTTCCTCATTTCGAGTGAGCTAAAGTCGGAGACCGAGGGATTCATAATGGCCTGCCAGGATGGTGTCTTCAACACCCTCGTCTACCGTAGTCACGTGATGGGTATAGACGTCTCTGACACCCGATGCAGGGCATGTCGAGGGGCACCTGAGACCGTAATGCATTTGCTATCAGCATGTCCAGCTTATGCGGTCTCAGCCTATATCCACAGGCATAACGCGGCGCTACGAGTGTTGTACTACCATCTAAGACACTCGTACGGTATAGACGAGACACCGGTGTTGCCTTATGTTCCGGGGTATATTGAGTCCGTGGTGGAGAATGAGAGGTGCCGAATCTATTGGAACTACTCATTCCCCACCCTCAGGCAAATACAAGCCAATAAGCCTGATGTTGTCCTCCTCGACCGTCAAAGTAAAACGATATTCGTCGTGGAGTTTTCCGCTCCAGGCGAGATGAATATCGTTCGGAAAGAGAAGGAAAAACGGACTAAATATCGAGATCTTCTCTTTGACCTCCGCAGGTTGTATCCGGACCATTCCGTCAAAATGGTGGTTCTGATTATAGGAGTCCTTGGTGGAATGATGGACACACTGCTCTCTAATTTGAAGTTGATACCGGCCTGCCGTAACATGGCACAAATCCTAGCCGCTCGAATGCAGAAGGCCGTCATCCTTGGTTCACTTCGTCTGCTCAGAACACATGACTCTCGGACCCAATAATCACTCACCCTACGGACGTAGGGAGTGGTTATTGAGGTAAACGACACCAGCGCGTCCTCCGGATGGGTCGGAGCACCGGAGACAGGACCTGACTGGTACACTCTTAAAGGAAAAAACAAATAATAATAATAATAATAATAATAATAATAATAATAATAATAATAATAATAATAATAATAATAATAATAATAATAATAATAATAATAATAATAATAATAATAATAATAATAATAATAATAATAATAATAATAATAATAATAATAATAATAATAATAATAATAATAATAATAATAATAATAATAATAATAATAATAATAATAATAATAATAATAATAATAATAATAATAATAATAATAATAATAATAATAATAATAATAATAATAATAATAATAATAATAATAATAATAATAATAATAATAATAATAATAATAATAATAATAATAATAATAATAATAATAATAATAATCCCACCCACAGGCAAATACAGGCCAATAAGCCTGATGTAGTACTCCTCGACCATGGAAGTAAGACGATATTCGGCTCCTGGCGAAACGAATATCGTCCGAAAGGAGGAGGAGAAACGGACGAAATATCGAGATTTACTCTTCGAACTCCGCAGGCTCTATCCAGACCATTCTGTAAAAATGGTTGTTCTGATAATAGGGTCCCTTGGCGGTGTGATGGATTCATTACTCTCGAACTTAAAAATCATACCGGCATGTAGAAAGATGTCAGAAATTATAGCCGGAAGAATGCAGAAGGCTGTCATCCTCGGTTCATTACGTCTGCTCAGGGCACACGATTCCCGGACCCAATAGCTGCTTACCCCATAGTTTGGGGAGTGGTTATTGGGGTAATGATGTTGCCAGCGCGCCCTCCGAATGTATCGGAGCATCGGAGACAGGGTCCAACGATGATTTGCCAAATGATGACGACCGCGATAACAACGGACGCTTTGAGTGGACGGACGAATTAAGAGACGGACTTCTGCATTGCTACGAGAGCAGTGAGCCCGCCCGGAGAGGATACATGGCAAGAATGCATGCTCTGTGGTGTGAGAGACACCCAGAGCATGCAGCGTTTTCCGCACAAAATCTCAGGGATTATGTATCCCATCTTCGGGCTCGAGGCTACGTTAGAGCTCCTCCTCAGCCGGTTATCGAAGTGGCAGATATGCTACGTGTCGGTTTGGCTGTGGAGGAGAATCGCATTGTTCCACTGATGGAGGATATCAGAACCCGCAGGGCGCTTCACAAAATGAAGCCCCTGAAGCCGCAAGAACTGGCACGGGTGGATGCGGAGATTGGCGATGTTCTTCCAGAAGAGGCTGACATCTGGCAGATCAATTCTGTCGTGTACGACGCCGCTCATGCTCTATCCCAAACAGAGAGGAGGGACACCACCGCTCTGGTAGGGAGGCATGAGCGACGTGTACACAAGATGGAAGCCAAGATCAAGTCGGTGAGACAACACGCGTCTCGTATCCAGTGTGTGGTGGACTTCGTGGCGGCCAATAGGCCTTTCACGCCCGCAGTGCGGCGAATTGCTGCAAAATTGAGACGAGCTCACCACACATTAAATCAAGGTGTGCTGTTTACCATCAAACAGCACTGCCTTGATAGGATACGAATGCTAGTGGCTGCAAAGAAGTCACTAGTGAGGCGGGCGAAAAGTATCGCGGAAAACATAAAGTTCCGCGATAAACCTTCTTGCTTATTCCAAGAGCCTCCACGTGTTGTCGATAACCCGCCGGCTGCAGATCGGGTGGAAACATTCTGGAAGAATATCTATGAGTATCCGCAACCACTCAACGTAGATACTCCAGCCCTAGCGCAGTTCGAAGCATTTTGCAGGAGGCTTCGGCAGCCTGAGCTCAATGATCTGCGCATTCCGATAACCACGGAAGAAGTACGAGGGGCCCTAAAAGGCTCTAAGAATTTCGCTGCTCCAGGCCCTGATGGGTTGAATAACTATTGGTGGAAAAGGTTTCCAACAATCCAACGCCATCTGGCCAGAGTTTTCAACTCATGGCTAGATGGGGAGCAGCAGATTCCGGAGTGGTTTGTCGAGGGGCGAACCGTGCTCATCCCCAAAAACGGAGATTTGTCTGATCCAAAGAATTACAGGCCGATAACTTGCTTGAATGCGTGTTATAAGATGTTTACGCGCATCCTATACACGCGCATTCTCTCCGCAGTTGATCCGGTGTATGAACGGATAAATGAGCAAAGAGGGTCAAAAAAGGGGTCGCCGGGTGCAAGGAGAACCTGCTCATCGATAGATGTATCACGCAGGACTCCATGCAGTATAAGCGTAACCTTTCGATGGCCTGGATCGATTACCGCAAGGCATTTGATACAACATCACATGAGTTAATCATGCATTTGCTCAGATTCCTTGAGGTACCCGGTCAAATAGTGGGATGCATTGGACAACTGATGCCACTCTGGAGGACTCGCTTCACCCTAAGATCTGGTAGAGACATAGTCCAAACAGAGCAGGTCATCATTAGAAGAGGCGTGTTTCAGGGAGACTCCCTTAGCCCTCTTCTCTTCTGCATCTCACTATTGCCATTGTCCGTTGCGCTCAGGAATACCCGTGGGTACAACTGCGGCACCCCCAGCAACCGGAGGCATAATGTCACCCATCTGTTTTACATGGATGACCTCAAATTGTATGCCTCTGGAGAAAGGGACCTACATCAGTCCATTAGGGTGGTGGAAGAATATACGCATGCTATCGGTATGGAATTTGGGATCGACAAATGTGCCACGGTTCATCTCAAAAGAGGACGATGCGAGGAATACGGAGAGGATGTCCAGCTTGTAGACGGAAGCATCCTACATCATCTGGATGCCGGAGAGACTTATACCTACCTTGGGGTGGTACAACGCCGCTCCCAAGAGGTATTCGCAGTTAAAAACTCTCTCCGCGGCAAGTATCAGCATAAACTCCGACAGATCTGGTCATCAGAACTGTCGGGGAAGAACAAAGTTGCTGCAACTAATATGCTTGCCGTTCCGATCCTTCTTTACTCTTTCGGAGTGATGAAGTGGACTAAGGAATAGCTGCGACAACTTGACGTTAAGACTCGCAAAATGATGCATCTCAATAGGAGCATGCATCCTAAATCGTCCGTTCCACGGTTATACTTTCCCAGACAACGGGGAGGCCGTGGACTTTTGAGTTTGGAGTGTCTGCATAACAGAATGGTTCTGGATGGGGCCTGTAAAGTCATCAGGAGTTCAGATCCCTTTCTCTGCATGGTCCGCGACCATGAGAAAGCAGGGATTGGAGCATTCCTCTTCAAGGCAGCTACCCGTGCGGCCGATGAACTCGGTCTCGTATTCGACACTGAACGGGCTAACCCAAACTCTGTCACCGAGTTGGGACCCGTTCAGCAAAAAGCTCACATCAAAGCTGCGGAGACAGAGGTCCTGCTACAGCTACATATGGATAAGCCAATGCATGGTGTCTTCTTTCACAACATCGAAGACCTTGGCTTATCCAAAAGCTTGACCTTTGCCTTCCTCAGGTCGAGTGAGCTGAAGTCGGAGACCGAGGGATTCATAATGGCCTGCCAGGATGGTGTCTTCAACACCCTCGTCTACCGTAGTCGCGTGATGGGTATAGACGTCCCTGACACCCGATGCAGGGCATGTCGTGGGGCACCTGAGACCGTAATGCATTTGCTATCAGCATGCCCATCTTATGCGGTCTCAGCCTATATCCCCAGGCATAACGCGGCGCTACGAGTGTTATACTACCATCTACGACACTCGTACGGTATAGACGAGACACCGGTGTTGCCTTATGTTCCGGGGGATATTGAGACCGTGGTGGAGAGAGAGAGGTGCCGGATCTATTGGAACTACTCATTCCCCACCCTCAGGCAAATACAAGCCAATAAGCCTGATGTTATTCTCCTCGACCACCAAAGTAGAACGATATTCGTCATGGAGTTTTCCGCTCCAGGCGAAATGAATATCGTTCGAAAAGAGGAGGAAAAACGGACTAAATATCGAGATCTTCTCTTTGAACTCCGCAGGTTATATCCGGACCATTCTATCAAAATGGTGGTTCTGATCATAGGAGTCCTTGGTGGAATGATGGACACACTGCTCTCCAACTTGAAGATAATACCTGCTTGCCGTAATATGGCAGAAATCTTAGCAGCGCGACTGCAGAAGGCCGTCATCCTTGGTTCGCTCCGTCTACTCAGGGCACATGATCCTCGGACCCAATAGTCACTCACCCTACGGACGTAGGGAGTGGTTATTGGGGTTAACGACACCAGCGCGCCCTCCGGATATATCGGAGCACCGGAGACAGGGCCTGACTGGTACATTCCCAACGAAAATAAATAAAAATAATAATAATAATAATAATAATAATAATAATAATAATAATAATAATAATAATAATAATAATAATAATAATAATAATAATAATAATAATAATAATAATAATAATAATAATAATAATAATAATAATAATAATAATAATAATAATAATAATAATAATAATAATAATAATAATAATTTATAGGCAGGGGGGTCAACCAACACCTAAGGCCCTGGTGAGTAGCGACACCACCTACCCGAGCAAAGGATGCAAAATCGGACCGGCAGCTCATGCGCATCCGGGAGGGAAAAAGCATCTTTCCCTCCGGTGTCGGCCGTGGGTTTACTGGGTTAACCCCCCAGTAAACTCTACTACTCGGTTCCAAACGATCGAGGAAGAGGCCCCCACAACCGACCCCCTCGGATTAAGGGTCATAGGCAAGGTGGTGGGGCCAACGACGATTTGCCAAACGATGACGACCGCGATAACAACGGACGCTTTGAGTGGACGGACGAATTAAGGGACGGACTTCTGCATTGCTACGAGAGCAGTGAGCCCGCCCGGAGAGGATACATGGCGAGAATGCATGCTCTGTGGTGTGAGAGACACCCAGAGCATGCAGCGTTTTCCGCACAAAATCTCAGGGATTATGTATCCCATCTTCGGGCTCGAGGCTACGTTAGAGCTCCTCCTCAGCCAGTTATCGAAGTGGCAGATATGCCACGTGTCGGTTTGGCTGTGGAGGAGAATCGCATTGTTCCACTGATGGAGGATATCAGAACCCGCAGGGCGCTTCACAATATGAAGCCCCTGAAGCCGCAAGAACTGGCACGGGTGGATGCAGAGATTGGCGATGTTCTTCCAGAAGAGGCTGACATCTGGCAGATCAATTCTGTCGTGTACGACGCCGCTCATGCTCTATCCCAAACGGAGAGGAGGGACACCACCGCTCTGTTAGGGAGGCATGAACGACGTGTACACAAGATGGAAGCCAAGATCAAGTCGGCGAGACAACACGCGTCTCGTATCCAGTGTGTGGTGGACTTCGTGGCGGCCAATAGGCCTTTCACGCCCGCAGTGCGGCGAATTGCCGCAAAACTGAGACGAGCTCACCACACATTAAATCAAGGTGTGCTGTTCACCATCAAACAGCACTGCCTTGATAGGATACGAATGCTAGTGGCTGCAAGGAAGTCACTAGTGAGGCGGGCGAGAGGTATCGCGGAAAACATAAAGTTCCGCGATAAACCTTCTCGCTTATTCCAAGAGCCTCCACGTGTTGTCGATAACCCGCCGGCTGCAGATCGGGTGGAAACATTCTGGAAGAATATCTATGAGTATCCGCAACCACTCAATGTAGATACTCCAGCCCTAGCGCAGTTCGAAGCATTTTGCAGGAGGCTTCGGCAGCCTGAGCTCAATGATCTGCGCATTCCGATAACCACGGAAGAAGTACGAGGGGCCCTAAAAGGCTCTAAGAATTTCGCTGCTCTAGGCCCTGATGGGTTGAATAACTATTGGTGGAAAAAGTTTCCAACAACCCACCGCCATCTGGCCAGAGTTTTCAACTCATGGCTAGATGGGGAGCAGCAGATTCCAGAGTGGTTTGTCGAGGGGCGAACCGTGCTCATCCCCAAAAACGGAGATTTGTCTGATCCAAAGAATTACAGGCCGATAACATGCTTGAATGCGTGTTATAAGGTGTTTACGCGCATCTTATACACGCGCATTCTCTCCGCAGTTGATCCGGTGTATGAACGGATAAATGAGCAAAGAGGGTCAAAGAAAGAGGTTGCCGGGTGCAAGGAGAACCTGCTCATCGATAGATGTATCACGCAGGACTCCGTGCAGTATAAGCGTAACCTTTCGATGGCCTGGATCGATTACCGCAAGGCATTTGATACAACATCACATGAGTTAATCATGCATTTGCTCAGATGCCTTGAGGTACCCGGTCAAATAGTGGGATGCATTGGACAACTGATGCCGCTCTGGAGGACTCGCTTCACTATAAGATCTGGTAGAGACATAGTCCAAACAGAGTAGGTCATCATTAGAAGAGGTGTGTTTCAGGGAGACTCCCTTAGCCCTCTTCTCTTCTGCATCTCACTATTGCCATTGTCCGTTGCGCTCAGGAATACCCGTGGGTACAACTGCGGCACCCCCAGCAACCGGAGGCATAATGTCACCCATCTGTTTTACATGGATGACCTCAAATTGTATGCCTCTGGAGAAAGGGACCTACATCAGTCCATTAGGGTGGTGGAAGAATATACGCATGCTATCGGTATGGAATTTGGGATCGACAAATGTGCCACGGTTCATCTCAAAAGAGGACGATGCGAGGAATACGGAGAGGATGTCCAGCTTGTAGACGGAAGCATCCTACATCATCTGGATGCCGGAGAGACTTATACCTACCTTGGGGTGGAACAACGCCGCTCCCAAGAGGTATTCGCAGTTAAAAACTCTCTCCGCGGCAAGTATCAGCATAAACTCCGACAGATCTGGTCATCAGAACTGTCGGGGAAGAACAAAGTTGCTGCAACTAATATGCTTGCCGTTCCGATCCTTCTTTACTCTTTCGGAGTGATGAAGTGGACTAAGGAATAGCTGCGACAACTTGACGTTAAGACTCGCAAAATGATGCATCTCAATAGGAGCATGCATCCTAAATCGTCCGATCCACGGTTATACTTTCCCAGACAACGGGGAGGCCGTGGACTTTTGAGTTTGGAGTGTCTGCATAACAGAATGGTTCTGGATGGGGCCTGTAAAGTCATCAGGAGTTCAGATCCCTTTCTCTGCATGGTCCGCGACCATGAGAAAGCAGGGATTGGAGCATTCCTCTTCAAGGCAGCTACCCGTGCGGCCGATGAACTCGGTCTCGTATTCGACACTGAACGGGCTAACCCAAACTCTGTCACCGAGTTGGGACCCGTTCAGCAAAAAGCTCACATCAAAGCTGCGGAGACAGAGGTCCTGCTACAGCTACATATGGATAAGCCAATGCATGGTGTCTTCTTTCACAACATCGAAGACCTTGGCTTATCCAAAAGCTTGACCTTTGCCTTCCTCAGGTCGAGTGAGCTGAAGTCGGAGACCGAGGGATTCATAATGGCCTGCCAGGATGGTGTCTTCAACACCCTCGTCTACCGTAGTCGCGTGATGGGTATAGACGTCCCTGACACCCGATGCAGGGCATGTCGTGGGGCACCTGAGACCGTAATGCATTTGCTATCAGCATGCCCATCTTATGCGGTCTCAGCCTATATCCCCAGGCATAACGCGGCGCTACGAGTGTTATACTACCATCTACGACACTCGTACGGTATAGACGAGACACCGGTGTTGCCTTATGTTCCGGGGGATATTGAGACCGTGGTGGAGAAAGAGAGGTGCCGGATCTATTGGAACTACTCATTCCCCACCCTCAGGCAAATACAAGCCAATAAGCCTGATGTTATTCTCCTCGACCACCAAAGTAGAACGATATTCGTCATGGAGTTTTCCGCTCCAGGCGAAATGAATATCGTTCGAAAAGAGGAGGAAAAACGGACTAAATATCGAGATCTTCTCTTTGAACTCCGCAGGTTATATCCGGACCATTCTATCAAAATGGTGGTTCTGATCATAGGAGTCCTTGGTGGAATGATGGACACACTGCTCTCCAACTTGAAGATAATACCTGCTTGCCGTAATATGGCAGAAATCTTAGCAGCGCGACTGCAGAAGGCCGTCATCCTTGGTTCGCTCCGTCTACTCAGGGCACATGATCCTCGGACCCAATAGTCACTCACCCTACGGACGTAGGGAGTGGTTATTGGGGTTAACGACACCAGCGCGCCCTCCGGATATATCGGAGCACCGGAGACAGGGCCTGACTGGTACATTCCCAACGAAAAAAAATTAAAATAATAATAATAATAATAATAATAATAATAATAATAATAATAATAATAATAATAATAATAATAATAATAATAATAATAATAATAATAATAATAATAATAATAATAATAATAATAATAATAATAATAATAAGGCAGGGAGGTCAACCAACACCTAAGGCCCTGGTGAGTTGCGACACCACCTACCCGAGCAAAGGATGCAAAATCGGACCGGCAGCTCATGCGCATCCGGGAGGGAAAAGGCATCTTTCCCTCCGGTGTCGGCCGTGGGTTTACTGGGTTCACCCCCCAGTAAACCCTAATACTCGGTTCCAAACCATCGGGGAAGAGGCCCCCACAACCGACCCCCTCGGATTAGGGGTCAAAGGCAAGGTGGTGGGGCCAACATCGATGATTTGCCAAATGACAACCGCAATGACAACGGACGCTTTGAGTGGACGGACGAATTGAGAGACGGACTTCTGTATATCTACGAGAGCAGTGAGCCCGCCCGGAGAGGATACATGGCAAGGATGCATGCTCTCTGGTGTGAAAGACACCCAGAGCATGCCGCCGTTTCCGCCCAAAATCTTAGGGATTATGTTTCCTATCTCCGGGCTCGAGGCTATGTTAGAGCTCCTCCTCAGCCGATTAACGAAGTGGCAGAAGTGGCAGATATGCCACGTGTCGGTCTGGCTGTAGAGGAGGCTCGCATCATACCACCAATGGAGGACATCAGAACCCGCAGGGCGCTTCACAATATGAAGCCCCTGAAGCCGCAAGAACTGGCACGAGTGGATGCAGAGATTGGCGATGTTCTTTCAGAAGAGGCTACCATCTGGCAGATCAATTCTGTCGTGTACGACGCCGCTCGTGCTCTATCCCAGACGGAGAGGAGGGAAACCACCGCTCTTGTTGGGAGGCATGAGCGACGCGTTCACAAGATGGAAGCTAAGATCAAGTCGGCGAGACAACACGCGTCTCGTATCCAGTGTGTGGTGGACTACATGTCGGCCAATAGGCCTTTTACGCCGGCAGTGCGGCGAATTGCTGCAAAGCTAAGACGAGCTCACCACACATTGAATCAAGGCGTGCTGTTTACCATAAAACAGCACTGTCTTGATAGGATACGAATGCTAGTGGCTGCAAAGAAGTCACTAGTGAGGCGGGCGAGAAGTATCGCGGAAAACATGAAGTTCCGCGATAAACCTTCTCGCTTATTCCAAGAGCCTCCACGTGTTGTCGATAACCCGCCGGCTGCTGATCGGGTAGAAACCTTCTGGAAGAACATCTATGAGTTTCCGCAACCACTCAATGTAGACACTCCAGCCCTAGCGCAGTTCGAAGCTTACTGCAGGACGCTTCGGCAGCATGAGCACAATGATCTGCGCAATCCGATAACCACGGAAGAAGTTCGAAGGGCCCTAAAAGGATCTAAGAATTTCGCTGCTCCAGGCCCTGATGGGTTGAATAACTATTGGTGGAAAAAGTTTCCAACAACCCACCGCCATCTGGCTAGAGTTTTTAACTCATGGCTAGATGGGGAGCAGCAGATTCCGGAGTGGTTTGTCGAGGGGCGAACCGTGCTCATCCCCAAAAACGGAGATTTGTCTGATCCAAAGAATTACAGGCCGATAACATGCTTGAATGCGTGTTATAAGTTGTTTACACGCATCTTATACACGCGCATTCTCTCCGCAGTTGATCCGGTGTACGAACGGATATATGAGCAAAGAGGGTCAAAGAAAGGGGTCGCCGGCTGCAAGGAGAACCTGCTCATCGATAGATGTATCACGCAGGACTCCGTGCAGTATAAGCGTAACCTTTCGATGGCCTGGATCGATTACCGCAAGGCATTTGATACAACATCGCATGAGTTAATTTGCTCAGATGTCTTGAGGTACCCGATCAAATAGTGGGATGTATTGGACAACTGATGCCACTCTGGAGGACTCGCTTCACCATAAGATCTGGTAGAGACACAGTCCAAACAGAGCAGGTCATCATTAGAAGAGGCGTGTTTCAGGGAGACTCCCTCAGCCCTCTTCTCTTCTGCATCTCACTATTGCCATTGTCCGTTGTACTTAGGAATACCCGTGGGTACAACTGCGGCACCCCCAGCAATCGGAGGCATAAAGTCACCCATTTGTTCTACATGGATGACCTAAAATTATATGCCTCTGGAGAAAGGGACCTACATCAGTCCCTTAGGGTGGTGGAAGAGTACACGCATGCTATCGGAATGGAATTTGGGATCGACAAATGTGCCACGGTTCATCTTAAAAGAGGACGATGCGAGGAATACGGAGAGGATGTCCAGCTCGTAGACGGAAGCATCCTACATCATCTGGATGCCGGAGAGACGTATACTTACCTAGGGGTGGAGCAACGCCACTCCCAAGAGGTATTCACAGTTAAGAACTCTCTCCGCGGCAAGTATCAGCACAAACTCCGACAGATCTGGTCATCAGAACTGTCGGGGAAGAACAAAGTTGCTGCAACCAATATACTTGCCGTTCCGATCCTTCTCTACTCTTTCGGAGTAATGAAGTGGACTAAGGAAGAGCTGCGACAACTCGATGTTAAAACTCGCAAAGTGATGCATCTCAATAGGTGCTTGCATCCTAAATCGTCCGTTCCACGGTTATACTTTCCCAGACAACGGGGAGGCCGTGGACTTTTGAGTTTGGAGTGTATGCATAACAGAATGGTTCTGGATGGGGCCTGTAAAGTCATCAGGAGTTCAGATCCCCTTCTCTGCATGGTCCACGACCATGAAAAAGCAGGGATTGGAGCATTTCTTTTTAAGGCAGCAACCCGTGCGGCCGATGAACTCGGTCTCGTATTCGACACTGAACGGGCTAACCCAAACTCTGTCACCGAGTTGGGACCCTTTCATCAAAAAGCTCACATCAAAGCTGCGGAGACAGAGGTGCTGCTACAGCTACATATGGATAAGCCAATGCATGGTGTCTTCTTTCACAACATCGAAGACCTTGGCTTATCCAAAAGCTTGACCTTTGCCTTCCTCAGGTTGAGTGAGCTAAAGTCGGAGACCGAGGGATTTATTATGGCCTGCCAGGATGGTGTCTTCAACACCCTCGTCTACCATAGTCGCGTGATGGGTATAGACGTCCCTGACACCCGATGTAGGGCATGTCGTGGGGCACCTGAGACCGTAATGCATTTGCTATCAGCATGCCCATCTTATGCGGTCTCAGCCTATTTCCACAGGCATAACACGGCGCTACGAGTGTTATACCACCATCTACGACACTCGTACGGTATAGACGAGACACCGGTGTTGCCTTATGTTCCGGGGGATATTGAGTCCGTGGTGGAGAATTAGAGGTGCCGGATCTATTGGAACTACTCATTCCCCACCCTCAGGCAAATACAAGCCAATAAGCCTGATGTTGTCCTCCTCGACCACCAAAGTAGAACGATATTCGTCATGGAGTTTTCCGCTCCAGGCGAAATGAATATCGTTCGAAAAGAGGAGAAAAAACGGACTAAATATCGAGATCTTCTCTTTGAAATCCGCAGGTTATATCCGGACCATTCTGTCAAAATGGTGGTTCCGATCATAGGGGTATTTGGTGGAATGATGGACACACTGCTCTCCAACTTGAAGATAATACCTGCTTGCCGTAATATGGCAGAAATCTTAGCAGCGCGAATGCAGAAGGCCGTCATCCTTGGTTCGCTCCGTCTACTCAGGGCACATGATTCTCGGACCCAATAGTCACTCACCCTACGGACGTAGGGAGTGGTTATTGGGGTTAACGACACCAGCGCGCCCTCCGGATGTATCGGAGCACCGGAGACAGGGCCTAACTGGTACATTCCCAACGGGAAAAAAAAATTAATAATAATAATAATAATTATAATAGGCAGCGAAGTCAACCAGCACCTAAGGCCCTGGTGAGTTGTGGCACCACCTACCCGAGTAAAGGATGCAAAATCGGACCGGCAGATCATGCGCATCCGGGAGGGAAAAGGCATCTTTTCCTCCGGTGTCGGCCGTGGGTTTACTGGGTTAACCCCCCAGTAAACTCTAGAACTCGGTTCCAAACAATCGGGAAAGAGGCCCCCACAACCGACCACCTCGGATAAGGAGTCAAAGGCAAGGTGGTGGGGCCATCAACGATGATTTGCCAGCTGACGACATACGCTACGAAAACGGACGTTTTGAGTGGACAGATGAATTGAGGGACGGCCTTATGCATTGCTACGAGAGCAGTGAGCCCGACCGGATAGGATACATGGCGAGAATGCATGCTCTGTGGTGTGAGAGACACCCAGAGCATGCCGTTTTTCCGCCCAAAATCTTAGGGATTATGTATCTCATCTTCGGAGACGAGAATATGTCAGAGCACCTCCTCTGCCGGTTATCGAAGTGGCACAAGTTATGCCACGTGTTGGTCTGGCTGTGGAGAATGCTCGCATCATACCACCGATGCGGGACTTCAGAATTCGCATGGCACTTCACCATATGAATCCCCTGAAGCCACAAGAACTGGCACGAGTGGATGCGGAGATCGGCAATGTTCTTCCAGAAGAGGCTGACATCTGGCAGATCAATTCTGTCGTGTATGACGCCGCTCAAACTCTAACCCAAAATCAGAGGAGGGACACCACCGCTGTGGTTGGGAGGCATGAGCGACGCGTACACAAGATGGAAGCTAAGATCAAGTCGGCGAGACAACACGCGTCTCGTATCCAATGTGTGGTGGAATACGTGGAAGCCAATAGGCCTTTCACGCCCGCAGTTCGGCAAATTGCCGCAAACTTAAGACGAGCTCACCACACATTGAATCAAGGGGTGCTGTTTACAATCAAGCAGCACTGACTTGATAGGATACGAATGCTAGTGGCTGCAAAGAAGTCACTAGTGAGGCGAGCGAGAGGAGTCGCGGAAAACCTGAAGTTCCGCGAAAACCTTCTCGTTTATTTCAAGAGCCTCCACGTGTTGTTGATAACCCACCGGCTGTTGATCGAGTGGAAACCTTCTGGAAGAACATCTGTGAGTATCCGCAACCAATCAACGTAGATACTCTAGCCCTAGCGAAGTTCGGAGCATTCTGCAGGAGGCTACGGCAGCTTGAGCTCAATGATCTGCGCAATCCGATAACTCCGGAAGAAGTTCGAAGAGCCCTCAAAGGCTCAAAGAACTTTGCTGCTCCAGGACCCGATGGGTTGAATAACTATTTGAGGAAAAAGTTTCCAGCAACCCACTGCCATGTGGCTAGAGTTTTCAACTCATTGCTAGGTGGAAAGCAGCAGATTCCGGAGTGGTTCGTCGAGGGGCGAACCGTGCTCATCCCCAAAAACGGAGATTTGTCTGATCCAAAGAATTACAGACCGATAACATGCTTGAATGCGTGTTATAAGGTGTTTACGCGCATCTTATACACGCGCATTCTCTCCGCAGTTGATCCGGTGTATGAACGGATATATGAGCGAAGAGAGTCAAAGAAAGGGGTTTCCGGCTGCAAGGAGAACCTACTCATCGATAGATGTATCACGCAGGATTCCGTGCAGTAAAAGCGAAACCTTTCGATGGCCTGTATCGATTACCGCAAGGCATTTGATACAACATCGCATGAGTTAATCATGCATTTGCTCAGATGCCTTGAGGTACCTGATCAAATAGTGGGATGCATTGGACAACTGATGCCACTCTGGAGGACTCGCTCCACCATAAAATCTGGTAGAGACATAGTCCAAACAGAGCAGGTCATCATCAAAAGAGGCGTGATTCAGGGAGACTCCCTCAGCTATCTTCTCTTATGCATCTCACTATTGCCATTGTCCGTTGCACTCCGGAATACCCGTGGGTACAGCTGCGGCACCCCCAGCAACCGGATGCATAAAGTCACCCAACTGTTTTACATGGATGACCTAAAATTATATGCCTCTGGAGAAAGGGACCTACATCAGTCCCTTAGGGTGGTGGAAGAATTTACGCATGCTATCGGAATGGAATTTGGGATCGACATATGTGCCACGGTTCATCTCAAAAGAGGACGATGCGAGGAATACGGAGAGAATGTCCAGCTCGTAGACGGAAGCATCCTACATCATCTGGATGCCGGAGAGAGTTATACTTACCTAGGGGTGGCGCAACGCCGCTCCCAAGAGGTAGTCACAGTTAAGAACTCTCTCCGCGGCAAGTATCAGCATAAACTCCGACAGATCTGGTCATCAGAACTGTCGGGGAAGAACAAAGTTACTGCAACTAATATGCTTGCCGTTCCGATCCTTCTCTACTCCTTCGGAGTGATGAAGTGGACTCAGGAAGAGCTGCGACAACTCGACGTTAAATCTCGATAAATGATGCATCTCAATAGGAGCTTGCATCCTAAATCGTCCGTTCCTCGGTTATACTTTCACAGACAACGGGAAGGCCGTGGACTTTTGAGTTTGGAGTGTCTGCATAACAGAATGGTTCTGGATGGGGCCTGTAAAGTCATCAGGAGTTCAGATCCCCTTCTCTGCATGGTCCGCGACCATGAAAAAGCAGGGATTGGAGCATTTCTCTTTAAGGCAGCAACCCGTGCGGCCGATGAACTTTGTCCCGTATTCGACACTGAACGGGCTAACCCAAACTCTGTCACCGAGTTAGGACCCGTTCAGCTAAAAGCTCACATCAAAGCTGCGGAGACAGAAGTCCTCCTACAGCTACATACGGATAAGCCAATGCATGGTGTCTTCTTCAACAACATCGAAGACCTTGGCTTATCCAAAAGCTTGACCTTTGCCTTCCTCAGGTAGAGTGAGCTAAAGTTGGAGACCGAGGGATTCATAAATGACCTGCCAGGATGGGTATAGACGTCCCTGACACCCAATGCAGGGCATGTCGTGGGGCACCTGAGACCGTAATGCATTTTTCATCAGCATGCCCAGCTTATGCGGTCTCAGCCTATATCCACAGGCATGTTATCTCGATAATTACGAGAAGGAGTTTTTAAAAACAATATACGAGGTGGTTTGTACCACCGTTACAAAAATGCGACTTGATATAGTAACGAGCTTTATTGAACTGAAATAGCGAACTCGTGTTCTGTCTTTTATAGCAATACAGAGTGTTGATTCAGCATCAGCAGTTCCCATCGTGGAACTCTGCGGATGCTGATAGCAAAGATCAGCTTTTCCGAGAGAATTGTTATCGCTTGTAACCTGATACTTATGAGAAGGCCATACTGCCATAATATTGCATATAACAACTCCCCCTTATAATAAAAAGTTGCTGCAAAAGCGACAACTTTTGAAAATGAAATTTGAAAATAAAAAGAAAATTTTTAAATTTGAAAACGTTGAAAATTGAAGTTGGATTTAGAATCCTATGTTGCTGGATGAAGTCAGCTCTAGTTGTTCTTCTATTGGTTCTTCGAGATGGACGCTTGGACGTCTTCGAGGGATAAATCTGCTAAAGGGACTTCTTGTTCTTGATGGTCTGGGTGAAGGTGGAGGTTGACTGTCCGGTGCCATGATACTGATTCTTGTGGATTTCCTGCGTCTACATTTGCAGAACAGGTACAACAGAATCAATGAGATGATTGATGCAATTGTGAGATATGTGAACCATGAGATGTGTTTGTTCACATAGGGTTGATTGATTAGTTTGTCCAAATCTTCGGAGTATTGGTTCAACTTATGCTGGGCTATGCTGAGGTCCTCCGTATCGATTTTGTTGAGTTTCAGCGGTTTCAGGTCTGGAAGACGGTGTTTTTCAGGTAAATGTTCGCAGCATTGGAATGGTATCAATACAGGTTGGTTTCTGCATGTGATGTTCTTGAAGTTGTGTGCGAAGTGCTTGGAATGGACTCGTGTACTTCCTATGAATGCGTTGCATTCTGGCTGAAGTTTGAGAAGAGAGTTTTTGTTGATGATTTGGGTGACTGCCTCTCTGTTGATGCATTTGATGGTAACTGGTAGTGGATCGGACAATGATATTAGCCACAGGTTTGATGCTAATTCGTAGGCGTTGTAATCTTTGGCGAAGATGACTGATGATTGGCATGTCTTTGGTACATCGACTAGTTGCCGAAGGAGCTGTGCTTCGCATATGGCATTGTTGTCGATTGGGTATGGCATAACATCGGAACAAATCAATGAAGTGGTGTCCAAGTTCTTGCATTTGTCCAAATTTGAGAGTGAAACGTATAACATTGAATCGTCGTCTCTCGCGATATATTTTCGTGAGTTTGTCAACATGTGATGGAATCCTGTTCGGTTATCCAGTATAGGAATTGGAAAAAAGCGGTAAAGGGTATAAGTTTCGGGTTCTACGAGAGGAATTTTGAGAACGAACACTATTTTTGTATCAGTTTGATAAGCATGGAGTTCAATGATTTCCAAATATTTGGCAACATTTGACAAATAGGTTGGAAGTGGTAAATTGTTTTTCGATAATGACTGAGATATCTCTTGAAGAGAATTAACTAACGTTCGTGGAGATACGATCGATGTGTGAATGATTTTAAGACGAGCAAACGTGATTGAATTCAAAATGTCGTCAAGAGTTGATTGAAGAAACACATAACTTTCCATTAGTGCTTCACACAGTTCTGAAATTTGTAGTTGTGTCTGAATAAAAGCTAAATCATCAGCAAGATTGTATATTGAACGTTCGATTTCTTTTAAATCATTATTGAATGTTTCTCCGTCAATTTGTAACTTTTGTATTGTGCTATTGAAACTCTTTATAACTGAAGTTGTAACTGATATTTGATTTTTCATGAGATTTTCAAGTTGATATTCGTCTTTAGTAACTTTGTCTATACATTCATTAAAATATTCCCCATCGGAAGCATCTAAGTTGCCCGTGATGGCTTTCCGAAACGTTCCTACACCGTTAATCAATCCGCGTTTCATTCTATTGTAGAATTGAGTGTCAGCAAATACTTCACGGTATTTTAGATCAAGTGATTGGGAAATTTGGGAAATGAGGCTAGTGTGGGTGTTGAATTTGGCTCTAAAGGCTTCCATTCTAGGGTCATCTGTTTCAAGAAGATCCATCGTGCTTTGTAGAATTTTGTTGTTTTTGTCCAAGGCTAGTTTGATTGGTTGTAAGTCTTTATAAATCAATAAGGTCCATTTATCGTTAGAAAGTTTGACAGAGGATTCTTCATGATAAAAGATGCCGATTGTATTATTGATTGGTTCAAGCTTGTACTGGCAACTGACTGCCGAGATCAGCAGGATGAACCTGTAATTAAATTAATCGTCTTCAAAATAGGGTTTAAGCCTATCGAAATTTACTTTAGTTTTTTGTCTTGTTTTCCAATTTACCAACTTTGTACTCAAGTATTTTGTCTGAAACGTGTTTGTCAAATCGAATTTTGGCTCTTTCTTTTTGAGTTTGAGTTCTTTCGCGTGCAATTTTATAGTAGTGATATTCTGTTATAGATCTCGCACATATTTGGATATGAGGTCTTTTTGATTGTACAGTGTCTCCGGTGGTCTACTAGAAGTGTGTCCAAATACGAGTTCATATGGGGTGAAACCGTGAGTCTTATTTTTGGTATTGTTGTAACAGATGACTGTATAGGGTAGTATATTGAAGGGATGTTCGTCAGGGTTTTCAGTTTTTTGTGCCCTAATCATTTCCATTAATGTAGAGTGGAATCTTTCTAGTGATCCATTGGATTGAGGATGGTTTACACTAGAGTAGGTAAGTTTTATATCGTATAGGGTACATAGGTCTTTGAGCATGTTATTCTCGAATTCCCGACCTGAATCACAGTGGATTCGGAGAGGGGTTCCGTAGTGCTGAAAATATAACAGAAGGGTATTGACAACAGATTTTGCTGTCTTGTCTTCTAGAGGGTAGGCTTGGGTAAATTTGGTGAGTTCATCTCTAATGGTAAGAGCATAATTTCGTGTGGGAATTTCACAGATGTCAATATTGATTCTTTCGAAAGGAGTCTTTGGTGTTTCGGTGATAACCATGGGACTGTTCAAATTTTTCCTACATACTTTCACTTTTTGACAAATTTCACAGTTTTTTACAAAATATTCTACATCTTTGGTTAAGCCTTGCCAATTAAATTTTTCTTTAATTCGTCTAACCGTCTCATTTATGCCACGATGAAGGTTGGCTTTTCCTGAGTGGTAATGATCAAGGATTACGGGAATTTCATCCGGAATGGGTGTCTGATTATATTTTGACAAATTTTTAATTTAATATCTTTTTCATTGTAAATGATGCAAAGAATTTCGAGGACAGGGAGTTCTAGATTGTTTTCAACAAAGTATGTCTTCGAGAGGTCTAGTATATTTTGGTTTTTATAAAGAACGTAAAATAATTGTTCATTGACTGCGTCGGGGTTGTAAGGTATTGCGATAATATAATATTTTCTGTCTTTCACAGACTTACTACTTAAAATATTGATTTTGTTATGAGTGAAGTCTGCATGTTCTTCAAAAATATCTTCGATGATTTTATGATGGAATTCTTGTAGTTCGTCTTGCCAAAAGAATGTAATGAATGATATTTTTATTTGATTTATCTAATAATTGAGTATTGACGAATTCAATTTTTGAGTAGTCAATAATTGATTTTGTTTTGTAAAGATTGATAAATGTTTCGAACTCATTGGTCATTTTTTCCAAGTCTGGTTCGTCTGTTTGATTGTCTGCCTGATTGTCTGTCTGATTGTCTGCTTGATTATTTGCGTCAGGGTTGTCGTTCGAATTTTCTTCTTCCAAATGTAAGATTCTTGATTGGAATTTTGCACATTGGTCAAAGTGATTGATTTTGATTCGCGAAAGTGCGTCCGCATTTTTGTTGACTTTGCCGGGTTTATAGATAATTTCGTAGTCGTAATCTTCGAGCTTTAAGCGCCAACGAGCAAGTCTACTACCAGGGTCTTTGATAGAGAAAAGCCATGTAAGTGGTCTATGGTCTGGAATAGAATAGAATAGAAGTTTATTTTGTAGAAAGTAAATACATCAAATAAAATGAAGTGGACATATGTTCAAAATAAACAACAGAAACTCACAGAGGCTTACACCTGTTTGTGAGGATAGTGAATACACTTTCAATACTAATTTTAAAACATTAAATTATATATACAAATATCAAGACAGATTTTATATATACACATACTCAAACGAAATAAAACGGATATGTTCAATATAACAATAAAACTCACAGAGGCTCACACCTGTTTGTGAGGATGGCAAATACATTGTAAAGTCTAAGTTTAAAACCAGCTAGGTATATTAAATAATAAATACACGAAACGAATATTACAAATATAAAATCTCATACACTTTGGTGTCTTTATTTAGTAAAAATTGTAAAAAAAAATTGTAAAGAATTTGAGATAAAATTTAATTATGAAATTTCAAACTGTAAAATATTATAATGTTAAAATAGTTTTTAATTAGATACTAGACCATTTAGAAATATACATAGAAGTACAATACTATTGCACCGCACTGATTTTAAGGGCAATTTGAATTATATTTCAGTCTATCAATTCATGTATATCCGATCTTGTGACAGATTTTATATACTCAATCACTTTTTTTTTTAAATTCTGGTAGAATTTTCGACTTGAATAGTGGGAGGTAGAGTATTGAAGAGTTTAGGGCCTAGATAGTTATAACTCTTTTGCCCTATTGTTTTAGATACAATTGGCTTTAAAAATTGTTTTTTTTCCTAGTATTATAGTCATGGGTGAGAACGATTAACATGTTTTTATTCTGGTGTTGACGAATATTCACATTTTTATAGAATAACTGTCTAACGTCATGGAATTGCGATTCTCGGTACAGCAGATCGCTTGGATATCTCCATTCCTTATTCAACATTAATTTCAAGAACCGCTTTTGGATGATTTCGAGAGGATGAAGGAACGTTTTTGCCACCCCTCCCCATCCCAAGATACCATATGTAATGTGACTCTCTACTAGGCTGTGATAGATGATTTTTTTTGCTTCAGATCTAGGATATCTTTGAGTTGCCGGTATTTGTACAATACAAATCGCAATTTCCGCAATATATAATCTATATGTAGATCCCATTTTAGATGGCCCAAGATATTTTATTTTGGTAACAGAATCAAGCTTGATGTTATTTCCAATATTGATTTGTGTGAAACGTGGCAATGGTGATTTTCTGTTGGAGAATGGTAAGAAGAACGATTTCTTGAAATTAATGGATAATAGTTTGCTATCAAACCAATCTCTTATAATATTGAGATCTGACTCCGCATTGCTTTTGACTTCATCCCAATCTTCACCCTTATAAAATATTGCAGTATCATCTGCGAAGATAATTATTTTGCCTTTTGTTGGCAAAGAAAATACTCCATTGATGTAAATGGAGGATAGTATCGGTCCCAGTACTGTTCCTTGTGGAACACCATATTCTATAGTCTTGTAACTACTCATTTCTCCATTGATCTTTACACATTGTTTTCGTTCTTCTAGATATGTTTTGAAGAGTTTGAGGCAATCATTTCTTATTCCCATGTTTTCTAAGGATGATAACAATATAGGGGACTCACGGTATCAAAGGCCTTTGCGAGGTCTAAGAACACAGTCATACACGGCTTACTTTGATCCAGGGTCTCATAGATTTCTGAAGTTAATTCCAGTATAGCGTCCTGGGTAGACTTACCTTCTTTGAAGCCAAATTGCATATCTGAAAGTAGTTTATTTTTATTGAGATAGCTTGTTAGTCTTGCTTTCAAGATTTTTTCAAATATTTTACTGAGGTTCGAAATTAGTGAAATGGGCCTATGGTTTGTTACTTCAGTTTTGTCACCACTTTTATAGATGGGACTTACCACAGAGGTTTTAAATTTTGTTGGATATATTCCCATTTCGATGGATTTATTGAATATATATGCTAAGGGGTTTGATATGTGAACTGCAATTTCTTTAAGAGTCTCTGATTTCAGGTTGTCTACGCCAGGAGCTTTTTTATTTTTCAGCTCTCCAATAATATTGATTATTTCACTTGGGGATGTTGGGCTTAAGAATATTGAGTTATTAAAGACATTCTCATTCGGAACGTAATTTGGATTTCTATTGATTTTGGATGCTAGATTTCGGCTCATATTAATATAGTTGTCATTGAATTTTTCGACAATTTTTTTAGGATCAGTGATTATATTTCTTGATTCATCTTTAATTGAGTTTATTTCATTTCCAAACATATCGTTTATATTGTGCCAAAGTTTCTTTGAGTCATTTCTATTTTCATTAATGCGAGCTTTGTAATAGTCGGTTTTAGTTTTCTTTATAAGTTTGTTAAGCGTATTTTTATAATATTTATAATCTTTTTTAAGATCTTCATTGCCAGGGTTTGCTTTCATCTGCAGGTACATACGGTTTTTTTATTGACAGACTGCATTAACGTTTTGGATATCCAGTCTTTCCTTTTTTTTCTTTACTTTTGATTTTGATTTTTGTTGTACACTGTTTTATAGTTTCTTGTAATGTATTTATAAATTTTTCTGCTGCGGAATCGACACTTATTGACTGATATACCTCATCCCATGAGACTTTGGATATATTTGAAGTTAGCTTTTTATAATTTATTTGGTCAATAAACTTATTTTTTTCTTTTTTTGTAATGTTTTCCTTTTCGATTACTATTTGAAGTAGGGTGGTATAGTGGTCAGTGATATCTGTTTGAATTATAATTGGTAATAATAAATCGATATTGGTCTTGCTTCTAATAAAAATATGATCAATACAGGAATCTAATATCGTACGCGTGACTGCATTTATTGTGGACAAAAAACCGTGTTCACCCATGACATCTAGGTATTCGCTTACATCGTTATCGTTTTTTATAAGGATATTAACGTTGATATCTCCAACTAATATATTGTAATCCACATTTTTATTATCAGATGATTCAAGGTATAATTTTAATTCGGTGTTGAATTGATGTACATTAGTAGATGGTGATCGATATACTGCATTGACCATGACAGAGCTGCCGCCGATACTGAGTTATAGTTTAATTACAAGAGAGCTATTCAATTCTTCCAAAGTGTGATTACGGTAGATATCAGATTTTACAAATATTACCACTCCATCGTTTTGAATCAAGTTGCCCTTATTATATAATGTCTTATAATGTCTTATAATGTCTTACATTGATATTTTCTATATTTGGTATTTTCCAGGTTTCACTAAAAACTATACAGTCAAATATAAAGTTGAACTGATTGATGAAAATTAAGAATTCGTCAAAATTTTTGTTTAGGCTCCGGATGTTCTGATGGATTAATTTAAAGTTTGGAAAGTTATTATTTATACAAAGAACCTGGTCTGTTTCATTTGCATTCTCTAATACAAATGTATCGATTTTTTGTATTTTGAAATCGTTTATATATGGGTTCATTCTTTATGAGTTTATATGAGAGTTATGAATACTACCCTAGACTTAGAAACTATATTATAATTCATGAAGATAGACACAGTTGTTTCATTTCACACTTTGTGTTGGCTTTCTTTTGTGTTTCTTATCTTCTTGAATTAGAGAAAGTGCTTGACGAACCTGATCGCAATTTCCTCAAGAGGTCTACCGGCTTCGTGGTTTGCTTATTAGTTGCTGTTGAAGAAGTTGATTTTGGTGTACTTTCCTTTTCCTTGAGTTTTTTTGATATATTCTGTCTCTGGATATGCTCCTGATTTTCCTCCTCAGATTGGGTAAGTTGGGTGGGAGTAGCTGGTAGACTGTTTGCTTTTCCGCCTTCTTCGATATTTTCAATTTCCAGAATATCTTCAGGTGTGTATTCTACTCCATTCATCACAAGTTTATTGCGCCGTATAAAACATTCGTCCTTATTTTCCTTTTCTTTCAGCCAATGCCACTTCAGAATTTGATAATCGTCTCTTTGTTTTTGGGTTAGGTCATGCGCTATTGTAATGCCAGTCCCCTTAAGTTTTCTGGAATTTTCTAATATATCCTTTTTCTTGAGATATCTAACGAACTCAATTTTTATTGGACAGTTCTGGCCCTTTCCTAAGCAGAAGAGATTGCTAATATCACTCTCTGCGATATCTACATCAATGAGTGTTTTAATTTCTCTACATATGAGCTCGACCGTTATTTCACTATTTGGTTTGTTGAGACCAAATATTACTATATTTTTCAGTTTGTTCTCCTGTGTAATCCTGAAGTTCAAGTCTTTTACTTCCAGGAGAAGTCTAGCTTCGCTAGCACTAATTGCGTTTTTCAATTCATCTCTATTTTTTATGATTTCATCAATTATTTTTTGAGATGTTATGGCGTCAACTATAATTCTCGTAGTAAATTTTTGCAGGATGTGTGAAATTACTGACTTCACTTAACTCAGGCTTTATAGACACACCCCAGCTATATCCAATTTATGTCGACAACAGTGTCACAGAATAACTGATTTTTTTTCGACTTGGCAACAACGCTTTAGAAATTAATCTCCTATACTCGGTTATGGAGGTGTATGTAGGTGTGTGATTCAATTTCAATGGATTTTTAGTATTTTATTTTCACAGGTAATCAATGACTAACCTTATCAGCATGCGTTCATATTCTGCGAAGATATTCAAACGTTTTAGTTCTTCGAATTATGACTTAAAACCTGGACTGTTTATTTACACATGCACACACAGTTGCCTAGTTGCTGTTACTAATTTGAACTTTCGTCCAAAGAGGTAGGGGCGAAAGTGCTTCACTGCCCAAACTCTTGCAAGTAATTCTCTTTCAATTGTAGAGTAACGGGTTTCAGCTGTGCACAAGGTTCGAGAAGCGATACCAATGGGAAGGTCTTTTCCGATAGGTCCTTGGGATAGGACGGAGCCAATGGCGAATGCGCTTGCGTCAGTGGTGAGAAGGAAGGGTTCATCGAAATTCGGGTATATCAAAATTGGAAAGGTAGTGAGTGCCTGTTTGAGACTTTCAAAGGCATCTCTGCATTCTTGATTGAAATCGAAGGCGATATCCTTTTGTAAATGTCTTGTCAGGGGTTTTGAAGTTTTGGCAAAGTTCGGGATGAACCGCCTGTAATACCCTGAAAGTCCTAGGAAGGATTTGATGTCTTTCGGATTTTTGAGTTCTGGAAAATTTTTGATGCAATCGATTTTAATAGGATTTGGTTTTACACCATCCTGGGTTATTAGATGTCCTAGATAAGCTACTTCTTTGCGAAGAAATTCGCACTTGTCGGGCTGAATTTTGAGATTGGCTTTGCGAAGAAGTTTAAAGACTTCAGATAATCTGGAAATATGTTCATGAATTGTGGGGGAATAAACGATGATGTCGTCCATATAGACGAGACATCTTTCGTTCTGAATGCCCATGAGGATATTGTCCATGACGCGCTGGAAGGTGGACGGGGCGTTTTTCAAACCGAATGGCATGCGAACGAATTCGTAGTGGCCATTTTCGACAGAAAAAGCTGTTTTCTGAATGTCTTTTGGATCGATCTCGATCTGGTGGAAACCAGATGCCAAGTCGAGTGTGGTGAAATATTGGCACTTCCCTAATTGATCCAGCAGGTCAGAGATGTTAGGGAGAGGGTATTTGTCGCCTATTGTAAGTTCATTGAGTTTTCGGTAGTCAATGACTACACGCCATTTTTGCTTTCCTGAAGCATCTATTTTCTTGGGCACAACCCATACGGGAGATGACCAAGGAGATACCGAAGGTTGGATGATACCTTGATCGAGCATTTTGGACATTTGATTTTTGACTTCCTCTTTGTGGATTTGGGGGTAACGGTATGATTTGGTAAAAATTGGTTTACTGTTATTTGTGTCAATCGAATGTTTGATTTCTTTCGTAAATGTTAAATTGTCGCCTTCTAGATAGAAAATATCTGAGTATTCTAAACAAAGATTCGAAATCTTTTCGTTTTCTTCCTCGTTTAAGTGTTCGAGACGTAATTGTTGTTGTATGATTTGGTGTCTGTCTGTTTGTACGTTTGCATTTTGAAGTTCTTCATTGAGGTTATTGATTGAAAATTCCTGAATGGGTTCTAGTGATAATTCAGAATATTTGATAATTTTTGGGATCGCGTTCACATTAATTATTGAGCTTAAAAATTCACCTTTTTCGTTTATTTTGACAATGGCATTTGGTAGAAGGACTTTTTCAATTTCCTGAGCTATCAGTATAGCATCAGTGTTTCTCAAGTTACATTTCAGTTTGAAGACTCGTTCAGTGCGAGGCTCAATTGAAATTTGATTTCCGAGAATTTGTTTTGGTTCGACAGTTTCTGTTTGTTTATTGTCGTCTGTCACTTTGAAAAGAGGAACAGTTTTGAAATTGGTAATTAGCTGTTTGTTCTTGAGATCTACTATACAGTTATAGTGTTCTAAGAAATCAGCGCCTAAAAGTCCGTCGAATTCAATGTCAAGATTGTGAATGTATATCTTATGGGGATCGTCAGGTATGAAAGGGATCAGTGTTGATTCCGTGATTATTATTTTCTGGTCGGTGATGCCTTGAATTGCAATATTTTCTGGGAAACGTGTTTGATAATTTTCACAAGTTTTTGGTTTGAAAATGGAAAGTCCTGCACCTGTATCTATTAGAATTTTGAAAGTATTGGTGATATCGTTAATATAATAATAATTTTTTGAGTTTACTGATATAAGTGGTTTCATATGAACCGTTGTTCTGGGAAGTTCAGTGTTGGATCGAAATTGTCCAAATTCATTGTTTGAATTTGGGTTTGAAGGTGGGCTATGGTTTGGTCTTGGGGTTCCTATTGTAAGTAGTTGGGAGGATCGCCCTGTATTGGGTCTAACTGAAAATTTTGGGTATCAAAGTTCTGGGAGAAGTCTTCATACGGGTTTTGATTTATTTATTTGGTCGATAGTTTGGATTAGGTTGTATCGTGGAGGGTCTTTGATTATTGAATGTTGGGTTTGGTTTAATGACCGAAGGTCTGTTTTGTTGAAACTGGTTATTTTGTTGGTATTGATTTTGGTATTGTGGTGGTCTTTGATTAGGACCAGGTTGTTGGAATGGTCTTTGAATATTTGTATTCTGGACTGGAGGTCTCTGGAAGGTTGGTATAGAGAAATTTTGATTATTTTGCGTTGAATATTGTCTAGTGCGACATTCGCTTATTAAATGTCCCATGCGACCACAGAAAGAACAAGTTTTGCTAGGTTGATGTGAGATTGGTTTTCGAATGGGTGCTTGGATTTGATTCCGGTTCGGTTGCAATTTTTGGTTTTCAAAGTATGACAATTGGAGTTCACGTCTGATTCTTATAATTGCTGAAAGCATATTAGGAGGATTTCCTGCCCTAACAATTTGTCCTATTTTTGGTTCAAGTCCAGTCAGAAGGGTATTTAGTGTCATGGTTTCAACTAAATGTGATTGTGCCGATTTCGGTTCTCTTGACATGAGTTGTTTATTAATAGACGAGTGCATTTTTGCATTGTGCGATTGCAAACGAAAAACAAAAGTTAACGCCGACTCACTTGGTAGTTGGCGTATTCTTTGTAAGTCTTGGATCAATGCAGTAAGATCTCTAGAATCACCGAAATTAATTTCTAAGAGATGTTTGATTTCGACCCATGTTGATGGGTTTCGAGAGTTAACTAATTCGGCTGCTTTTGCGCGAAGTCTATTTTTTATGTGTAAAACAACTAAAGTTTTTTGATCTTCCACGGCCATAGTGTGAGCAGTATCACACGCTTGTAAAAATGTTGTGAGGAAAATTTGGTTTCCATCATACTCGGGTACGATGGAGAATTTTTCACTTAGCCTGTATGGCTCTAGAGGTTGAGGTTGATTTTCCTCGGGAACTTCTGAATCGTTAGGCATTGTGTTCATATTATTAGAAATTTATTTCACTATTTTAATAATAATCGATCAGTACGATTATCGGGATAATTGAACAGTGCAATTATCAAAAACAATATTCGTTCACTTATTCAGTAGAAGAGAATGGGGAGAATATCTGGAATATTTGGATATTCGAACAGATAAAAGTATTTGAAAACGAAAAATACGAGACAATTCAATATATGGTTTCTTACTTTATGTGTTGAAGCATCGAGTTCGTCTTGTTCTCGTCGACGTCTGCCAGGGGCTTCACCAGGTGTTCCTTCCACAGATTCTTCGACTCCGTCAGGGTTCGATTCCGGTAAAGGATTGGTATCCACCGTCACTAGTGAGGAGTTGCCGTGTTCTAGTAACGTTCGCGGAATCCTACAGCAACTGCGTCAATTTGTTATCTCGATAATTACGAGAAGGACTTTTTAAAAACAATATACGAGGTGGTTTGCACCACCGTTACAAAAATGCGACTTTATATAGTAACGAGCTTTATTGAACTGAACTAGCGAACTCGTGTTCTGTCTTTTATAGCAATACAAAGTGTTGATTCAGCATCAGCAGTTCCCATCGTGGAACTCTGCGGATGCTGATAACAAAGATCAGCTTTTCCGAGAGAATTGTTATCGCTTGTTACCTGATACTTATGAGAAGGCCATACTGCCATAATATCGCATATAACAGGCATAACGCGGCGCTACGAGTGCTGTATTACCATATAAGACACTCGTACGGTATAGACGAGATACTGGTGTTGCCTCATGTTCCGGGGGATATTGAGTCAATGGTGGAGAATGAGAGGTGCCGAATCTATTGGAACCACTCATTCCCCACCCTCAGGCAAATACAAACCAATGAGCCTGATGTCCTCCTCGACCATAAAAGTAAAACGATATTCGTCGTGGAGTTTTCCGCTCCAAGCGAGATAAATATCATTCGGAAAGAAGAGAAAAATGGATTAAATATCGAGATCTTCTCTTTGATCTCCGCAGGTTGTATCCGGACCATTCTCTCAAAATGGTGGTTCTGATTATAGGAGTCCTTGGTGGAATGATGGACACAATGCTCTCAGATTTGAAGTTAATACCGGCCTGCCGTAATATGGTAGAAATCTCAGCCGCTCGAATGCAAAAGGCCGTCATCCTTGGTTCACTTCGTCTGCTCAGAACACAGGACTCTCGGACCCAATAATCACTCACCCTACGGACGTAGGGAGTGGTTATTGGGGTTAACGACACCAGCGCGCCCTCCGGATGGGTCAGAGCACCGGAAACAGGGCCTGACTGGTACATTCCTTAGAGAAAAAATAATAATAATAATAATAATAATAACCGAACAGTGCTGATCCCAAAAACGGGAGATTTGTCGGAACCGAAAAACTACAGGCCGATAACATGCCTGAACGCATGTTATAAGATGCTCACCCGCATTTTGTAACACCCCAGTAAACCCTAACACTCGGTTCCAAATAATCGGGAAAGAGGCCCCCACAACCGACCCCCTCGGATTAGGGGTCAAAGGCAAGGTGGTGGGGTCAACAAAGATGATTTGCCAGCTGACGACATACGCTACGAAAACGGACGTTTTGAGTAGACAGATGGATTAAGGGACGGCCTTATGCATTGCTACGAGAGCAGTGAGCCCGACCGGAGAGGAAACATGGCGAAAATGCATGCTCTGTGGTGTGAGAGACACCCAGAGCATGCCGCCTTTTCCGCCCAAAATCTCAGGGATTATGTATCTCATCTTCGGAGACGAGGATATCTCAGAGCACCTCCTCAGCCGGATATCGAAGTGGCACAAGTTATGCTACGTGTCGGTCTAGCTGTGGAGAATGCTCGCATCATACCACCAATGCAGGACATCAGAACCCGCAGGGCACTTCACCATGTGAAACCCCTGAAGCAACAAGAACTGGCACGAGTGGATGCGGAGATTGGCGATATCCTTCCAGAAGAGGCTGACATCTGGCAGATCAATTCTGTTGTGTATGACGCCGCTCAGAATCTAACCCAAACGCAGAGGAGGGACACCACCACTGTGGTTCGGAGGCATGAGCGTCGAGTACACAAGATGCAAGCTAGGATCAAGTCGGCGAGACAACACGCGTCTCGTATCCAGTGTGTGGTGGACTACGTGGCGGCCAATAGGCCTTTCACGCCAGCAGTGCGGCGAATTGCCGCAAAATTAAGACGAGCCCACCACACATTCTATCAAGGGGTGCTGTTTACCATCAAACAGCACTGTCTCGATAGGATACAAATGCTTGTGGCTGCAAAGAAGTCACTAGCGAGGCGAGCGAGAGGAGTCGCGGAAAACTTGAAGTTCCCTGATAAACCTTCTCGTTTATTTCAAGAGCCTCCACGTGTTGTTGATAACCCGCCGACTGTTGATTGAGTGGAAACCTTCTGGAAGAATATTTATGAGTACCCGCAGCCAATCAACGTAGATACTCCAGCCCTAGCGCAGTTCGGAGCTTTCTGCAGGAGGCATCGGCAGCCTGAGCTCAATGATCTGCGCAATCCGATAACCCCGAAAGAAGTTCAAAGAGCCCTCAAAGGCTCAAAGAACTTTGCTGCTCCAGGTCCTCATGGGTTGAATAACTATTGGTGAAAAAAGCTTCCAACCACCCACCGACATCTGGCTAGAATTTTCAACTCATGGCTTGATGGGGAGCAACATATTCCGGAACGGTTTGTCGAGGGGCGAAACGTGCTCATCCCCAAAAACGGAGATTTGTCTGATCGAAAGAATTACAGACCGATAACATGCTTGAATGCGTGTTATAAGGAGTTTACGCGCATCTTATACACGCGCATTCTCTCCGCAGTTGATCCGGTGTATGAACAGATATATGAGCAAAGAGGGTCAAAGAAAGGAGTTGCTGGCTGCAAATAAAACCTGCTCATCGATAGATGTATCACGCAGGACTCCGTGCAGTACAAGCGTAACCTTTCGATGGCCTGGATCGATTATCGCAAGGCATTTGATACAACATCGCATGAGTTAATCATGCATTTGCTCAGATGCCTTGAGGTACCTGATCAAATAGTGGGATGCATTGGACAACTGATGCCGCTCTGGAGGACTCGCTTCACCATAAGATCTGGTGGAGACATAGTCCAAACAGAGCAGGTCATCATTAGAAGAGGCGTGTTTCAGGGAGACTCCCTCAGCCCCTCTTCTCTTCTGCATCTCACTATTGCCATTGTCCGTTACACTCAGGAATACCTGTGGGTACAACTGCGGCACCCTCAGCAACCAGAGGCATACAGTCACCAACCTGTTTTACATAGATGACATAAAATTATATGCCTCTGGAGAAAGGGACCAACATCAGTCCCTTAGGGTGATGGAAGAATATACGCATGCTATCGGAATTGAATTTGGGATCGACAAATGTGCCACGGTTCATCTCAAAAGAGGACGATGCGAGGAATACGGAGAGGACGTCCAGCTTGTAGACGGAAGCATCCTACATCATCTGGATGCCGAAGAGACTTATACTTACCTAGGGGTGGCGCAACGCCGCTCCCAAGAGGTAATAACGGTTAAGAACTCTCTCCGCGGCAAATATCAGCATAAACTCCGACAGATCTGGTCATCTTAACTGTCGGGGAAGAACAAAGTTGCTGCAACTAATATGCTTGCCGTTCCGATCCTTCTCTACTCCTTCGGAGTGATCAAGTGGACTCAGGAAGAGCTGCGACAACTCGACGTAAAAACTCGCAAAATGATGTATTGTAATAGGAGCTTGCATCCTAAATCGTCCGTTCTACGGTTATACTTTCCTAGACAACGAGGAGGCCGTGGACTTTTGAGTTTGGAGTGTCTGCATAACAGAATGGTGCTGGATGGGACCTGTAAAGTCATCAGGAGTTCAGATCTCCTTCTCTGCATGGTCCGCGACCATGAAAAAGCAAGGATTGGAGCATTTGTCTTTAAGGCAGCAACCCGTGCAGCCGATGAACTTGGTCTCGTATTCGACACTGAACGGGCTAACCCAAACTCTGTTACCGAGTTGGGACCCGTTCAGCTCAAAGCTCACATCAAAGCTGCGGAGACAGAGGTTTTCCTACAGCTGCACACGGATAAGCCAATGCATGGTGTGTTCTTCAACAACATCGAAGACTTTGGCTTATCCAAAAGTTCGACCTTTGCCTTCCTCAGGTCGAGTGAGCTAAAGTCGGAGACCGAGGGATTCATCATGGCCTGCCAGGATGGTGTCTTCAACACCCTTGTCTACCGTAGTCGCGTGATGGGTATAGACGTCCCTGACACCCGATGCAGGGCATGTCGTGAGGCACATGAGACCGTAATGCATTTGCTATCAGCATGCCCATCTTATGCGGTCTCAGCCTATATCCACAGGCATAACGCGGCGCTACGAGTGTTGTACTACCATCTACGACACTCGTATGGTATAGACGAGACACCGGTGTTGCCTTATTTTCCAGGGAATATTGAGTCCGTGGTGGAGAATGAGAGGTGCCGAATCTATTGGAACTACTCATTCCCCACCCTCAGGCAAATACAAGCCAATAAGCCTGATGTTGTCCTCCTCGACCACCAAAGTAGAACGATATTCGTCATGGAGTTTTCCGCTCCAGGCGAAATAAATATCGTTCGAAAAGAGGAGGAAAAACGGACTAAATATCTAGATCTTCTCTTTGAACTCCGCAGGTTGTATCCGGACCATTCTGTCAAAATGGTGGTTCTGATTATAGGAGTCCTTGGTGGAATGATGGACACATTGCTCTCTAACTTGAAGATAATACCGGCTTGCCGTGATATGGCAGAAATCTTAGCAGCACGAATGCAGAAGGCCGTTATTCTTGGTTCGCTCCGTCTACTCAGGGCACACGATTCTCGGACCCAATAATCACTTACTCAACGGACGTAGAGAGTGGTTATTGGGGTTAACGACACCAGCGCACCCTCCTGATGGGTCGGAGCACCGGAGATAGGGCCTGACTGGTACACTCCTGAGGGAAAATAATAATAATAATAATACAAGCCAATAAGCCTGATGTTGTCCTCCTCGACCACCAAATTAGAACGATATTCGTCATGGAGTTTTCCGCTCCAGGCGAAATGAATATCGTTCGAAAAGAGGAGGAAAAACGGACTAATTATCGAGATCTTCTCTTTGAACTCCACAGGTTGTATCAGGACCATTCTGTCAAAATGGTGGTTCTGATTATAGGAGTCCTTAGTGGAATGATGGACACACTGCTCTCTAAGTTGAAGATAATACCGGCTTGCCGTAATATGACAGAAATCTTAGCATCACGAATGCAGAAGGCCGTTATTCTTGGTTCGCTCCGTCTACTCAGGGCACACGATTCTCGGACCCAATAATCACTTACTCTACGGACGTAGGGAATGGTTATTGGGGTTAACGACACCAGCGCGCCCTCCGGATGTGTCGGAGCACCGGAGATAGGGCCTGACTGGTACACTCCTAAGAGAAAAATAATAATGATAATAATAATAATAATAATAATAATAATAATAATAATAATAATAATAATAATAATAATAATAATAATAATAATAATAATAATAATAATAATAATAATAATAATAATAATAATAATAATAATAATAATAATAATAATAATAATAATAATAATAATAATAATAATAATAATAATAATAATAATAATAATAATAATAATAATAGGCAGGGAGGTCAACCAACACCTGAGGCCCTGGTGAGTTGCGACACCACCTACCCGAGCAAAGGATGCAAAATCGGACCGGCAGCTCATGCGCATCCAGGAGGGAAAAGGCATCTTTCCCTCCGGTGTCGGCCGTGGGTTTGCTGGGTTAACCCCCCAGTAAACCCTTTTACCCGGTTCCAAATAATCGGGGAAGAGGCCCCCACAACCGACCCCCTCGGATTAGGGGTCAAAGGCAAGGTGGTGGGGCCAACAACGATGATTTGCCAAATGACGACAACCGCAATGACAACGGACGCTTTGAGTGGACGGATAGATTAAGGGATGGACTTCTGTATTGCTATGAGAGCAGTGAGCCCGCCCGGAGAGGATACATGGCAAGGATGCATGCTCTTTGGTGTGAGAGACACCCAGAGCATGCCGCCGTTTCCGCCCAAAATCTCAGGGATTATGTATCCTATCTCCGGGCTCGAGGCTATGTTAGAGCTCCTCCTCAGCCGGTTAACGAAGTGGCAGATATGCCACGTGTCGGTCTGGCTGCAGAGGAGGCTCGCATCATACCACCAATGGAGGACATCAGAACCCGCAGGGCGCTTCACAATATGAAGCCCTTGAAGCCGCAAGAACTGGCACGGGTGGATGCGGAGATTGGCGATGTTCTTCCAGAAGAGGCCAACATCTGGCAGATTAATTCTGTCGTGTACGACGCCGCTCGTGCAATATCCCAGACGGAGAGGAGGGACACCACTGCTCTTGTTGGGAGGCATGAGCGACGCGTTCACAAGATGGAAGCTAAGATCAAGTCGGCGAGACAACACGCATCTCGTATCCAGTGTGTGGTGGACTACATGTCGGCCAATAGGCCTTTCACGCCGGCAGTGCGGCGAATTGCTGCAAGGCTAAGACGAGCTCACCACACATTGAATCAAGGCGTGCTGTTTACCATAAAACAGCACTGTCTTGATAGGATACGAATGCTAGTGGCTGCAAAGAAGTCACTAGTGAGGCGAGCGAGAAGTATCGCGGAAAACATAAAGTTACGCGATAAACCTTCCCGCTTATTCCAAGAGCCTCCACGTGTTGTCGATAACCCGCCGGCTGCTGATCGGGTAGAAACCTTCTGGAAGAACATCTATGAGTTTCCGCAACCACTCAATGTAGACACTCCAGCCCTAGCGCAGTTCGAAGCTTACTGCAGGACGCTTCGGCAGCCTGAGCACAATGATCTGCGCAATCCGATAACCACGGAAGAAGTTCGAGGGGCCCTCAAAGGCTCGAAGAACTTTGCTGCTCCAGGCCCTGATGGGTTGAATAATTATTGGTGGAAAAAGTTTCCAACAACCCACCGCCATCTGGCAAGAGTTTTTAACTCATGGCTAGATGGGGAGCAGCAGATTCCGGAGTGGTTTGTCGAGGGGCGAACCGTGCTCATCCCCAAGAACGGAGATTTGTCTGATCCAAAGAATTACAGGCCGATAACATGCTTGAATGCGTGCTATAAGTTGTTTACGCGCATCTTATACACGCGCATTCTCTCCGCAGTTGATCCGGTGTATGAACGGATATATGAGCAACGAGGGTCAAAGAAAGGGGTCGCCGGCTGCAAGGAGAACCTGCTCATCGATAGATGTATCACGCAGGACTCCGTGCAGTATAAGCGTAACCTTTCGATGGCCTGGATTGATTACCGCAAGGCATTTGATACAACATCGCATGAGTTAATCATGCATTTGCTCAGATGTCTTGAGGTACCCAATCAAATAGTGGGATGCATTGGACAACTGATGCCACTCTGGAGGACTCGCTTCACCATAAGATCTGGTAGAGACATAGTCCAAACAGAGCAGGTCATCATTAGAAGAGGCGTGTTTCAGGGAGACTCCCTCAGCCCTCTTCTCTTCTGCATCTCACTATTGCCATTGTCCGTTGTACTCAGGAATACCCGTGGGTACAACTGCGGCACCCCCAGCAACCGGAGGCATAAAGTCACCCATCTGTTTTACATGGATGACCTCAAATTATATGCCTCTGGAGAAAGGGACCTACATCAGTCCCTTAGGGTGGTGGAAGAGTACACGCATGCTATCGGAATGGAATTTGGGATCGACAAATGTGCCACGGTTCATCTCAAAAGAGGACGATGCGAGGAATACGGAGAGGATGTCCAGCTCGTAGACGGAAGCATCCTACATCATCTGGATGCCGGAGAGACGTATACTTACCTAGGGGTGGAGCAACGCCACTCCCAAGAGGTATTCACAGTTAAGAACTCTCTCCGCGGCAAGTATCAGCATAAACTCCGACAGATCTGGTCATCAGAACTGTCGGGGAAGAACAAAGTTGCTGCAACCAATATGCTTGCCGTTCCGATCCTTCTCTACTCTTTCGGAGTAATGAAGTGGACTAAGGAAGAGCTGCGACAACTCGACGTTAAAACTCGCAAAGTGATGCATCTCAATAGGTGCTTGCATCCTAAATCGTCCGTTCCACGGTTATACTTTCCCAGACAACGGGGAGGCCGTGGACTTTTGAGTTTGGAGTGTATGCATAACAGAATGGTTCTGGATGGGGCCTGTAAAGTCATCAGGAGTTCAGATCCCCTTCTCTGCATGGTCCGCGACCATGAAAAAGCAGGGATTGGAGCATTCCTTTTTAAGGCAGCAACCCGTGCGGCCGATGAACTCGGTCTCGTATTCGACACTGAACGGGCTAACCCAAACTCTGTCACCGAGTTGGGACCCGTTCAGCAAAAAGCTCACATCAAAGCTGCGGAGACAGATGTCCTGCTACAGCTACATATGGATAAGCCAATGCATGGTGTCTTCTTTCACAACATCGAAGACCTTGGCTTATCCAAAAGCTTGACCTTTGCCTTCCTCATGGCGAGTGAGCTAAAGTCGGAGACCAAGGGATTCATAATGGCCTGCCAGGATGGTGTCTTCAACACCCTCGTCTACCGTAGTCGCGTGATGGGTATAGACGTCCCTGACACCCGATGCAGGGCATGTCGTGGGGCACCTGAGACCGTAATGCATTTGCTATCAGCATGCCCATCTTATGCGGTCTCAGCCTATATCCACAGGCATAACGCGGCGCGAGTGTTATACTACCATCTACGACACTCGTACGGTATAGACGAGACACCGGTGTTGCCTTATGTTCCGGGGGATATTGAGTCCGTGGTGGAGAATGAGAGGTGCCTGATCTATTGGAACTACTCATTCCCCACCCTCAGGCAAATACAAGCCAATAAGCCTGATGTTGTCCTCCTCGACCACCAAAGTAGAACGATATTCGTCATGGAGTTTTCCGCTCCAGGCGAAATGAATATCGTTCGAAAAGAGGAGGAAAAACAGACTAAATATCGAGATCTTCTCTTTGAACTCCGCAGGTTATATCCGGACCATTCTGTCAAAATGGTGGTTCTGATCATAGGAGTCCTTGGTGGAATGATGGACACACTGCTCTCCAGCTTGAAGATAATACCTGCTTGCCGTAATATGGCAGAAATCTTAGCAGCAAGAATGCAGAAGGCCGTCATCCTTGGTTCGCTCCGTCTACTCAGGGCACATGATTCTCGGACCCAATAGTCACTCACCCTACGGACGTAGGGAGTGGTTATTGGGGTTAACGACACCAGCGCGCCCTCCGGATGTATCGGAGCACCGGAGACAGGGCCTGACTGGTACATTCCCAACGGAAAAAAAAAAATAAAAAAAAAATAATAATAATAATAATAATAGTAATAATAATAATAATAATAATAATAATAATAATAATAATAATAATAATAATAATAATAATAATAATAATAATAATAATAATAATAATAATAATAATAATAATAATAATAATAATAATAATAATAATAATAATAATAATAATAATAATAATAATAATAATAATAATAATAATAATAATAATAATAATAATAATAATAATAATAATAATAATAATAATAATAATAATAATAATAATAATAATAATAATAATAATAATAATAATAATAATAATAATAATAATAATAATAATAATAATAATAATAATAATAATAATAATAATAATAATAATAATAATAATAATAATAATAATAATAATAATAATAAGGCAGGGGGGTCAACCAACACCTAAGGCCCTGGTGAGTAGCGACACCACCTACCCGAGCAAAGGATGCAAAATCGGACCGGCAGCTCATGCGCTTCCGGGAGGGAAAAAGCAACTTTCCCTTTGGTGTCGGCCGTGGGTTTACTGGGTTAACCCCCCAGTAAACTCTACTACTCGGTTCCCAACAATCGAGGAAGAGGCCCCCACAACCGACCCCCTCGGATTAGGGGTCAAAGGCAAGGTGGTGGGGCCAACGATGATTTGCCAAATGATGACGACCGCGATAACAACGGACGCTTTGAGTGGACGGACGAATTAAGGGACGGATTTCTGCATTGCTACGAGAGCAGTGAGCCCGCCCGGAGAGGATACATGGCGAGAATGCATGCTCTGTGGTGTGAGAGACACCCAGAGCATGCAGCGTTTTCCGCACAAAATCTCAGGGATTATGTATCCCATCTTCGGGCTCGAGGCTACGTTAGAGTTCCTCCTCAGCCGGTTATCGAAGTGGCAGGTATACCACGTGTCGGTTTGGCTGTGGAGGAGAATCGCATCAGTCCACTGATGGAGGATATCAGAACCCGCAGGGCGCTTCACAATATGAAGCTCCTGAAGCCGCAAGAACTGGCACGGGTGGATGCGGAGATTGGCGATGTTCTTCCAGAAGAGGCTGACATCTGGCAGATCAATTCTGTCGTGTACGACGCCGCTCATGCTCTATCCCAAACAGAGAGGAGGGACACCACCGCTCTGGTAGGGAGGCATGAACGACGTGTACACAAGATGGAAGCCAAGATCAAGTCGGCGAGACAACACGCGTCTCGTATCCAGTGTGTGGTGGACTTCGTGGCGGCCAATAGGCCTCTCACGCCCGCAGTGCGGCGAATTGCCGCAAAATTGAGACGAGCTCACCACACATTAAATCAAGGTGTGCTGTTCACCATCAAACAGCACTGCCTTGATAGGATACGAATGGTAGTGGCTACAAAGAAGTCACTAGTGAGGCGGGCGAGAAGTATCGCGGAAAACCTAAAGTTCCGCGATAAACCTTCCCGCTTATTCCAAGAGCCTCCACGTGTTGTCGATAACCCGCCGGCTGAAGATCGGGTGGAAACATTCTGGAAGAATATCTATGAGTATCCGCAACCACTCAACGTAGATACTCCAGCCCTAGCGCAGTTCGAAGCATTTTGCAGGGGGCTTCGGCAGCCTGAGCTCAATGATCTGCGCATTCCGATAACCACGAAAGAAGTACGAGGGGCCCTAAAAGGCTCTAAGAATTTCGCTGCTCCAGGCCCTGATGGGTTAAATAACTATTGGTGGAAAAAGTTTCCAACAACCCACCGCCATCTGGCCAGAGTTTTCAACTCATGGCTAGATGGGGAGCAGCAGATTCCAGAGTGGTTTGTCGAGGGGCGAACCGTGCTCATCCCCAAAAACGGATATTTGTCTGATCCAAAGAATTACAGGCCGATAACATGCTTGAATGCGTGTTATACGGTGTTTACGCGCATCTTATACACACGCATTCTCTCCGCAGTTGATCCGGTGTATGAACGGATAAATGAGCAAAGAGGGTCAAAGAAAGGGGTCGCCGGGTGCAAGGAGAACCTGCTCATCGATAGATGTATCACGCAGGACTCCGTGCAGTATAAGCGTAACCTTTCGATGGCCTGGATCGATTACCGCAAGGCATTTGATACAACATCACATGAGTTAATCATGCATTTGCTCAGATGCCTTGAGGTACCCGGTCAAATAGTGGGATGCATTGGACAACTGATGCCGCTCTGGAGGACTCGCTTCACCAGAAGATCTGGTAGAGACATAGTCCAAACAGAGCAGGTCATCATTAGAAGAGGTGTGTTTCAGGGAGACTCCCTTAGCCCTCTTCTCTTCTGCATCTCTCTATTGCCATTGTCCGTTGCACTCAGGAATACCCGTGGGTACAGCTGCGGCACCCCCAGCAACCGGAGGCATACAGTCACCCACCTGTGTTACATGGATGACCTCAAATTGTATGCCTCTGGAGAAAGGGACCTACATCAGTCCCTTAGGGTGGTGGAAGAATATACGCATGCTATCGGTATGGAATTTGGGATCGACAAATGTGCCACGGTTCATCTCAAAAGAAGACGATGCGAGGAATACGGAGAGGATGTCCAGCTCGTAGACGGAAGCATCCTACATCATCTGGATGCCGGAGAGACTTATACCTACCTTGGGGTGGAACAACGCCGCTCCCAAGAGGCATTTGCAGTTAAAAACTCTCTCCGCGGCAAGTATCAGCATAAACTCCGACAGATCTGGTCATCAGAACTGTCGGGGAAGAACAAAGTTGCTGCAACTAATATGCTTGCCGTTCCGATCCTTCTTTACTCTTTCGGAGTGATGAAGTGGACTGAGGAAGAGCTGCGACAACTTGACGTTAAGACTCGTAAAATGATGCATCTCAATAGGAGCTTGCATCCTAAATCGTCCGTTCCACGGTTATACTTTCCCAGACAGCGGGGAGGCCGTGGACTTTTGAGTTTGGAGAATGGTTCTGGATGGGGCCTGTAAAGTCATCAGGAGTTCAGATCCCCTTCTCTGCATGGTCCGCGACCATGAGAAAGCAGGGATTGGAGCATTCCTTTTCAAGGCAGCTACCCGTGCGGCCGATGAACTCGGTCTCGTTTTCGACACTGAACGGGCTAACCAAACTCTGTCACCGAGTTGGGACCCGTTCAGCAAAAAGCTCAGATAAAAGCTGCGGAGATAGAGGTCCTGCTACAGCTACATATGGATAAGCCAATGCATGGTGTCTTCTTTCATAACATCGAAGACCTTGGCTTATCCAAAAGCTTGACCTTTGCCTTCCTCAGGTCAAGTGAGCTAAAGTCGGAGACCGAGGGATTCATAATGGCCTGCCAGGATGGTGTTTTCAACACCCTTGTCTACCGTAGTCGCGTGATGGGTATAGACGTCCCTGACACCCGATGCAGGGCATGTCGTGGGGAACCTGAGACCGTAATGCATTTGCTATCAGCATGCCCATCTTATGCGGTCTCAGCCTATATCCACAGGCATAACGCGGCGCTACGAGTGTTGTACTACCACCTACGACACTCGTACGGTATAGACGAGACACCGGTGTTGCCTTATGCTCCGGGGGATATTGAGTCCGTGGTGGAGAATGAGAGATGCCGAATCTATTGGAACTACTCAATCCCCACCCTCAGGCAAATACAAGCCAATAAGCCTGATGTTGTCCTCCTCGACCACGAAAGTAGAACGATATTCGTCATGGAGTTTTCCGCTCCAGGCGAAATGAATATCGTTCGAAAAGAGGAGGAAAAACGGACTAAATATCGAGATCTTCTCTTTGAACTCCGCAGGTTATATCCGGACCATTCTGTCAAAATGGTGGTTCTGATTATAGGAGTCCTTGGTGGAATGATGGACACACTGCTCTCTAACTTGAAGATAATACCGGCTTGCCGTAATATGGCAGAAATCTTAGCAGCAAGAATGCAGAAGGCCGTTATACTTGGTTCGCTCCGTCTACTCAGGGCACACGATTCTCGGACCCAATAATCACCCACCCTACGGACGTAGGGAGTGGTTATTGGGGTTAACGACACCAGCGCGCCCTCCGGATGGGTCGGAGCACCGGAGACAGGGCCTGACTGGTACACTCCTAAGGAAAAAAAAATAATAATAATAATAATAATAATAATAATAATAATAATAATAATAATAATAATAATAATAATAATAATAATAATAATAATAATAATAATAATAATAATAATAATAATAATAATAATAATAATAATAATAATAATAATAATAATAATTATTATTATTATTATTATTATTATTATTATGTAGCTCATCTTCGGAGACGAGGATATGTCAGAGCACCTCCTCAGCCGGTTATCGAAGTGGCACAAGTTATGCCACGTGACGGTCTGGCTGTGAAGAATGCTCGCATCATACCACCGATGGATAACATCAGAACTCGCAGGGCACTTCAACATATGAAGCCCCTGAAGCCACAAGAACTGGCATGAGTGGATGCGGAGATCGGCGATGTTCTTCCAGAAGAGGCTGACACCTGGCAGATCAATTCTGTCGTGTATGACGCCGCTCATACTCTAACCCAAATGCAGAGGAAGAACACCACCGCTGTTCTTGGGAGGCATGAGCGACGCGTACACAAGATGGAAGCTAAGATCAAGTCGGCGAGACAACACGCGTCTCGTATCCAGTGTCTGGTGGACTACGTGGTGGCCAATAGGCCTTTCACGCCTGCAGTGCGGCGAATTGCCGCAAAATTAAGACGAGCTCACCACACATTGAATCAAGGGGTGCTGTTTTCCATCAAACAGCACTGTCTTGATAGGATACGAATGCTAGTGGCTGCAAAGAAGTCACTAGTGAGGCAAGCGAGAGGAGTCGCGGAAAACTTGAAGTTCCACGATAAACCTTCTCGTTTATTTCAAGAGCCTCCACGTGTTGTTGATAACCCGCCGGCTATTGATCGGGTGGAAACCTTCTGGAAGAACATCTATGAGTATACGCAACCAATCAATGTAGATACTCCAGCCCTAGCGCAGTTCGGAGCATTCTGCAGGAGGCTTCGGCAGCCTGAGCTCAATGATCTGCGCAATCCGAGAACCCAGGAAGAAGTTCAAAGAGCCCTCAAAGGCTCAAAGAACTTTGCTGCTCCAGGACCCGATGGGTTGAATAACTATTGGTGGAAAAAGTTTCCAGCAACCCACCGCCATCTGGCTAGAGTTTTCAACTCATGGCTAGATGGGGAGCAGCAGATTCCGGAGTGGTTTGTCGAGGGGCGAACCGTGCTCATCCCCAAAAACGGAGATTTGTCTGATCCAAAGAATTACAGACCGATAACATGCTTGAATGCGTGTTATAAGGTGTTTACGCGCATCTTATACACACGCATTCTCTCCGCAGTTGATCCGGTGTATGAACGGATATATGAGCAAAGAGGGTTGCCGGCTGCAAGTAGAACCTGCTCATCGATAGATGTATCACGCAGGACTCCGTGCAGTACAAGCGTAACCTTTCGATGGCCTGGATCGATTACCGCAAGGCATTTGATACAACATCGCATGAGTTAATCATGCATTTGTTCAGATGCCTTGAGGTACCCGATCAAATAGTGGGGTGCATTGGACAACTGATGCCGCTCTGGAGGACTCGCTTCGCTATAAAATCTGGTGGAGACATAGTCCAAACAGAGCAGGTCATCATTAGAAGAGGCGTGTTTCAGGGAGACTCCCTCAGCCCTCTTCTCTTCTGCATCTCACTATTGCCATTGCCCGTTGCACTCAGGAATACCCGTGGGTACAGCTGCGACACCCCCAGCAACCGGAGGCATACAGTCACCCACCTGTTTTACATGGATGACCTAAAATTATATGCCTCTGGAGAAAGGGACCTACATCTGTCCCTTAGGCTGGTGGAAGAATATACGCATGCTATCGGAATGGAATTTGGGATCGACAAATATGCCACGGTTCATCTCAAAAGAGGACGATGCGAGGAATACGGAGAGGATGTCCAGCTCGTAGACGGAAGCATCCTACATCATCTGGATGCCGGAGAGACTTATACTTACCTAGGGGTGGCGCAACGCCGCTCCCAAGAGGTAATCACAGTTAAGAACTCTCTCCGCGGCAAGTATCAGCATAAACTCCGACAGATCTGGTCATCAGAACTGTCGGGGAAGAACAAAGTTGCTGCAACTAATATGCTTGCCGTTCCGATCCTTCTCTACTCCTTCGGAGTGATGAAGTGGACTCAGGAAGAGCTGCGACAACTCGACGTAAAAACTCGCAAAATGATGCATCTCAATAGGAGCTTGCATCCTAAATCGTCTGTTCCACGGTTATACTTTCCCAGACAACGGGGAGGCCGTGGACTTTTGAGTTTGGAGTGTCTGCATAACAGAATGGTTCTGGATGGGGACTGTAAAGTCATCAGGAGTTCAGATCCCCTTCTCTGCATGGTCCGCGACCATGAAAAAGCAGGGATTGGAGCATTTCTCTTTAAGGCAGCAACCCGTGCAGCCGATGAACTTGGTCTCGTTTTCGACATTGAACGGGCTAACCCAAACTCTGTCACCGAGTTGGGACCCGTTCAGCTAAAAGCTCACATTAAAGCTGCGGAGACAGAGGTCCTCCTACAGCTGCATACGGATAAGCCAATGCATGGTGTCTTCTTCAACAACATCGAAGACCTTGGCTTATCCAAATGCTTGACCTTTGCCTTCCTCAGTTCGAGTGAGCTAAAGTCGGAGACCGAGGGATTCATAATGGCCTGCCAGGATGGTGTCTTCAACACACTCGTCTACCGTAGTCGCGTGATGGGTATAGAGGTCCCTGACACCCGATGCAGGGCATGTCGTGGGGCACCTGAGACCGTAATGCATTTGCTATCAGCATGTCCAGCTTATGCGGTCTCAGCCTATATCCACAGGCATAACGCGGCGCTACGAGTGTTGTACTACCATCAAAGACACTCGTACGGTATAGACGAGACACCGGTGTTGCCTTATGTTCCGGGGGATATTGAGTCCGTGGTGGAGAATGAGAGGTGCTGAATCTATTGGAACTACTCATTCCCCACCCTCAGGCAAATACAAGCCAATAAGCCTGATGTTGTCCTCCTCGACCGTCAAAGTAAAACGATATTCGTCGTGGAGTTTTCCGCTCCAGGCGAGATGAATATCGTTCGGAAAGAGGAGGAAAAACGGACTAAATATCGAGATCTTCTCGGACCATTCTGTAAAAATGGTGGTTCTGATTATAGGAGTCCTTGGTGGAATGATGGACACACTGCTCTCCAGCTTGAAGATAATACCTGCTTGCCGTAATATGGCAGAAATCTTAGCAGCAAGAATGCAGAAGGCCGTCATCCTTGGTTCGCTCCGTCTACTCAGGGCACATGATTCTCGGACCCAATAGTCACTCACCCTACGGACGTAGGGAGTGGTTATTGGGGTTAACGACACCAGCGCGCCCTCCGGATGTATCGGAGCACCGGAGACAGGGCCTGACTGGTACATTCCCAACGGAAAAAAAAAAAAAATAAATAATAATAATAATAATAATAATAATAATAATAATAATAATAATAATAATAATAATAATAATAATAATAATAATAATAATAATAATAATAATAATAATAATAATAATAATAATAATAATAATAATAATAATAAATAGGCAGGGAGGTCAACCAACACCTGAGGCCCTGGTGAGTTGCGACACCACCTACCCGAGCAAAGGATGCAAAATTGGACCGGCAGTTCATGCGCATCCGGGAGGGAAAAGGCATCTTTCCCTCCGGTGTCAGCCGTGGGTTTACTGGGTTAACCCCCCAGTAAACCCTTTTACTCGGTTCCAAATAATCGGGGAAGAGGCCCCCACAACCGACCCCCTCGGATTAGGGGTCAAAGGCAAGGTGGTGGGGCCAACAACGATGATTTGCCAAATGACGACAACCGCAATGACAACGGACGCTTTGAGTGGACGGATAGATTAAGGGATGGACTTCTGTATTGCTATCAGAGCAGTGAGCCCGCCCGGAGAGGATACATGGCAAGGATGCATGCTCTTTGGTGTGAGAGACACCCAGAGCATGCCGCCGTTTCCGCCCAAAATCTCAGGGATTATGTATCTTATCTCCGGGCTCGAGGCTATGTTAGAGCTCCTCCTCAGCCGGTTAACGAAGTGGCAGATATGCCACGTGTCGGTCTGGCTGCAGAGGAGGCTCGCATCATACCACCAATGGAGGACATCAGAACCCGCAGGGCGCTTCACAATATGAAGCCCTTGAAGCCGCAAGAACTGGCACGGGTTGATGCGGAGATTGGCGATGTTCTTCCAGAAGAAGCCAACATCTGGCAGATCAATTCTGTCGTGTACGACGCCGCTCGTGCAATATCCCAGACGGAGAGGAGGGACACCACCGCTCTTGTTGGGAGGCATGAGCGACGCGTTCACAAGATGGAAGGCAAGATCAAGTCGGCGAGACAACACGCGTCTCGTATCCAGTGTGTGGTGGACTTCGTGGCGGCCAATAGGCCTTTCACGCCCGCAGTGCGGCGAATTGCCGCAAAATTGAGACGAGCTCACCACACATTAAATCAAGGTGTGCTGTTCACCATCAAACAGCACTGCCTTGATAGGATACGAATGCTAGTGGCTGCAAAGAAGTCACTAGTGAGGCGGGCGAGAAGTATCGCGGAAAACATAAAGTTCCGCGATAAACCTTCCCGCTTATTCCAAGAGCCTCCTCGTGTTGTCGATAACCCGCCGGCTGCTGATCGGGTAGAAACCTTCTGGAAGAACATCTATGAGTTTCCGCAACCACTCAATGTAGACACTCCAGCCCTAGCGCAGTTCGAAGCTTACTGCAGGACGCTTCGACAGCCTGAGCACAATGATCTGCGCAATCCGATAACCACGGAAGAATTTCGAGGGGCCCTCAAAGGCTCAAAGAACTTTGCTGCTCCAGGCCCTGATGGGTTGAATAACTATTGGTGGAAAAAGTTTCCAACAACCCACCGCCATCTGGCTAGAGTTTTTAACTCATGGCTAGATGGGAAGCAGCAGATTCCGGAGTGGTTTGTCGAGGGGCGAACCGTGCTCATCCCCAAGAACGGAGATTTGTCTGATCCAAAGAATTACAGGCCGATAACATGCTTGAATGCGTGCTATAAGTTGTTTACGCGCATCTTATACACGCGCATTCTCTCCGCAATTGATCCGGTGTATGAACGGATATATGAGCAAAGAGGGTCAAAGAAAGGGGTCGCCGGCTGCAAGGAGAACCTGCTCATCGATAGATGTATCACGCAGGACTTCGTGCAGTATAAGCGTAACCTTTCGATGGCCTGGATCGATTACCGCAAGGCATTTGATACAACATCGCATGAGTTAATTATGCATTTGCTCAGATGTCTTGAGGTACCCGATCAAATAGTGGGATGCATTGGACAACTGATGCCACTCTGGAGGACTCGCTTCACCATAAGATCTGGTAGAGACATAGTCCAAACAGAGCAGGTCATCATTAGAAGAGGCGTGTTTCAGGGAGACTCCCTCAGCCCTCTTCTCTCCTGCATCTCACTATTGCCATTGTCCGTTGTACTCAGGAATACCCGTGGGTACAACTGCGGCACCCCCAGCAACCGGAGGCATAGAGTCATCCATCTGTTTTACCTGGATGACCTCAAATTATATGCCTCTGGAGAAAGGGACCTACATCAGTCCCTTAGGGTGGTAGAAGAGTACACGCATGCTATCGGAATAGTATTTGGGATCAACAAATGTGCCACGGTTCATCTCAAAAGAGGACGATGCGAGGAATACGGAGAGGATGTCCAGCTCGTAGATGGAAGCATCCAGCATCATCTGGATGCCGGAGAGTCTTATACCTACCCAGGGGTGGAGCAACACCGCTTCCAGGAGGTATTTACAGTTAAAAACTTTCTCCGCGGCAAGTATCAGCATAAACTCCGACAGATCTGGTCATCAGAACTGTCGGGGAAAAACAAAGTTGCTGCTTCTAATATGCTTGCCGTTCCGATCTTTCTTTACTCTTTCGGAGTAATGAAGTGGAGTAAGGAAGAGCTGCGACAACTCGACGATAAAACTCTCAAAATGATGCATATCAATAGGAGCTTGCATCCTAAATCGTCCGTTCCACGGTTATACCTTCTCAGAAAACGGGGAGGCCGTGGACTTTTGAGTTTGGAGTGTCTGCATAACAGAATGGTTCTGGATAGGGCCTGTAAAGTCATCAGGAGTTCAGATCCCCTTCTCTGCATGGTCCGCGACCATGAGAAAGCAGGGATTGGAGCATTTCTCTTCAAGGCAGCAACCCGTGCGGCCGATGAACTCGGTCTCGTATGCGACACTGAACGCGCTAACCCAAACTCTGTTACCCAGTTGGGACCCGTTCAGCAAAAAGCTCATATCATAGCTGCGGAGACAGAGGCCCTGCTACAGCTATATATGGATAAGCCAATGTGTCTTCTTTCACATCATCGAAGACCTAGGCTTATCCAAAAGCTTGACCTTTGCTTTCCTCAGGTCGAGTGAGCTAAAGTCGGAGATCGAGGGATTCATAATGGCCTGCCAGGATGGTGTCTTCAACACTCTTGTTCACCGTAGTCGCGTGATGGGTATAGACGTCCGTGACACCCGATGCAGGGCATGTCGTGAGGTACCTGAGACCGTAATGCATTTGCTATCAACATGCCCATCTTATTCGGTCTCAGCCTATATCCACAGGCATAACGCGGCGTTACGAGTTTTGTACTACCATCTACGACACTGGTACGGTATAGACGAGACACCGGTTTTGCCTTATGTTCCGGGGGATATTGAGTCCGTGGTGGAGAATGAGAGGTGCCGAATCTATTGGAACTACTCATTCTCTACCCTCAGGCAAGTACAAGCCAATAAGCCTGATGTTGTCCTCCTCGACCACCAAATTAGAACGATATTCGTCATGGAGTTCTCCGCAGACTAAATAAAGAGATCTTCTCTTTGAACTCCGCAGGTTGTATCCGGACCATTCTATCAAATAATAATAATAATAACAATAATAATAATAATAATAATAATAATAATAATAATAATAATAATAATAATAATAATAATAATAATAATAATAATAATAATAATAATAATAATAATAATAATAATAATAATAATAATAATAATAATAATAATAATAATAATAATAATAATAATAATAATAATAATAATAATAATAATAATAATAATAATAATAATAATAATAATAATAATAATAATAATAATAATAATACTAATAATAATAATAATGAACGGATAAATGAGCAAAGAGGGTCAAAGAAAGGGGTTGCCGGGTGCAAGGAGAACCTGCTCATCGATAGATGTATCACGCAGGACTCCGTGCAGTATAAGCGTAACCTTTCGATGGCCTGGATCGATTACCGCAAGGCATTTGATACAACATCACATGAGTTAATCATGCATTTGCTCAGATGCCTGGAGGTACCCGGTCAAATAGTAGGATGCATTGGACAACTGATGCCGCTCTGGAGGACTCGCTTCACCATAAGATCTGGTAGAGACATAGTCAAAACAGAGCAGGTTATCATTAGAAGAGGTGTGTTTCAGGGAGACTCCCTTAGCCCTCTTCTCTTCTGCATCTCACTATTGCCATTGTCCGTTGCACTCAGGAATACCCGTGGGTACAACTGCGGCACCCCCAGCAACCGGAGGCATAATGTCACCCATCTATTTTACATGGATGACCTCAAATTGTATGCCTCTGGAGAAAGGGACCTACATCAGTCTCTTAGGGTGGTGGAGGAATATACGCATGCTATCGGTATGGAGTTTGGGATCGACAAATGTGCCACGGTTCATCTCAAAAGAGGACGATGCGAGGAATACGAAGAGGATGTCCAGCTCGTAGACGGAAGCATCCTACATCATCTGGATGCCGGAGAGACTTATACCTAACTTGGGGTGGAACAACGCCGCTCCCAAGAGGTATTTGCAGTTAAAAACTCTCTCCGCGGCAAGTATCAGCATAAACTCCGACAGATCTGGTCATCAGAACTGTCGGGGAAGAACAAAGTTGCTGCAACTAATATGCTTGCCGTTCCGATCCTTCTTTACTCTTTCGGAGTGATGAAGTGGACTAAGGAAGAGCTGCGACAACTTGACGTTAAGACTCGCAAAATGATGCATCTCAATAGGAGCTTGCATCCTAAATCGTCCGTTCCACGGTTATACTTTCCCAGACAGCGGGGAGGCCGTGGACTTTTGAGTTTGGAGTGTCTGCATAACAGAATGGTTCTGGATGGGGCCTGTAAAGTCATCAGGAGTTCAGATCCCCTTCTCTGCATGGTCCGCGACCATGAGAAAGCAGGGATTGGAGCATTCCTTTTTAAGGCAGCTACCCGTGCGGCCGATGAACTCGGTCTTGTTTTCGACACTGAACGGGCTAACCCAAACTCTGTCACCGAGTTGGGACCCGTTCAGCAAAAAGCTCACATAAAAGCTGCGGAGACAGAGGTCCTGCTACAGCTACATATGGATAAGCCAATGCATGGTGTCTTCTTTCATAACATCGAAGACCTTGGCTTATCCAAAAGCTTGACCTTTGCCTTCCTCAGGTCAAGTGAGCTAAAGTCGGAGACCAAGGGATTCATAATGGCCTGCCAGGATGGTGTTTTCAACACCCTTGTCTACCGTAGTCGCGTGATGGGTATAGACGTCCCTGACACCCGATGCAGGGCATGTCGTGGGGCACCTGAGACCGTAATGCATTTGCTTTCAGCATGCCCATCTTATGCGGTCTCAGCCTATATCCACAGGCATAACGCGGCGCTACGAGTGTTGTACTACCACCTACGACACTCGTACGGTATGGACGAGACACCGGTGTTGCCTTATGCTACGGGGGATATTGAGTCCGTGGTGGAGAATGAGAGATGCCGAATCTATTGGAACTACTCATTCCCCACCCTCAGGCAAATACAAGCCAATAAGCCTGATGTTGTCCTCCTCGACCACCAAAGTAGAACGATATTCGTCATGGAGTTTTCCGCTCCAGGCGAAATGAATATCGTTCGAAAAGAGGAGGAAAAACGGACTAAATATCGAGATCTTCTCTTTGAACTCCGCAGGTTATATCCGGACCATTCTGTCAAAATGGTGGTTCTGATTATAGGAGTCCTTGGTGGAATGATGCTCTCTAACTTGAAGATAATACCGGCTTGCCGTAATATGGCAGAAATCTTAGCAGCAAGAATGCAGAAGGCCGTTATACTTGGTTCGCTCCGTCTACTCAGGGCACACGATTCTCGGACCCAATAATCACCCACCCTACGGACGTAGGGAGTGGTTATTGGGGTTAACGACACCAGCGCGCCCTCCGGATGGGTCGGAGCACCGGAGACAGGGCCTGACTGGTACACTCCTAAGGATAATAATAATAATAATAATAATAATAATAATAATAATAATAATAATAATAATAAACGATATTCGTCATGGAGTTTTCCGCTCCAGGCGAAATGAATATCGTTCGAAAAGAGGAGGAAAAACGGACTAAATATCGAGATCTTCTCTTTGAACTCCGCAGGTTATATCCGGACCATTCTGTCAAAATGGTGGTTCTGATCATAGGAGTCCTTGGTGGAATGATGGACACACTGCTCTCCAACTTGAAGATAATACCTGCTTGCCGTAATATGGCAGAAATCTTAGCAGCGCGAATGCAGAAGGCCGTCATCCTTGGTTCGCTCCGTCTACTCAGGGCACATGATTCTCGGACCCAATAGTCACTCACCCTACGGACGTAGGGAGTGGTTATTGGGGTTAACGACACCAGCGCGCCCTCCGGATGTATCGGAGCACCGGAGACAGGGCCTGACTGGTACATTCCCAACGGGAAAAAGAAAAAAAAAAAAAAAAAAAAAAAAAATAATAATGATAATAATAATAATAATAATAATAATAATAATAATAATAATAATAATAATAATAATAATAATAATAATAATAATAATAATAATAATAATAATAATAATAATAATAATAATAATAATAATAATAATAATAATAATAATAATAATAATAATAATAATAATAATAATAATAATAATAATAATAATAATAATAATAATAATAATAATAATAATTATAATAATAATAATAATAATAATAATAATAATAATAATAATAATATAAGCAGGGAGGCCAACCAACATCTCAGGTCCTGGTGAGTTGCGACACCACTTCCCCGAGCAAAAGGTGCTAAACCGGTCCGGCAGCTTAGGTGCACCCGGGAGGGAAAGAGCTTTCCCTCTGATGTCGGCCGTGGGTATACTAGGCTAACCCCCCGGTATACCTAGAAACTCGGGTTCCAAACAGACGAGGAAGAGGCCCCCACAACCGACCCCCTCGGATAAGGGGTCAAAGGCAAGGTGGAGGGGCCGTAAACGAGGATTTGCCTGCTTATGACGACCGCGACGAACAAGGACGCTTTGAGTGGACTGATGAATTGAGGGATGACCTTCTGCGTTTTTACGAGAGTAGTGAGCCCGCCCGAAGGGGATACATGGCGAGAATGCATGCTCTGTGGTGCGAAAATCACCCGGAGCATGCCGCTTTCACCGCACAAAATCTTAGGGATTATGTATCTCATCTTCGGGCTCGAGGCTATATCAGGGCCCCTCCTCAGCCGGCTAACAAACTGGCAGAAGTGGCAGTTCCACCACGAGTTGGTCTGGCACAGGAGGAACCTTTGATTGCACCGCCAATGAAAAATTTCAGAACACGTAGGGTGCTTCACGTACCAAAGTACCTAAAGCCAGAACAACTAGCCCAAGTGGATGCAGAGGTTCGGGATGTCCTAATAGAAGAGGCTGATATCTGGCAAATTAACAGCGCTGTGTACAGAGCCGCTCAGTCGCTGACCCAAACGGAGAGAAGGAATCCCTTCTTGTCGGTTGGAAGGCACGAGCGACGAGTACAGAAGATGGAAGCCAAGATCAAGTCGGCGAGACAACACGCGTCTCGTATCCAATGTGTGATGGACTATATGGCAGCCAACAGGCTTTTCACGCCAGCAGTGCGCCGAATAGCGGCAAAATTAAGAAGAGCCCATCACACACTGAATCAAGGAGTGCTGTTGACTACCAAACAGCACTGCCTTGACAGGATACGAATGCTAGTGGCTGCAAAGAAGTCACTAGTGAGGCGATTGAGGAGCATCGTGGAAAACTCAAAATTCCGCGATAATCCTTCTCAATTATTCCAAAAGCCTCCGCGTGTTGTAGAAAATCCGCCGACCGCTGATCAAGTAGAAGCCTTCTGGAACGATATTTATGAACATCCGCAACCACTGAATGTAGACACTCCAGCCCTAGCGCAGTTTGAAGCATTCTGCGGAAGGCTTCAACAGCCAGAGCTCAATGAACTGCGCGACCCGATAACCCCGGAAGAAGTTCGACGAGCCCTTGAGGGCTCGAAGAACTCAGCTGCACCAGGTCCGGATGGACTAGGGAACTACTGGTGGAAAAAATTTCCCAGCACCCACCAACATTTGGCCAGAGTTTTCAACTCATGGTTGAATGGTGAGCAGCAGATTCCCGGTTGGTTTGTCGAGGGGCGAACCGTGCTGATCCCAAAAACGGGAGATTTGTCGGAACCGAAAAACTACAGGCCGATAACATGCCTGAACGCATGTTATAAGATGTTCACCCGCATTTTGTACATGCGAATACTCACCGCAGTTGAACACGTGTACGAACGGATATATGAGCAAAGAGGATCAAAGAAAGAAATCGCTGGATGCAAGGAGAATCTGCTCATCGATAGATGTATTACGCAGGACTCCACGCAGTATAAGCGTAACCTTTCGATGGCCTGGATCGACTATCGCAAGGCATTTGATACGACATCGCATGAGCTAATCATGCACGTTCTTCGATGCCTTGCGATACCCGATCAAATAGTGAGATGCATTGAACAACTGATGCCACTCTGGAGGACTCGCTTCACTATAACATCAGGTCAAGCTAGAGTCCAAACAGATCAGGTTATCTTCAGAAGGGGAGTGTTTCAGGGAGATTTTCTCAGCCCCCTTCTATTTTGCATCTCACTATTGCCATTGTCCGTTGCCCTCAGAAAAACACGAGGATACTACTGCGGCACCCCCAGCAACCGGAGGCATAAGGTGACTCATCTATTCTACATGGATGATCTTAAGCTTTATGCCTCTGGTGAAAAGGACCTACGTCAGTCTTTGAGGGTGGTGGAGGAGTATACGCAGGCCATCGGCATGGAGTTTGGGATCGACAAATGTGCAACGGTTCATCTCAAAAGAGGACGATGCGACGATTACGGAGAAGACGTCCAGCTCATAGACGGAAGCATCCTACGTCATCTGGGTGCCGGAGAGACGTATACCTACTTGGGAGTGGAACAACACCACTCTCAAGAAGTTTTAACTGTCAAAAACTCTCTCCGCGGCAAGTATCAGCACAAACTCCGACAGATCTGGTCATCAGAACTGTCGGGAAAGAACAAAGTTGCTGCCACAAATATGCTTGCCGTTCCGATCTTACTCTACTCCTTCGGAGTAATGAAGTGGACTCAGGAGGAGCTGCGACAACTCGACGTAAAGACTCGCAAGATGATGCACCAATACAGGAGCTTGCATCCCAAATCGTCCGTTCCTCGGTTATATCTCCACCGACAACAAGGAGGACGAGGACTTTTGAGTTTGGAGTGTCTTCACAACAGAATGGTATTGGATGGAGCATGTAAAGTAATCAGGAGTTTGGACCCCCTTCTCTGCATGGTCCGGGACCATGAAAACGCAGGGATTGGAGCGTTCCTCTTTAAGGCAGCAGCCCGTGCGGCTGATGAACTCGGTCTCAGTTTCGACACCAAACGGCGTGATCCGAACTCTGTCACAGAGTTGGCACCCGTTCGGCAAAAAGCCCATGTAAAGGCCGCAGAAAATGCAGCTCTTCTGCAGCTACATAGAGATAAGCCTTTGCATGGGGTCTTCTTCAGAAACGTTGAAGACCTTGGCTTATCCAAGAACTTGACCTACGCCTTCCTTAGGTCAAGTGGGCTGAAGTCGGAGACCGAGGGATTCATAATGGCCTGCCAAGATGGTGTCTTCAACACCTTGGTCTACCGAAGCCACGTGATGGGTATAGAGGTCCCTGATATTAGATGCAGGGCCTGCCGTCAGGCGCCTGAGACCATTATGCATTTGCTGTCAGCATGTCCAGCATATGCGGTCTCAGCCTATATCCACAGACATAACGCGGCTCTACGAGTGTTATATTACCACCTACGACACTCGTACGGTATAGACGAGACACCAGTGTTGCCTTACGCTCCGGGGGATATTGAGTCCGTGGTGGAGAATGATAAGTGCCGGATCTACTGGAACTACTCATTTCCCACCCTCAGGCAAATACAGGCCAATAAGCCTGATGTAGTACTCCTCGACCATGGAAGTAAGACGATATTCGTCATTGAGTTTTCGGCTCCTGGCGAAACGAATATCGTCCGAAAGGAGGAGGAGAAACGGACGAAATATCGAGATTTACTCTTCGAACTCCGCAGGCTCTATCCAGACCATTCTGTAAAAATGGTTGTTCTGATAATAGGGTCCCTTGGCGGTGTGATGGATTCATTACTCTCGAACTTAAAAATCATACCGGCATGTAGAAAGATGTCAGAAATCATAGCCGGAAGAATGCAGAAGGCTGTCATCCTCGGTTCATTACGTCTGCTCAGGGCACACGATTCCCGGACCCAATAGCTGCTTACCCCATAGTTTGGGGAGTGGTTATTGGGGTAATGATGTTGCCAGCGCGCCCTCCGAATGTATCGGAGCATCGGAGACAGGGTCCGACTGGAGGATTTTAATTCAAATCAGAAATAATAATAATAAGGCAGGGGGGTCAACCAACACCTAAGGCCCTGGTGAGTAGCGACACCACCTACCCGAGCAAAGGATGCAAAATCGGACCGGCAGCTCATGCGCATCCGGGAGGGAAAAAGCATCTTTTCCTCCGGTGTCGGCCGTGGGTTTACTGGGTTAACCCCCCAGTAAACTCTACTTCTCGGTTCCAAACGATCGAGGAAGAGGCCCCCACAACCGACTTCCTCGGATTAGGGATCATAGGCAAGGTGGTGGGGCCAACGACGATTTGCCAAACGATGACGACCGCGATAACAACGGACGCTTTGAGTGGACGTACGAATTAAGGGACGGACTTCTGCATTGCTACGAGAGCAGTGAGCCCGCCCGGAGAGGATACATGGCGAGAATGCATGCTCTGTGGTGTGAGAGACACCCTGAGCATGCAGCGTTTTCCGCACAAAATCTCAGGGATTATGTATCCCATCTTCGGGCTCGAGGCTACGTTAGAGCTCCTCCTCAGCCAGTTATCGAAGTGGCAGATATGACACGTGTCGGTTTGGCTGTGGAGGAGAATCGCATTGTTCCACTGATGGAGGATATCAGAACCCGCAGGGCGCTTCACAATATGAAGCCCCTGAAGCCGCAAGAACTGGCACGGGTGGATGCGGAGATTGGCAATGTTCTTCCAGAAGAGGCTGACATCTGGCAGATCAATTCTGTCGTGTACGACGCCGCTCATGCTCTATCCCAAACGGAGAGGAGGGACACCACCGCTCTGTTAGGGAGGCATGAACGACGTGTACACAAGATGGAAGCCAAGATCAAGTCGGCGAGACAACACGCGTCTCGTATCCAGTGTGTGGTGGACTTCGTGGCGGCCAATAGGCCTTTCACGCCCGCAGTGCGGCGAATTGCCGCAAAACTGAGACGAGCTCACCACACATTAAATCAAGGTGTGCTGTTCACCATCAAACAGCACTGCCTTGATAGGATACGAATGCTAGTGGCTGCAAAGAAGTCACTAGTGAGGCGGGCGAGAGGTATCGCGGAAAACATAAAGTTCCGCGATAAACCTTCTCGCTTATTCCAAGAGCCTCCACGTGTTGTCGATAACCCGCCGGCTGCAGATCGGGTGGAAACATTCTGGAAGAATATCTATGAGTATCCGCAACCACTCAATGTAGATACTCCAGCCCTAGCGCAGTTCGAAGCATTTTGCAGGAGGCTTCGACAGCCTGAGCTCAATGATCTGCGCATTCCGATAACCACGGAAGAAGTACGAGGGGCCCTAAAAGGCTCTAAGAATTTCGCTGCTCCAGGCCCTGATGGGTTGAATAACTATTGGTGGAAAAAGTTTCCAACAACCCACCGCCATCTGGCTCGAGTTTTCAACTCATGGCTAGATGGGGAGCAGCAGATTCCAGAGTGGTTTGTCGAGGGGCGAACCGTGCTCATCCCCAAAAACGGAGATTTGTCTGATCCAAAGAATTACAGGCCGATAACATGCTTGAATGCGTGTTATAAGGTGTTTACGCGCATCTCATACACGCGCATTCTCTCCGCAGTTGATCCGGTGTATGAACGGATAAATGAGGAAAGAGGGTCAAAGAAAGGGGTCGCCGGGTGCAAGGAGAACCTGCTCATCGATAGATGTATCACGCAGGACTCTGTGCAGTATAAGCGTAACCTTTCGATGGCCTGGATCGATTACCGCAAGGCATTTGATACAACATCACATGAGTTAATCATGCATTTGCTCAGATGCCTTGAGGTACCCGGTCAAATAGTGGGATGCATTGGACAACTCATGCCGCTCTGGAGGACTCGCTTCACCATAAGATCTGGTAGAGACATAGTCCAAACAGAGCAGGTCATCATTAGAAGAGGTGTGTTTCAGGGAGACTCCCTTAGCCCTCTTCTCTTCTGCATCTCACTATTGCCATTGTCCGTTGCGCTCAGGAATACCCGTGGGTACAACTGCGGCACCCCCAGCAACCGGAGGCATAATGTCACCCATCTATTTTACATGGATGACCTCAAATTGTATGCCTCTGGAGAAAGGGACCTACATCAGTCCCTTAGGGTGGTGGAATAATATACGCATGCTATCGGTATGGAATTTGGGATCGACAAATGTGCCACGGTTCATCTCAAAAGAGGACGATGCGAGGAATACGGAGAGGATGTCCAGCTCGTAGACGGAAGCATCCTACATCATCTGGATGCCGGAGAGACTTATACCTACCTTGGGGTGGAACAACGCCGCTCCTAAGAGGTATTTGCAGTTAAAAACTCTCTCCGCGGCAAGTATCAGCAAAAACTCCGACAGATCTGGTCATCAGAACTGTCGGGGAAGAACAAAGTTGCTGCAACTAATATGCTTGCCGTTCCGATCCTTCTTTACTCTTTCGGAGTGATGAAGTGGACTAAGGAAGAGCTGCGACAACTTGACGTTAAGACTCGCAAAATGATGCATCTCAATAGGAGCTTGCATCCTAAATCGTCCGTTCCACGGTTATACTTTCCCAGACAACGGGGAGGCCGTGGACTTTTGAGTTTGGAGTGTCTTCATAACAGAATGGTTCTGGATGGGGCCTGTAAAGTCATCAGGAGTTCAGATCCCCTTCTCTGCATGGTCCGCGACCATGAGAAAGCAGGGATTGGAGCATTCCTTTTTAAGGCAGCTACCCGTGCGGCCGATGAACTCGGTCTCGTTTTCGACACTGAACGGGCTAACCCAAACTCTGTCACCGAGTTGGGACCCGTTCAGCAAAAAGCTCAGATAAAAGCTGCGGAGACAGAGGTCCTGCTACAGCTACATATGGATAAGCCAATGCATGGTGTCTTCTTTCATAACATCGAAGACCTTGGCTTATCCAAAAGCTTGACTTTTGCCTTCCTCAGGTCGAGTGAGCTAAAGTCGGAGACCGAGGGATTCATAATGGCCTGCCAGGATGGTGTCTTCAACACCCTTGTCTACCGTAGTCGCGTGATGGGTATAGACGTCCCTGACACCCGATGCAGGGCATGTCGTGGGGCACCTGAGACCGTAATGCATTTGCTATCAGCATGCCCATCTTATGCGGTCTCAGCCTATATCCACAGGCATAACGCGGCGCTACGAGTGTTGTACTACCACCTACGACACTCGTACGGTATAGACGAGACACCGGTGTTGCCTCATGCTCCGGGGGATATTGAGTCCGTGGTGGAGAATGAGAGATGCCGAATCTATTGGAACTACTCATTCCCCACCCTCAGGCAAATACAAGCCAATAAGCCTGATGTTGTCCTCCTCGACCACCAAAGTAGAACGAAATTCGTCATGGAGTTTTCCGCTCCAGACGAAATTAATATCGTTCGAAAAGAGGAGGAAAAACGGACTAAATATCGAGATCTTCTCTTTGAACTCCGCAGGTTATATCCGGACCATTCTGTCAAAATGGTGGTTCTGATCATAGGAGTCCTTGGTGGAATGATGGACACACTGCTCTCCAATTTGAAAATAATACCTGCTTGCCGTAATATGGCAGAAATCCTAGCAGCAAGAATGCAGAAGGCCGTTATACTTAGTTCGCTTCGTCTACTCAGGGCACACGATTCTCGGACCCATTAATCACTCACCCTACGGATGTAGGGAGTGGTTATTGGGGTTAACGACACCAGCGCGCCCTCCGGATGGGTCGGAGCACCGGAGACAGGGTCTGACTGGTACACTCCTAAGGAGAAAAAAAAAAAAAATAATAATTATAATAATAATAATAATAATAATAATAATAATAATAATAATAATAATAATAATAATAATAATAATAATAATAATAATAATAATAATAATAATAATAATAATAATAATAATAATAATAATAATAATAATAATAATAATAATAATAATAATAATAATAATAATAATAATAATAATAATAATAATAATAATAATAAGTAGGCAGGGAGGTCAACTTACACCTAAGGCCCTGGTGAGTTGCGACACCACCTACCCGAGCAAAAGATGCAAAATCGGACCAGCAGCTCATGCGCATCCGGGAGGGAAGATGCATCTTTCCCTCTGGTGTCGGCCGTGGGTTTACTGGGTTAACCCCCCAGTAAACCCTAACACTCGGTTCCAAATAATCGGGGAAGAGGCCCCCACAATCGACCCCCTCGGATTAGGGGTCAAAGGCAAGGTGGTGGGGCCAACAACGATGATTTGCCAGCTGACGACTTACGCTATGAAATCGGACGTTTTGAGTGGACGGATGGATTGAGGGACGGTCTTATGCATTGCTACGAGAGCAGTGAGCCCGCCCGGAGAGGATGCATGGCGAGAATGCATGCTCTGTGGTGTGAAAGACACCCAGAGCATGCCGCCTTTTCCGCCCAAAATCTTAGGGATTATGTATCTCATCTTCGGAGACGAGGATATGTCAGAGCACCTCCTAAGCCGGTTATCGAAGTGGCACAAGTTATGCCACGTGTCATTCTGGCTGTGGAGAATGCTCGCATCATACCACCGATGGAGGACATCAGAACTCGCAGGGCACTTCACCATGTGAAGCCCCTGAAGCCACAAGAACTGGCACGAGTGGCAGCAAAGAAGTCACTAGTGAGGCGGGCGAGAAGTATCGTGGAAAACATAAAGTTCCGCGATAAACCTTCCCGCTTATTCCAAGAGATCACACGTGTTGTCGATAACACGCCAGATGCTGATCGGGTAGAAACCTTCTGGAAGAACATCCATGAGTTTCCGCAACCACTCAACGTAGATACTCCAGCCTTAGCGTAGTTCGGAGCATTCTGCAGAAGGCTTCGGCAGCCTGAGCACAATGATCTGCGCAATCCGATAACCACGGAAGAAGTTCGAGGGGCCCTCAAAGGCTCAAAGAACTTTGCTGCTCCAAGCCCTGATGGGTTGAATAACTATTGGTGGAAAAAGTTTCCAACAACCCACCGCCATCTGGCTAGAGTTTTTAACTCATGGCTAGATGGGGAGCAGCAGATTCCGGAGTGGTTTGTCGAGGGGCGAACCGTGCTCATCCCCAAGAACGGATATTTGTCTGATCCAAAGAATTACAGGCCGATAACATGCTTGAATGCGTGCTATAAGTTGTTTACGCGCATCTTATACACGCGCATTCTCTCCGCAATTGATCCGGTGTATGAACGGATATATGAGCAAAGAGGGTCAAAGAAAGGGGTCGCCGGCTGCAAGGAGAACCTGCTCATCGATAGATGTATCACGCAGGACTTCGTGCAGTATAAGCGTAACCTTTCGATGGCCTGGATCGATTACCGCAAGGCATTTGATACAACATCGCATGAGTTAATCATGCATTTGCTCAGATGTCTTGAGGTACCCGATCAAATAGTGGGATGCATTGGACAACTGATGCCACTCTGGAGGACTCGCTTCACCATAAGATCTGGTAGAGACATAGTCCAAACAGAGCAGGTCATCATTAGAAGAGGCGTGTTTCAGGGAGACTCCCTCAGCCCTCTTCTCTTCTGCATCTCACCATTGCCATTGTCCGTTGTACTCAGGAATACCCGTGGGTACAACTGCGGCACCCCCAGCAACCGGAGGCATAAAGTCACCCATCTGTTTTACATGGATGACCTCAAATTATATGCCTCTGGAGAAAGGGACCTACATCAGTCCCTTAGGGTGGTGGAAGAGTACACGCATGCTATCGGAATGGAATTTGGGATCGACAAATGTGCCACGGTTCATCTCAAAAGAGGACGATGCGAGGAATACGGAGAGAATGTCCAGCTCGTAGACGGAAGCATCCTACATCATCTGGATGCCGGAGAGACGTATACTTACCTAGGGGTGGAGCAACGTCACTCCCAAGAGGTATTCACAGTTAAGAACTCTCTCCGCGGCAAGTATCAGCATAAACTCCGACAGATCTGGTCATCAGAACTGTCGGAGAAGAACAAAGTTGCTGCAACCATTATGCTTGCCGTTCCGATCCTTCTCTACTCTTTCGGAGTAATGAAGTGGACTAAGGAAGAGCTGCGACAACTCGACGTTAAAACTCGCAAAGTGATGCATCTCAATAGGAGCTTGCATCCTAAATCGTCCGTTCCACGGTTATACTTTCCCAGACAACGGGGAGGTCGTGGACTTTTGAGTTTGGAGTGTATGCATAACAGAATGGTTCTGGATGGGGCCTGTCAAGTCATCAGGAGTTCAGATCCCCTTCTCTGCATGGTCCGCGACCATGAAAAAGCAGGGATTGGAGCATTTCTTTTTAAGGCAGCAACCCGTGCGGCCGATGAACTCGGTCTCGTATTCGACACTGAACGGGCTAACCCAAACTCTGTCACCGAGTTGGGACCCGTTCAGCAAAAAGCTCACATCAAAGCTGCGGAGACAGAGGTCCTGCTACAGCTACATATGGATAAGCCAATGCATGGTGTCTTCTTTCACAACATCGAGGACCTTGGCTTATCCAAAAGCTTGACCTTTGCCTTCCTCAGGTCGAGTGAGCTAAAGTCGGAGACCGAGGGATTCATAATGGCCTGCCAGGATGGTGTCTTCAACACCCTCGTCTACCGTAGTCGCGTGATGAGTATAGACGTCCCTGACACCCGATGTAGGGCATGTCGTGGGGCACCTGAGACCGTAATGCATTTGCTATCAGCATGCCCATCTTATGCGGTCTCAGCCTATATCCACAGGCATAACGCGGCGCTACGAGTGTTATACTACCATCTACGACACTCGTACGGTATAGACGAGACACCAGTGTTGCCTTATGTTCCGGGGGATATTGAGTCCGTGGTGGAGAATGAGAGGTGCCGGATCTATTGGAACTACTCATTCCCCACCCTCAGGCAAATACAAGCCAATAAGCCTGATGTTGTCCTCCTCGACCACCAAAGTAGAACGATATTCGTCATGGAGTTTTCCGCTCCAGGCGAAATGAATATCGTTCGAAAAGAGGAGGAAAAACGGACTAAATATCGAGATCTTCTCTTTGAACTCCGCAGGTTATATCCGGACCATTCTGTCAAAATGGTGGTTCTGATCATAGGAGTCCTTGGTGGAATGATGGACACACTGCTCTCCAACTTGAAGATAATACCTGCTTGCCGTAATATGGCAGAAATCTTAGCAGCGCGAATGCAGAAGGCCGTCATCCTTGGTTCGCTCCGTCTACTCAGGGCACATGATTCTCGGACCCAATAGTCACTCACCCTACGGACGTAGGGAGTGGTTATTGGGGTTAACGACACCAGCGCGCCCTCCGGATGTATCGGAGCACCGGAGACAGGGCCTGACTGGTACATTCCCAACGGAAAAAAAAAAAAAATAATAATAATAATAATAATAATAATAATAATAATAATAATAATAATAATAATAATAATAATAATAATAATAATAATAATAATAATAATAATAATAATTATTATTATAATAATAATAATAATAATAATAATAATAATAATAATAATATACGCATGCTATCGGTATGGAATTTGGGATCGACAAATGTGCCACGGTTCATCTCAAAAGAGGACGATGCGAGGAATACGGAGAGGATGTCCAGCTCGTAGACGGAAGCATCCTACATCATCTGGATGCCGGAGAGACTTATACCTACCTTGGGGTGGAACAACGCCGCTCCCAAGAGGTATTTACAGTTAAAAACTCTCTCCGCGGCAAGTATCAGCATAAACTCCGACAGATCTGGTCATCAGAACTGTCGGGGAAGAACAAAGTTGCTGCAACTAATATGCTTGCCGTTCCGATCCTTCTTTACTCTTTCGGAGTGATGAAGTGGACTAAGGAAGAGCTGCGACAACTTGACGTTAAGACTCGCAAAATGATGCATCTCAATAGGAGCTTGCATCCTAAATCGTCCGTTCCACGGTTATACTTTTCCAGACAACGGGGAGGCCGTGGACTTTTGAGTTTGGAGTGTCTGCATAACAGAATGGTTCTGGATGGGGCCTGTAAAGTCATCAGGAGTTCAGATCCCCTTCTCTGCATGGTCCACGACCATGAAAAAGCAGGGATTGGAGCATTTCTCTTTAAGGCAGCAACCCGTGCAGCCGATGAACTTGGTCTCGTTTTCGACACTGAACAGGCTAACCCAAACTCTGTCACCGAGTTGGGACCCGTTCAGCAAAAAGCTCAGATGAAAGCTGCGGAGACAGAGGTCCTGCTACAGCTACATATGGATAAGCCAATGCATGGTGTCTTCTTTCATAACATCGAAGACCTTGGCTTATCCAAAAGCTTGACCTTTGCCTTCCTCAGGTCGAGTGAGCTAAAGTCGGAGACCGAGGGATTCATAATGGCCTGCCAGGATGGTGTCTTCAACACCCTTGTCTACCGTAGTCGCGTGATGGGTATAGACGTCCCTGACACCCGATGCAGGGCATGTCGTGGGGCACCTGCATTTGCTATCAGCATGCCCATCTTATGCGGTCTCAGCCTATATCCACAGGCATAACGCGGCGCTACGAGTATTGTACTACCACCTACGACACTCGTACGGTATAGACGAGACACCGGTGTTGCCTTATGCTCCGGGGGATATTGAGTCCGTGGTGGAGAATGAGAGATGCCGATTCTATTGGAACTACTCATTCCCCACCCTCAGGCAAATACAAGCCAATAAGCCTGATGTTGTCCTCCTCGACCACCAAAGTAGAACGATATTCGTCATGGAGTTTTCCGCTCCAGGCGAAATTAATATCGTTCGAAAAGAGGAGGAAAAACGGACTAAATATCGATATCTTCTCTTTGAACTCCGCAGGTTATATCCGGACCATTCTGTCAAAATGGTGGTTCTGATCATAGGAGTCCTTGGTGGAATGATGGACACACTGCTCTCCAATTTGAAAATAATACCTGCTTGCCGTAATATGGCAGAAATCTTAGCAGCAAGAATGCAGAAGGCCGTTATACTTGGTTCGCTTCGTCTACTCAGGGCACACGATTCTCGGACCCAATAATCACTCACCCTACGGATGTAGGGAGTGGTTATTGGGGTTAACGACACCAGCGCGCCCTCCGGATGGGTCGGAGCACCGGAGACAGGGCCTGACTGGTACACTCCTAAGGAGAAAAAAAAAATAATAATAATAATAATAATAATAATAATAATAATAATAATAATAATAATAATAATAATAATAATAATAATAATAATAATAATAATAATAATAATAATAATAATAATAATAATAATAATAATAATAATAATAATAATAATAATAATAATAATAATAATAATAATAATAATAATAATAATAATAATAATAATAATAATAATAATAATAATAATAATAATAATAATAATAATAATAATAATAATAATAATAATAATAATAATAATAATAATAATAATAATAATAATAATAATAATAATAAAGGCAGGGGGGTCAACCAACACCTAAGGCCCTGGTGAGTAGCGACACCACCTACCCGAGCAAAGGATGCAAAATCGGACCGGCATCTCATGCGCATCCGGGAGGGAAGATGCATCTTTCCCTCTGGTGTCGGCCGTGGGTTTACTGGGTTAACCCCCCAGTAAACCCTAACACTCGGTTCCAAATAATCGGGGAAGAGGCCCCCACAACCGACCCCCTCGGATTAGGGATCAAAGGCAAGGTGGAGGGGCCAACAACGATGATTTGCCAGCTGACGACTTACGCTATGAAATCGGACGTTTTGAGTGGACGGATGGATTAAGGGACGGTCTTATGCATTGCTACAAGAGCAGTGAGCCCGCCCGGAGAGGATGCTTGGCGAGAATGCATGCTCTGTGGTGTGAAAGACACCCAGAGCATGCCGCCTTTTCCGCCCAAAATCTTAGGGATTATGTATCTCATCTTCGGAGACGAGGATATGTCAGAGCACCTCCTAAGCCGGTTATCGAAGTGGCACAAGTTATGCCACGTGTCATTCTGGCTGTGGAGAATGCTCGCATCATACCACCGATGGAGGACATCAGAACTCGCAGGGCACTTCACCATGTGAAGCCCCTGAAGCCACAAGAACTGGCACGAGTGGCAGCAAAGAAGTCACTAGTGAGGCGGGCGAGAAGTATCGTGGAAAACATAAAGTTCCGCGATAAACCTTCCCGCTTATTCCAAGAGATCACACGTGTTGTCGATAACACGCCGGATGCTGATCGGGTAGAAACCTTCTGGAAGAACATCCATGAGTTTCCGCAACCACTCAACGTAGATACTCCAGCCCTAGCGTAGTTCGGAGCATTCTGCAGAAGGCTTCGGCAGCCTGAGCACAATGATCTGCGCAATCCGATAACCACGGAAGAAGTTCGAGGGGCCCTCAAAGGCTCAAAGAACTTTGCTGCTCCAAGCCCTGATGGGTTGAATAACAATTGGTGGAAAAAGTTTCCAACAACCCACCGCCATCTGGCTAGAGTTTTTAACTCATGGCTAGATGGGGAGCAGCAGATTCCGGAGTGGTTTGTCGAGGGGCGAACCGTGCTCATCCCCAAGAACGGAGATTTGTCTGATCCAAAGAATTACAGGCCGATAACATGCTTGAATGCGTGCTATAAGTTGTTTACGCGCATCTTATACACGCGCATTCTCTCCGCAATTGATCCGGTGTATGAACGGATATATGAGCAAAGAGGGTCAATGAAAGGGGTCGCCGGCTGCAAGGAGAACCTGCTCATCGATAGATGTATCACGCAGGACTTCGTGCAGTATAAGCGTAACCTTTCGATGGCCTGGATCGATTACCGCAAGGCATTTGATACAACATCGCATGAGTTAATCATGCATTTGCTCAGATGTCTTGAGGTACCCGATCAAATAGTGGGATGCATTGGACAACTGATGCCACTCTGGAGGACTCGCTTCACCATAAGATCTGGTAGAGACATAGTCCAAACAGAGCAGGTCATCATTAGAAGAGGCGTGTTTCAGGGAGACTCCCTCAGCTTTCTTCTCTTCTGCATCTCACCATTGCCATTGTCCGTTGTACTCAGGAATACCCGTGGGTACAACTGCGGAACCCCCAGCAACCGGAGGCATAAAGTCACCCATGGATTACATGGATGACCTCAAATTATATGCCTCTGGAGAAAGGGACCTACATCAGTCCCTTAGGGTGGTGGAAGAGTACACGCATGCTATCGGAATGGAATTTGGGATCGACAAATGTGCCACGGTTCATCTCAAAAGAGGACGATGCGAGGAATACGGAGAGGATGTCCAGCTCGTAGACGGAAGCATCCTACATCATCTGGATGCCGGAGAGACGTATACTTACCTAGGGGTGGAGCAACGTCACTCCCAAGAGGTATTCACAGTTAAGAACTCTCTCCGCGGCAAGTATCAGCATAAACTCCGACAGATCTGGTCATCAGAACTGTCGGAGAAGAACAAAGTTGCTGCAACCATTATGCTTGCCGTTCCGATCCTTCTCTACTCTTTCGGAGTAATGAAGTGGACTAAGGAAGAGCTGCGACAACTCGACGTTAAAACTCGCAAAGTGATGCATCTCAATAGGAGCTTGCATCCTAAATCGTCCGTTCCACGGTTATACTTTCCCAGACAACGGGGAGGTCGTGGACTTTTGAGTTTGGAGTGTATGCATAACAGAATGGTTCTGGATGGGGCCTGTAAAGTCATCAGGAGTTCAGATCCCCTTCTCTGCATGGTCCGCGACCATGAAAAAGCAGGGAGTGGAGCATTTCTTTTTAAGGCAGCAACCCGTGCGGCCGATGAACTCGGTCTCGTATTCGACACTGAACGGGCTAACCCAAACTCTGTCACCGAGTTGGGACCCGTTCAGCAAAAAGCTCACATCAAAGCTGCGGAGACAGAGGTCCTGCTACAGCTACATATGGATAAGCCAATGCATGGTGTCTTCTTTCACAACATCGAGGACCTTGGCTTATCCAAAAGCTTGACCTTTGCCTTCCTCAGGTCGAGTGAGCTAAAGTCGGAGACCGAGGGATTCATAATGGCCTGCCAGGATGGTGTCTTCAACACCCTCGTCTACCGTAGTCGCGTGATGGGTATAGACGTCCCTGACACCCGATGCAGGGCATGTCGTGGGGCACCTGAGACCGTAATGCATTTGCTATCAGCATGCCCATCTTATGCGGTCTCAGCCTATATCCACAGGCATAACGCGGCGCTACGAGTGTTATACTACCATCTACGACACTCGTACGGTATAGACGAGACACCAGTGTTGCCTTATGTTCCGGGGGATATTGAGTCCGTGGTGGAGAATGAGAGGTGCCGGATCTATTGGAACTACTCATTCCCCACCCTCAGACAAATACAAGCCAATAAGCCTGATGTTGTCCTCCTCGACCACCAAAGTAGAACGATATTCGTCATGGAGTTTTCCGCTCCAGGCGAAATGAATATCGTTCGAAAAGAGGAGGAAAAACGGACTAAATATCGAGATCTTCTCTTTGAACTCCGCAGGTTATATCCGGACCATTCTGTCAAAATGGTGGTTCTGATCATAGGAGTCCTTGGTGGAATGATGGACACACTGCTCTCCAACTTGAAGATAATACCTGCTTGCCGTAATATGGCAGAAATCTTAGCAGCGCGAATGCAGAAGGCCGTCATCCTTGGTTCGCTCCGTCTACTCAGGGCACATGATTCTCGGACCCAATAGTCACTCACCCTACGGACGTAGGGAGTGGTTATTGGGGTTAACGACACCAGCGCGCCCTCCGGATGTATCGGAGCACCGGAGACAGGGCCTGACTGGTACATTCCCAACGGAAAAAAAAAAAAAAAAAAAAAAATAATAATAATAATAATAATAATAATAATAATAATAATAATAATAATAATAATAATAATAATAATAATAATAATAATAATAATAATAATAATAATAATAATAATAATAATAATAATAATAATAATAATAATAATAATAATAATAATAATAATAATAATAATAATAATAATAATAATAATAATAATAATAATAATAATAATAATAATAATAATAATAATAATAATAATAATAATAATAATAATAATAATAATAATAATTATAAAGGCAGGGGGGTCAACCAACACCTAAGGCCCTGGTGAGTAGCGACACCACCTACCCGAGCAAAGGATGCAAAATCGGACCGGCAGCTCATGCGCATCCGGGAGGGAAGATGCATCTTTCCCTCTGGTGTCGGCCGTGGGTTTACTGGGTTAACCCCCCAGTAAACCCTAACACTCGGTTCCAAATAATCGGGGAAGAGGCCCCCACAACCGACCCCCTCGGATTAGGGGTCAAAGGCAAGGTGGAGGGGCCAACAACGATGATTTGCCAGCTGACGACTTACGCTATGAAATCGGACGTTTTGAGTGGACGGATGGATTAAGGGACGATTAAGGGACGGTCTTATGCATTGCTACGAGAGCAGTGAGCCCGCCTGGAGAGGATGCATGGCGAGAATGCATGCTCTGTGGTGTGAAAGACACCCAGAGCATGCCGCCTTTTCCGCCCAAAATCTTAGGGATTATGTATCTCATCTTCGGAGACGAGGATATGTCAGAGCACCTCCTAAGCCGGTTATCGAAGTGGCACAAGTTATGCCACGTGTCGGTCTGGCTGTGGAGAATGCTCGCATCATACCACCGATGGAGGACATCAGAACTCGCAGGGCACTTCACCATGTGAAGCCCCTGAAGCCACAAGAACTGGCACGAGTGGATGCGGAGATCGGCGATGTTCTTCCAGAAGAGTCTGACATTTGGCAGATCCATTCTGTCGTGTATGATGCCGCTCATGCTCTAACCCAAACGCAGAGGAGGGACACCACCGCTGTAGTTGGGAGGCATGAACGACGCGTACACAAGATGGAAGCTAAGATCAAGTCGGCGAGACAACACGCGTCTCGTATCCAGTGTGTGGTGGACTACGTGGCGGCCAATAGGCCTTTCACACCTGCAGTGCGGCGAATTGCCGCAAAATTAAGACGAGCTCACCACACATTGAATCAAGGGGTGCTGTTTACCATCAAACAGCACTGTCTTGACAGGGTACGAATGCTAGTGGCTGCAAAGAAGTCACTAGTGAGGCGAGCGAGAGGAGTCGCGGAAAACTTGGAGTTCCGCGATAAACCATCTCGTTTTTTTCAAGAGCCTCCACGTGTTGTTGATAACCCGCCGGCTGTTGATCGGGTGTAAACCTTCTGGAAGATCATCTATGAGTATCCGCAACCAATCAATGTAGATACTCCAGCCCTAGCGCAGTTCAGAGCATTCTGCAGGAGGCTTCGGCAGCCTGAGCTCAATGATCTGCGCAATCCGATAACCCCGGATGAAGTTCAAAGAGCCCTCAAAGGCTCAAAGAACTTTGCTGCTCCAGGACCCGATGGGTTGAATAACTATTGGTGGAAAAAGTTTCCAGCAACCCACCGCCATCTGGCTAGAGTTTTCAACTCATGGCTAGATGGGGAGCAGCAGATTCCGGAGTGGTTTGTCGAGGGGCGTACCGTGCTCATCCCCAAAAACGGAGATTTGTCTGATCCAAAGAATTACAGACCGATAACGTGCTTGAATGCGTGTTATAAGGTGTTTACGCGCATCTTATACACACGCATTCTCTCCGCAGTTGATCCGGTGTATGAACGGATATATGAGCAAAGAGGGTCAAAGAAAGGGGTTGCCGGCTGCAAGGAGAACCTGCTCATCGATAGATGTATCACGCAGGACTCCGTGCAGTACAAGCGTAACCTTTCGATGGCCTAGATCGATTACCGCAAGGCATTTGATACAACATCGCATGAGTTAATCATGCATTTGCTCAGATGCCTTGAGGTACCCGATCAAATAGTGGGATGCATTGGACAACTGATGCCGCTCTGGAGGACTCGCTTCGCTATAAAATCTGGTGGAGACATAGTCCAAACAGAGCAGGTTATCATTAGAAGAGGCGTGTTTCAGGGAGACTTCCTCAGCCCTCTTCTCTCCTGCATCTCACTATTGCCTTTGTCCGTTGCACTCAGGAATACCCGTGGGTACAGCTGCGGCACCCCCAGCAACCGGAGGCATACAGTCACCCACCTGTTCTACATGGATGACCTAAAATCATATGCCTCTGGAGAAAGGGACCTACCTCAGTCCCTTAGGGTGGTGAAAGAATATACGCATGCTATCGGAATGGAATTTGGGATCGACAAATGTGCCACGGTTCATCTCAAAAGAGGACGATGCGAGGAATACGGAGAGGATGTCCAGCTCGTAGACGGAAGCATCCTACATCATCTGGATGCCGGAAAGACTTATACCTACCTTGGGGTGGAACAACGCCGCTCCCAAGAGGTATTTGCAGTTAAAAACTCTCTTCGCGGCAATTATCAGCATAAACTCCGACAGATCTGGTCATCAGAACTGTCGGGGAAGAAAAAAGTTGCTGCAACTAATATGCTTGCCGTTCCGATCCTTCTTTACACTTTCGGAGTGATGAAGTGGACTAAGGAAGAGCTACGACAACTTGACGTTAAGACTCGCAAAATGATGCATCTCAATAGGAGCTTGCATCCTAAATCGTCCGTTCCACGGTTATACTTTCCTAGACAACGGGGAGGCCGTGGACTTTTGAGTTTGGAGTGTCTGCATAACAGAATGGTTCTGGATGGGGCCTGTAAAGTCATCAGGAGTTCAGATCCCCTTCTCTGCATGGTCCGCGACCATGAGAAAGCAGGGATTGGAGCATTCCTTTTTAAGGCAGCTACCCGTGCGGCCGATGAACTCGGTCTCGTTTTCGACACTGAACGGGCTAACCCAAACTCTGTCACCGTGTTGGGACCCGTTCAGCAAAAAGCTCACATAAAAGCTGCGGAGACAGAGGCTCTGCTACAGCTACATATGGATAAGCCAATGCATGGTGTCTTCTTTCATAACATCGAAGACCTTGGCTTATCCAAAAGCTTGACCTTTGCCTTCCTCAGGTCGAGTGAGCTAAAGTCGGAGACCGAGGGATTCATAATGGCCTGCCAGGATGGTGTCTTCAACACCCTTGTCTACCGTAGTCGCGTGATGGGTATAGACGTCCCTGACACCCGATGCAGGGCATGTCGTGGGGCACCTGAGACCGTAATGCATTTGCTATCAGCATGCCCATCTTATGCGGTCTCAGCCTATATCCACAGGCATAACGCGGCGCTACGAGTGTTGTACTACCACCTACGACACTTGTACGGTATAGACGAGACACCGGTGTTGCCTTATGCTCCGGGGGATATTGAGTCCGTGGTGGAGAATGAGAGATGCCGGATCTATTGGAACTACTCATTCCCCACCCTCAGGCAAATACAAGCAAATAAGCCTGATGTTGACCTCCTCGACCACCAAAGTAGAACGATATTCGTCATGGAGTTTTCCGCTCCAGGCGAAATGAATATCGTTCGGAAAGAGGGGGAAAAACGGACTAAATATCGAGATCTTCTCTTTGAACTCCGCAGGTTATATCCGGACCATTCTGTCAAAATGGTGGTTCTGATTATAGGAGTCCTTGGTGGAATGATGGACACTTTGCTCTCTAACTTAAAAATAATACCGGCTTGCCGTAATATGGCAGAAATCTTAGCAGCAAGAATGCAGAAGGCCGTTATACTTGGTTCGGTCCGTCTACTCAGGGCACACGATTCTCGGACCCAATAGTCACTCACCCTACGGACGTAGGTAGTGGTTATTGGGGTTAACGACACCAGCGCGCCCTCCGGATGTATCGGAGCACTGGAAACAGGGCCTGACTGGTACATTCCCAACGGGAAAAAATAATAATAATAATAATAATAATAATAATAATAATAATAATAATAATAATAATAATAATAATAATAATAATAATAATAATAATAATAATAATAATAATAATAATAATAATAATAATAATAATAATAATAATAATAATAATAATAATAATAATAATAATAATAATAATAATAATAATAATAATAATAATAATAATAATAATAATAATAATAATAATAATAATAATAATAATAATAATAATAATAATAATAATAATAATAATAATAATAATAATAATAATAATAATAATAATAATAATAATAATAATAATAATAATAGTATTAATAATAATAATAATAATAATAATAATAATAAGGCCCTGGTGAGTTGCGACACCACCTACCCGAGCAAAGGATGCAAAATCGGACCGGCAGCTCATGCGCATCCGGGAGGGAAAAGGCATCTTTCCCTCCGGTGTCGGCCGTGGGTTTACTGGGTTAACCCCTTCAGTAAACCCTTTTACTCGGTTCCAAATAATCGGGGAAGAGGCCCCCACAACCGACCCCTTCGGATTAGGGGTAAAAGGCAAGGTGGTGGTGCCAACAACGATGATTTGCCAAATGACGACAACCGCAATGACAACGGACGCTTTGAATGGACGGATAGATTAAGGGATGGACTTCTTTATTGCTATGAGAGCAGAGAGCCCGCCCAAAGAGGAAACATGGCAAGGATGCATGCTCTTTGGTGTGAGAGACACCCAGAGCATGCCGCCGTTTCCGCCCAAAATCTCAGGGATTATGTATCCTATCTCCGGGCTCGAGGCTATGTTAGAGATCCTCCTCAGCCGGTTAACGAAGTGGCAGATATGCCACGTGTCGGTCTGGCTGTAGAGGAGGCTTGCATCATACCACCAATGGAGGACATCAGAACCCGCAAAGCGCTTCACAATATGAAGCCCTTGAAGCCGCAAGAACTGGCACGGGTGGATGCGGAGATTGGCGATGTTCTTCCAGAAGAGGCCATCATCTGGCAGATCAATTCTGTCGTGTACGACGCCGCTCGTGCAATATCCCAGACGGAGAGGAGGGACACCACCGCTCTTGTTGGGAGGCATGAGCGACGCGTTCACAAGATTAAGATCAAGTCGGCGAGACAACACGCGTCTCGTATCCAGTGTGTGGTGGACTACATGTCGGCCAATAGGCCTTTCACGCCGGCAGTGCGGCGAATTGCTGCAAGGCTTAGACGAGCTCACCTCACATCGAATCAAGGCGTGCTGTTTACCATAAAACAGCACTGTCTTGATAGGATACGAATGCTAGTGGCTGCAAAGAAGTCACTAGTGAGGCGGGCGAGAAGTATCGCGGAAAACATAAAGTTCCGCGATAAACCTTCCCACTTATTCCGAGAGCCTCCACGTGTTGTCGATAACCCGCCGGTTGCTGATCGGGTAGAAACCTTCTGGAAGATCATCTATGAGTTTCCGCAACCACTCAATGTAGACACTCCAGCCCTAGCGCAGTTCGGAGCTTACTGCAGGACGCTTCGGCAGCCTGAGCACAATGATCTGCTTAATCCGATAACAACGGAAGAAGTTCGAGGGGCCCTCAAAGGCTCAAAGAACTTTGCTGCTCCAGGCCCTGATGGGTTGAATAACTATTGGTGGAAAAAGTTTTCAACAACCCACCGCTATCTGGCTGGAATTTTTAACTCATGACTAGATGGGGAGCAGTAGATTCCGTAGTGGTTTGTCGAGGGGCGAACCGTGCTCATCCCCAAGAACGGAGATTTGTCTGTTCCAAAGAATTACAGGCCGATAACATGCTTGAATGCGTGCTATAAGTTGTTTACGCTCATCTTATACACGCGCATTCCCTCCGCAGTTGATCCGGTGTATGAACGGATATATGAGCAAAGAGGGTCAAAGAAAGGGGTCGCCGGCTGCAAGGAGAACCTGCTCATCGATAGATGTATCACGCAGGACTCCGTGCAGTATAAGCGTAACCTTTCGATGGCCTGGATCGATTACCGCAAGGCATTTGATACAACATCTCATGAGTTAATCATGCATTTGCTCAGATGTCTTGAGGTACCCGATCAAATAGTGGGATGCATTGGACAACTGATGCCACTCCGGAGGACTCGCTTCACCATAAGACCTGGTAGAGATATAGTCCAAACAGAGCAGGTCATCATTAGAAGAGGCGTGTTTCAGGAAGACTCCCTCAGCCCTCTTCTCTTCTGCATCTCACTATTGCCATTGTCCGTTGTACTCAGGAATACCCGTGGGTACAACTGCGGTACCCCCAGCAACCGGAGGCATAAAGTCACCTATCTGTTTTACATGGATGACCTCAAATTATATGCCTCTGGAGAAAGGCACCTACATCAGTCCCTAAGGGTGGTGGAAGAGTACACGCATGCTATCGGAATGGAATTTGGGATCGACAAATGTGCCACGGTTCATCTCAAAAGGGGACGATGCGAGAAATACGGAGAGGATGTCCAGCTCGTAGACGGAAACATCCTACATCATCTGGATGCCGGAGAGACGTATACTTACCTAGGGGTGGAGCAACGCCACTCCCAAGAGGTATTCACAGTTAAGAACTCTCTCCGCGGCTAGTATCAGCATAAACTCCGACAGATCTGGTCATCAGAACTGTCGGGAAAGAACAAAGTTGCTGCAACCAATATGCTTGCCGTTCCGATCCTTCTCTACTCTTTCGGAGTGATGAAGTGGACTAAGGAAGAGCTGCGACAACTCGACGTTAAAACTCGCAAAGTGATGCATCTCAATAAGAGCTTGCATCCTAAATCGTCCGTTCCACGGTTATACTTTCCCAGACAACGGGGAGGCCGTGGACTTTAGAGTTTGGAGTGTATGTATAACAGAATGGTTCTGGATGGGGCCTGTAAAGTCATCAGGAGTTCAGATCCCCTTCTCTGCATGGTCCGCGTCCATGAAAAAGCAGGGATTGGAGCATTTCTTTTTAAGGCAGCAACCCGTGCGGACGATGAATTCGGTCTCGTATTCGACACTGAACGGGCTAACCCAAACTCTGTCACCGAGTTGGGACCCGTTCAGCAAAAAGCTCCCATCAAAGCTGCGGAGACAGAGGTCCTGCTACAGCTACATATGGATAAGCCAATGCATGGTGTCTTCTTTCACAACATCGAAGACCTTGGCTTATCCAAAAGCTTGACCTTTGCCTGTTGAAGATAATAAAAAAAATTACCATCTTGTATAATGTATTTTTTATAGATTGGTTGTTATAGATATTTATAAATAATAATTTTGTAAAAAGTTGAAAAGAATAAAGTTTTCTATTTCGATAGAGTAATATTCTTTGATAAAAGTAAAAACCCATAATTTTTTCTCAACTGGTTATGGGCCCAGATAGTTCCTGCTGAACGTAAGAAAGTTTTTGAGGTGAATATTCAGTAAAGAAGTAAAAAAAAACTGTAAAAGCAAGGATGACAAATGTCACAGAAGATGTCACCCAAATTGAAAAACTAACCGACAGTGAAACTTTTCAATTGTGGAATTTCCAAATAACGATTTTATTCAAAGCACAAGGACTATATGATATTGTCAATGGTGAGAAGACATATGCCATGATGAATGGAGTTGCTGAAAAATCAGATTGGAATCGCAAGGATGCCAGAGCACAAAAAGCAATTGGTACCTCTGTAGATAAGAAAATACTAATGCACATTTTAAATTGCACAACTTCAAAAGAAATGTTTGATAAGTTGACCTCATTATTTCAAAGAGAAAACGAACAACAAAAATGTAGCTTATTGCAAGAATTCTTCAACTTCTCTTTCGAAAAAGGTTCAGAAATATCCCTGCATATAAGCAAACTGGAAAACTTGGCACACAGGCTCAAATCCCTGAATCAGTCCATTGATGATGAAATGTTAATCTCAAAGATATTGTCAACATTACCAGATACTTACAAACATTTTTGCACCGCATGGGATTCTACCCCACAAGATCAAAAAACACTAACACAACTTACATCCAGATTGTTGGCAGAAGAATCAAGAAATAAAGTTTCCGTGGAAAAAGAAGGTGTAGTAGCATTCAAAAGTGTAGAAAAGAGAGGTTTCCAAAACAAAAATAACAGACTCAGTCGTTCCAGAGGAGAGTCATCCCAAACTGACAGAGAATGTTTTCAATGTGGTAGCACTCAACATTTCGCCAGATTTTGCCCGAAAAAAGAAGAAAAGAAGACTGGAATAATAAAATATCCCTGTAGATACTGTAAAAAGAACAATCATTTCGAAAAAGACTGTTTTTTTCTTAAAAAAGACCAACCCAGACAAGAAGAAAGTAAAATTTCATTCCTAACTCAAGAATGTGAAGCAGAAAATAATGAATTCATTGTCGATTCTGGATCATCATCCCATATGTGTAATAACAGAGAACTGTTCAACGATTTTGAAGAAATTAAATCCGACATTTTGGTAGCTAAGAAGAATCAGTCCATGAAAGCTGAAGGAAAAGGAAACATCAATAGTAACACATGTATACTGAAAAATGTGTTATATATTCCTGAACTGACCAAAAATTTATTATCAGTGAACGCAATAACTGAAAATGATGGGGAAGTAATGTTCACTAAGAATAAAGTAAGGATCACAAAGGATAGTCAAGAAATGCTAGAAGGAGAAAAACAAAACAATGGTCTCTATGTTGTGAAAATCAATGAAAAACCCACAGCAAGTTTTGCTGAAATTTCCCAAAATTTTAATGATTGGCACAGAAAATTGGGACATATGAGTATAACATTCATGAAAAAATAACAAAATATAGTAACAGGATTCAGTATTTCTCAAACTGATCTTAGCATAGAACACCCTGTTTGTGAATATTGTATGCAAGCAAAGCAAATAAGATTCCCTTTCGCATCAACAAGATACCGAGCAATAAGGCCACTTGAAATTATCCACACAGACATTTGTGGACCCATTGAACCAAGCACGTGGGATGGTAAAAGGTACTTTCTAACCTTTCTCGATGATTACACGCATTTTTGTGTTGTATACCTCTTGAAAAATAAGAATGAAGTTCAAGAATACCTGAAGGAGTACGTCCAAGAAGTTAGAGCATACAAAAATATGAAAATTTCGAAAATACGTTGTGATAACGGTGGAGAATATTCAAGTAAAGAGATACAGACCTGGTGTAAACAAAAAGGCATTGTTTTAGACTACACTATTCCATACAGTCCTCAGTTGAATGCTAAAGCAGAACGTTTGAATCGCTCGCTCATGGAAAAAGCCAGAGCTCTCATTTTTGATTCTGGTTTGGACAAAACATTTTGGGGGGAAGCAGTATATGTTGCAGCATACCTCCTAAACAGAAGTCCTACTGAATGTCTTGATGTCACACCCACTGAAAAATGGACTGGAAGAAAACCAGATTTGTCACGACTGAAAATATTTGGATGTGATGCCCATTCCAAAGTGTTGGGACATCTGAAAAAACTTGATTCCCGTAGTAGAAAATATATATTTATTGGATATGCATTGAATGGTTACCGTCTATGGGACCCTGAGACAAGAAAAATAGAAGTTCGACGAGATGTTATTTTCGGAGAAGGAAAAGAAGCAAAAAACGATGAAGAAGTTATAAAAATATATTTTAGCGATGATGAAAACCCTGAAGAAATAAGATCACACGAAAGAAGGGATAATGCTGAGAGTAACGAAGAAACGAATGAAACGATTAGAATAAACGAAACACAGGAAAATGAAAACTTGGAAGAAGGAAGAAATAGAACAATCAGAAGACCTAAAAGATTTGATGATTTTGTACTGTTAACCTATCACGAAGCAGTAAATGGAATTGAAAAAGATAAATGGAAGGCAGCCATAAAAGAGGAAAAGGAATCATTGGAGAAAAACAATACGTGGTCATATGTAGATGAATCTGAAGTAGGAGAAAACAAAATTCTCACGAGCAGATGGATTTTTACCATCAAAGATAATGGCCGATATAAAGCAAGGCTTGTAATTAGAGGTTGTGAACAGGAGTATGGGATAAATTATGTGGAAACATTCAGCCCTGTGGTAAACAGCTCTTCTCTTCGTATAATGTTTGCTTTAGCGGCCAAAAATGATATGATAATAAAGAAATTCGATGTAAAGACAGCATTCCTGTATGGAGAAATCGATGAAAAGATCTTTATGTCTGTTCCAGAAGGTTTTCAAGAAAATAACAAAGTATGTGTTCTGAACAGATCACTCTACGGGTTAAAGCAGGCACCAATGAAATGGAATCAACGATTTACGAATTTTTTGAAAACTGTAAAACTTATTCCATTGAAAGCAGACCACTGTTTATTCAAGAACGAAGATTCTTCAATGTTATTGGCCATATATGTTGATGATGGTGTTTTATTGGGTCATCATGAGCAAATGATGGATGATCTTCTTCGAGAGCTAGAACATGAATTTGATATGACTGCAGATCAGTGTCCTTCCATATTCCTTGGTCTTGAAATATCAAGAGTACCAGATTCCATAACCCTGAGTCAAAAAAATTATTCCAGTGGACTCCTTGAGAAATTTCAAATGACTGAAGCCAATCCTGCAACAACACCTTTGTCAGGAAATTATACAGGAGTCCATGATGATTTGAGAACTGAACGGATGTTTCCCTACAGATAAGCAATTGGAAGTCTCTTATACTTGTCCAATAAAACAAGGCCGGATATAGCTTTTTCTGTAAGTTTTGGGAGTAGAAAAATGGAGAATCCAACGGATCAAGATGTGTTCAACGTAAAACGAATATTGAGATATTTAAAACATTCACCAGATTATGGAGTTCAATATAGAAGAGAATCAAAGGACGACGAGCTGATAGCATACTGTGATTCAGACTTCGCAGGAGACATTGAAAAAAGAAAAAGTACAACGGGATATGTTGTCATGTTTTGCGGAGGACCTGTGAGCTGGTGTTCTAGGAAACAATCTATTATAGCCTTGTCTAGTACAGAGGCGGAGTATATCGCTGCCGCAGATTGCACAAAGGAGTTGATTTATTTAAAATCACTCATTGATGAGCTCACCAATCAAAATGTGACCATCAAACTGAATATTGACAACCAAAGCAACATGAAACTGATAAGAAATGGACAGTTCAATCAGAGGAGCAAACATATTGATGTCCGCTATCATTTCATTAATGAAAAGGTGAAAGAAGGAGTCATCGACATTCAGTATTGCTGCTCTGCTGATCAAGTGGCAGATATTTTTACAAAACCTCTCGGAAATACCAAGTTCGAGAAACACAAAAATTTTTTGGTTTCCAAGATAATATTTATTTGGTAATTTATTATTAGGAGAAGGTGTTGAAGATAATAAAAAAAATAACCATCTTGTATAATGTTTTTTTTATAGATTGGTTGTTATAGATATTTATAAATAATAATTTTGTAAAAAGTTGAAAAGAATAAAGTTTTCTATTTCGATAGAGTAATATTCTATGATAAAAGTAAAAACTCATAATTTTTTCTCAACTTTGCCTTATGTTCCGGGGGATATTGAGTCCATGGTGGAGAATGAGAGGTGCCGAATCTATTGGAACTACTCATTCCCCACCCTCAGGCAAATACAAGCCAATAAGCCTGATGTTGTCCTCCTCGACCGTCAAAGTAAAACGATATTCGTCGTGGAGTTTTCCGCTCCAGGCGAGATGAATATCGTTCGGAAAGAGAAGGAAAAACGGACTAAATATCGAGATCTTCTCTTTGAACTCCGCAGGTTGTATCCGGACCATTCTGTCAAAGTGGTGGTTCTGATTATAGGAGTCCTTGGTGGAATGATGGACACACTGCTCTCTAATTTGAAGTTGATACCGGCCTGCCTTGGTTCACTTCGTCTGCTCAGAACACATGACTCTCAGACCCAATAATCACTCACCCTACGGACGAAGGGAGTGGTTATTGAGGTAAACGACACCAGCGCGTCCTCCGGATGGGTCGGAGCACCGGAGACAGGACCTGACTGGTACACTCTTGAAGGAAAAAATAATAATAATAATAATAATAATAATAATACCCCCTTCTCTGCATGGTTCGTGACCATGAAAACGCAGAGGTTGGAGCGTTCCTCTTTAAGGCAGCAGCCCGTGCGGCTGATGAACTCGGTCTCAGTTTCGACACCAAACGGCGTGATCCGAACTCTGTCACAGAGTTGGCACCCGTTCGGCAAAAAGCCCATGTAAAGGCCGCAGAAAATGCAGCTCTGCTGCAGCTGCATAGGGATAAGCTTTTGCATTGGGTCTTCTTCAGAAACGTTGAAGACCTTGGCTTATCCAAGAACTTGACCTACGCTTTCCTTAGGTCAAGTGGGCTGAAGTCGGAGACCGAGGGATTCATAATGGCCTGCTAAGATGGTGTCTTCAACACCTTGGTCTACCGAAGCCACGTGATGGGTATAGAGGTCCCTGATATTAGATGCAGGGCCTGCCGTCAGGCGCCTGAGATCATTATGCATTTGCTCTCAGCATGTCCAGCATATGCGGTCTCAGCCTATATCCACAGACATAACGCGGCTCTACGAGTGTTATATTACCACCAACGACACTCGTACGGTATAGACGAGACACCAGTGTTGCCTTACGCTCCGGGGGATTTTGAGTCCGTGGTGGAGAATGAGAAGTGCCGGATCTACTGGAACTACTCATTTTCCACCCTCAGACAAATACAGGCCAATAAGCCTGATGTGGTACTCCTCGACCATGGAAGAAAGACGATTTTCGTCATTGAGTTTTCGGCTCCAGGCGAAACGAATATCGTCTGAAAGTAGGAGGAGAAACGGACGAAATATCGAGATTTACTCTTCGAACTCCGCAGGCTCTATCCAGACCATTTTGTAAAAATGGTTGTTCTGATAATAGGGTCCCTTGGCGGGGTGATGGATTCATTACTCTCGAACTTAAAAATCATACCGGCATGTAGAAAGATGTCAGAAATCATAGCCGGAAGAATGCAGAAGGCTGTCATCCTCGGTTCATTACGTCTGCTCAGGGCACACGATTCCCGGATCCAATAGCTGCTTACCCCATAGTTTGGGGAGTGGTTATTGGGGTAATGATGTTGCCAGCGCGCCCTCCGAAAATATCGGAACATCGGAGACAGGGTACGACTGGAGAATTTAAATTCAAATCAATAATAATAATAATAATAATAATAATAATAATAATAATAATAATAATAATAATAATAATAATAATAATTGCATCCTAAATCGTCCGTTCCACGGTTATACTTTCCCAGACAACGGGGAGGCCGTGGACTTTTGAGTTTGGAGTGTATGCATAACAGAATGGTTCTGGATGGGGCCTGTAAAGTCATCAGGAGTTCAGATCCCCTTCTCTGCATGGTCCGCGACCATGAAAAAGCAGGGATTGGAGCATTTCTTTTTAAGGCAGCAACCCGTGCGGCCGATGAACTCGGTCTCGTATTCGACACTGAACGGGCTAACCCAAACTCTGTCACCGAGTTGGGACCCGTTCAGCAAAAAGCTCACATCAAAGCTGCGGAGACAGAGGTCCTGCTACAGCTACATATGGATAAGCCAATGCATGGCGTCTTCTTTCACAACATCGAAGACCTTGGCTTATCCAAAAGCTTGACCTTTGCCTTCCTCAGGTCGAGTGAGCTAAAGTCGGAGACCGAGGGATTCATAATGGCCTGCCAGGATGGTGTCTTCAACACCCTCGTCTACCGTAGTCGCGTGATGGGTATAGACGTCCCTGACACCCGATGCAGGGCATGTCGTGGGGCACCTGAGACCGTAATGCATTTGCTATCAGCATGCCCATCTTATGCGGTCTCAGCCTATATCCACAGGCATAACGCGGCGCTACGAGTGTTATACTACCATCTACGACACTCGTACGGTATAGACGAGACACCGGTGTTGCCTTATGTTCCGGGGGATATTGAGTCCGTGGTGGAGAATGAGAGGTGCCGGATCTATTGGAACTACTCATTCCCCACCCTCAGGCAAATACAAGCCAATAAGCCTGATGTTTTCCTCCTCGACCACCAAAGTAGAACGATATTCGTCATGGAGTTTTCCGCTCCAGGCGAAATGAATATCGTTCGAAAAGAGGAGGAAAAACGGACTAAATATCGAGATCTTCTCTTTGAACTCCGCAGGTTATATCCGGACCATTCTGTCAAAATGGTGGTTCTGATCATAGGAGTCCTTGGTGGAATGATGGACACACTGCTCTCCAACTTGAGGATAATACCTGCTTGCCGTAATATGGCAGAAATCTTAGCAGCGCGAATGCAGAAGGCCGTTATCCTTGGTTCGCTCCGTCTACTCAGGGCACATGATTCTCGGACCCAATAGTCACTCACCCTACGGACGTAGGGAGTGGTTATTGGGGTTAACGACACCAGCGCGCCCTCCGGATGTATCGGAGCACCGGAGACAGGGCTTGACTGGTACATTCCTAACGGAAAAAAAAAAAAAAAATAATAATAATAATAATAATAATAATAATAATAATAATAATAATAATAATAATAATAATAATAATAATAATAATAATAATAATAATAATAATAATAATAATAATAATAATAATAATAATAATAATAATAATAATAATAATAATAATAATAATAATAGGCTTATCCAAAAGCTTGACCTTTGCCTTCCTCAGGTCGAGTGAGCTAAAGTCGGAGACCGAGGGATTCATAATGGCTTGCCAGGATGGTGTCTTCAACACCCTTGTCTACCGTAGTCGCGTGATGGGTATAGACGTCCCTGACACCCGATGCAGGGCATGTCGTGGGGCACCTGAGACCGTAATGCATCTGCTATCAGCATGCCCATGTTATGCGGTCTCAGCCTATATCCACAGGCATAACGCGGCTCTACGAGTGTTGTATTACCATCTACGACACTCATACGGTATAGACGAGACACCGGTGTTGCCTTATGTTCCGGGGGATATTGAGTCCGTGGTGGAGAATGAGAGGTGCCGAATCTATTGGAACTACTCATTCCCCACCCTCAGGCAAATACAAGCCAATAAGCCTGATGTTGTCCTCCTCGACCACCAAAGTAAAACGATATTCGTCGTGGAGTTTTCCGCTCCAGGCGAAATGAATATCGTTCGAAAAGAGGAGGAAAAACGGACTAAATATCGAGATCTTCTCTTTGAACTCCGCAGGTTGTATCCGGACCATTCTGTCAAAATGGTGGTTCTGATCATAGGAGTCCTTGGTGGAATGATGGACACACTGCTCTCCAATTTGAAGATAATAGCTGCTTGCCGTAATATGGCAGAAATCTTAGCAGCACGAATGCAGAAGGCCGTTATTCTTGGTTCGCTCCGTCTGCTCAGGGCACATGATTCTCTGACCCAATAATCACTCACCCTACGGACGTGGGGAGTGGTTGTTGGGGTTAACGACACCAGCGCGCCCTCCGGATGGGTCGGAGCACCGGAGACAGGGCCAGACTGGTACACTCCTAGGGAGAAAAATAAATTATAATAATAAGCAGGGAGGCCAACCAACATCTCAGGACCTGGTAAGTTGCGACACCACTTACCCGAGCAAAAGGTGCTGAACCGGACCGGCAGCTCAGGTGCACCCGGGAGGGAAAGTGCTTTTCCTCTGATGTCGGCCGTGGGTACACTAGGCTAACCCCCCGGTATACCCAGAAACTCGGGTTCCAAACAGACGAGGAAGAGGCCCCCACAACCGACCCCCTCGGATAAGGGGTCAAAGGCAAGGTGGAGGGGCCGCAAACGAAGATTTGCCTGCTCATGACGACCGCGACTAACAAGGACGCTTTGAGTGGACTAATGAATTGAGGGATGATCTTCTGCGTTTTTACGAGAGTAGTGAGCCCGCCCGAAGGGGATACATGGCGAGAATGCATGCGCTGTGGTGCGAAAATTACCCAGAGCATGCCGCTTTCACGGCACAAAATCTCAAGGATTATGTATCCCATCTTCGGGCTCGAGGCTATATCAGGGCCCCTCCTCAGCCGGCTAACGAACTGGCAGAAGTGGCAGTTCCACCACGATTTGGTCTGGCACAGGAGGAAGCTTTGATTGCACCGCCAATGGATCATTTCAGAACACGTAGGGTGCTTCACGTACCGAAGTACCTGAAGCCAGAACAACTGGCTCAAGTGGATGTAGAGGTTTGGGATGTCCTAATAGGAGAGGCTGATATCTGGCAAATTAACAGCGTTGTGTACTGAGCCGCTCAGTCGCTGTATTATGGACTATATGGCAGCCAACAGGCTTTTCACGCCAGCAGTGCGCCGAATAGCGGCAAAATTAAGAAGAGCCCATCACACACTGAATCAATGAGTGCTGTTGACTACCAAACAGCACTGCCTTGACAGGATACGAATGCTCGTGGATGCAAAGAAGTCACTAGTGAGGCGATTGAGGAGCATCGTGGAAAACTCAAAATTTCACGATAATCCTTCTCAATTATTCCAGAAGCCTCCGTGTGTTGTAGAAAATCCGCCGACCGCTGATCGGGTAGAAGCCTTCTGGAAGGATATTTATGAACATCCGCAGCCACTGAATGTAGACACTCCAGCCCTAGCGCAGTTTGAAGCATTCTGCGGAAGGCTTCAACAGCCAGAGCTCAATGAACTGCGCGACCTGATAACCCCGTAAAAAGTTCGACGAGCCCTTGAGGGCTCGAAGAACTCGGCTGCACCAGGTCCGGATGGACTAGGGAACTACTGGTGGAAAAAAATTCCTAGCACCCACCACCATTTGGCCAGAGTTTTCACCTCATGGTTGAATGGTGAGCAGCAGATTCCCGGTTGGTTTGTCGAGGGGCTAACCGTGCTGATCCCAAAAACATGAGATTTGTCGGAACCGAAAAACTACAGGCCGATAACATGCCTGAACGCATGTTATAAGATGTTCACCCGCATTTTGTACATGCGAATACTCAACGCAGTTAAACACGTGTACGAACGGATGTATGAACAAAGAGGGCCAAAGAAAGGTATTGCTGGATGCAAGGAGAATCTGCTCATCGATAGATGTATTACGCAGGACTCCACGCAGTATAAGCGTAACCTTTCGATGACCTGGATCGACTATCGCAAGGCATTTGACACGACATCGCATGAGGTAATCATGCATGTTCTTCGATGCCTTGCGATACCCGATCAAATAGTGAGATGCATTGAACAACTGATGCCACTCTGGAGGACTCGCTTCACTATAACATCAGGTCAAGCTAGAGTCCAAACAGATCAGGTTATCTTCAGAAGGGGAGTGTTTTAGGGAGATTCCCTCAGCCCCCTTCTCTTTTGCATCTCACTATTGCCATTGTCCGTTGCCCTCAGAAAATCGCGTGGATACTACTGCGGCACCCCCAGCAACCGGAGGCATAAGGTGACTCATCTATTCTACATGGATGACCTTAAGCTTTATGCAAAGGACCTACGTCAGTCTTTGAGGGTGGTGGAGGAGTATACGCAGGCCATCGGCATGAAGTTTGGGATCGACAAATGTGCAATGGTTCATCTCAAAAGAGGACGATGCGACAATTACGGAGAAGACGTCCAGCTCATAGACTGAAGCATCCTACGTCATCTGGGTGCCGGAGAGACGTATACCTACTTGGGAGTGGAACAACACCACTCTCAAGAAGTTATAACTGTCAAAAACTCTCTCCGCGGCAAGTATCAGCACAAACTCCGACAGATCTGGTCATCAGAACTGTCGGGAAAGAACAAAGCTGTAGCCACAAATATGCTTGCCGTTCCGATCTTACTCTACTCCTTTGGAGTGATGAAGTGGACTCAGGAGGAGCTGCGACAACTCAACGTAAAGACGCGCAAGATGATGCACCTTTACAGGAGTTTGCATCCCAAATCGTCTGTTCCTCGGTTATATCTCCACCAACAACAAGGAGGACGAGGACTTTTGAGTTTGGAGTGCCTTCACAATAGAATGGTATTGGATGGAGCATATAAAGTAATCAGGAGTTTGTATCCCCTTCTCTGCATGGTCCGAGACCATAAAAACGCAGGGATTGGAGCGTTCCTCTTTAAGGCAGCAGCCCGTGCTGCTGATGAACTCGGTCTCAGTTTCGACACCAAACGGCGTGATCTGAACTCTGTCACAGAGTTGGCACCCGTTCGGCAAAAAGCCCATGTAAAGGCCGCAGAAAATGCAGCTCTACTGCAGCTGCATAGGGATAAGCTGCATCGGGATAATCCTTTGCATGGGGTCTTCTTCAGAAACGTCGAAGACCTTGGCTTATCCAAGAACTTGACCTACGCCTTCCTTAGGTCAAGTGGGCCGAAGTCGGAGACCGAGGGATTCATAATGGCCTGCCAAGATGGTGTCTTCAACACCTTGGTATACCGAAGCCACGTGATGGTTATAGAGGTCCCTGATATTATATGCAGGGGCTGCCGTCAGGCGCCTGAGACCATTATGCATTTGCTGTCAGCATGTCTAGCATATGCGGTCTCAGCCTATATCCTCAGACATAACGCGGCTCTACGAGTGTTATATTACCACCTACGACACTCGTACGGTATAGACGAGACACCAGTGTTGCTTTACGCTCCGGGGGATATTGAGTCCGTGGTGGATAATGAGAAGTGCCGGATCTACTGAAATTACTCATTTCGCACCCTCAGGCAAATACAGGCCAATAAGCCTGATGTAGTACTCCTCGACCATGGAAGTAAGACGATTTTCGTCATTCAGTTTTCGGCTCCTGGCGAAACGAATATCGTCCGAAAGGAGGAGGAGAAACGGACGAAATATCGAGATTAACTCTTTGAACTCCGCAGGCTCTACCCAGACCATTCTGTAAAAATGGTTTTTCTGATATTAGGGTCCCTTGACGTTGTGATGGATTCGTTACTCTCGAACCTGAAAATCATACCGGCATGTCGGAAGATATCAGAAATTATAGCCGGAAGAATGCAGAAGGCTGTCATCCTCGTTTCATTACGTCTGCTCAGGGCACACGATTCCCGGACCCAATAGCTGCTTACCCCATAGTTTGAGGAGTGGTTATTGGGGTAATGATGTTGCCAGCGCGCCCTCCGAATGTATCGGAGCATCGGGGAAAGGGCCCGACTGGAGAATTTCAATTCAAACCAAATAATAATAATAATAATAATAATAATAATAATAATAATAATAATAATAATAATAATAATAATAATAATAATAATAATAATAATAATAATAATAATAATAATAATAATAATAATAATAATAATAATAATAATAATAATAATAATAATAATAATAATAATAATAATAATAATAATAATAATAATAATAATAATAATAATAATAATAATAATAATAATAATAATAATAATAATAATAATAATAATAATAATAATAATAATAATAATAATAATAATAATAATAATAATAATAATAATAATAATAATACATTTATTGTTCACTATAAATACATAAACACGAAGAGAAGAAATGTACAATGGTAAATAATAGGAGAACTGTTAGACCAAGTGGCCGATTATTCCACAGGTTCCTCAGAATACAAAAAATAATCCTAACTAAATTGACGTCACAAAAAACAAATACAGAGTGGCAATGTATCTAGAAATAATTTCCAATTCGAAGGCAACAGAAATATATCATGTTTTGTACTACTTAATACTAATCTTTGTCGAGAAAACAGAAATAGTTTATAGCATTTTTTGACTGCATCATGAGACTTTGAAAAATTTGGAATGTCCATTATATCGCTAAAAAGTGTTATATTGTAGGAGAAAGCGCGTTTGAATAATTGCTTCTTGTGCTTTGGAATCATTATCATATTTCTACGCCGTAAATTTAGGTTATGTATATCCGTTCTGAATGTAACTTTCCTATATAAGTAGTTCAGTATTTTACTTTTTGAGACTTTATAGAAAAAGCTTGCCATGTGGTGTCTACGGCAATTAAATATGCTAAGCCATCCAGTGTCTTTCAATTTATAGGAAATACGCTGTGGTCTTCTTATCCCATATATCAATCTCAAACATAAGTTTTGTGTTTTCTGAATTCTTCTAGTGTCAGTTCTATCGATACATGGCCGTAAACAACATCACAGTGATTGAAGTGCGAAAGTACTAGACTATTACAGAGCTGAGTTTTTAATTTGGAGTTGAGAAAATGTCTACGGCCCTAAATGAGCAGACGTATAAACAATTTTGAGTTTTCAAGTGACATGAAATTTGAATTGCAGTTTGGAATCGATGAAGACTCCTAGATTCTTTCATGTATTCTTGAATTCGATTGGGTCATTACCAATTTGTATATGCATGGTATTCAAGGCCTCTTTTCTCTGTTTATCTGAGCCAAATAGGAGTGCTACCGATTTTTTCGAATTTATTTTCAGTAAATGCTTATTTTTTACATCAAGAAGTTCTTTCAGATCCGAGTCCGAGTCCGTTGGCTTCTAATATAATACAAAACCTGAATGAGAAGTACAGCTGCGTGTTGTACGCATAGAAGTGATATTTGCAGTGTGTCCGGCTTGAGCAAAAATTATTAGTATATATGGTATACATCAAGGAACCCAGAATACTTCCCTGGGGAACTCCTTGTCGCAAATCAATTGGATCGGATGTGATGTTATCCAATTTGACCTGTTGAACTCTATCTGCTAAGTACGATACCATTAAAGAACGAGCTGATTCACTGAATCCGATGAAATGTAAAATGGCAGTATTGATTTTATATTTTATGGTATCAAACGCCTTCGAATAGCCTAATAATATGAGAGCAAACATTTCGTTATTGTCGAGTGAATGGAATATATCATCTGAAATTGAAGAGAGTGCTGTAGCGCAACTAAAACCTGATCTAAATCCTGACTGATGTTGGGGAAGTATATTATGCGTTCCAAGGTGACACCTTATCTGTCCATCTAGAATTTGCTCTAGTACTTTAGACAGTATTGGAAGAATGCTTATGCTCCGTAAATGGGAGAGTTCCGTTGGGTTTTTAATTTTGGGTAGTGGTAACACATAAGCATGCTTCCATACTGTAGGAGAGTAACATTTTTTTACACATTGATTCATAACGTGAGTGATAAAAGCAATAATGAACGGACAGCAGAGTAGAATGAGATTTATATTCAAATTATCAGAACCAAATGATTTGGATTTTATATTTTTAATTATGGAAGAGATTTTATCATCCGTGACTTGGGAGAAATTGAAGACACTAGCGATACCCTCTTTCACTCTATCAGAATAAAAATAAATTACCTCAGGACTTGGCTGTTGGTCATTTTTAGAGGCATTTATGGAGTAATTATTCAAATCATTCACGTTATTGAGTTTGTTTGGCAGTTTGTTTTGTTTGCACTTCAATATATCCAGTTTTCTGAAAATTTGCCACTGTTGGCGGCTATTCGATTGCCGTAGTGCATATTCTACGTAGGCTTTCTTCTTCCTCTTGTTAGATGCTGATGTAAAGTTACGCAGTTGTTTGTAGAATTCGACATTTTCTATGTCGCTTCAGTGATTTATCACGCATTTTCTGAATAAGCCTGATGTCAGTGATCCATGGTGTGTATTTGTGTTTATTTTTTGAGAAACGCTATATTTTCAGTGGGATATGTTTGTCGGCTAGGAGAATGAAGTGATTATTTGAGGATTCAATTTTATCATCAATTGATTCAATAGCATGAATATTTTCCCAAGGTTATGCCTCTAGATCTATTTGAAATTAGTTTATATCAATTCGACTGAAATCCCTGTAATGATAGATTTTGGTTTCAGTGGAAATATCGTTCGTGAGAGGAAAGGAGTAGTGGATGAGAAAGTGGTCTGCTATATCCGCGTTATGAACATCAGCATCTGTGATATTGTCTAGATTTGAAAAAATCTATGAGTGTCATATTGTCACTAGAAACGCGAGTAGGATTTTTAATTTGTTGAGTCAAACTGAAGGATTCTGTGATAGATAAGAGATCAGTCGATGCTTGTGAACCAATATTCAATAAATCCATGTTGAAATCACCCATTTATGTAATTTTATTGTATTCGGAGAATATTTTTATCAGGGTAGCTTCAAATTTTTCTAGGAAAGCTATATTGTCTGAATTTGGTGGTCTGTATACCACTCCACAAGCATGTTTGTGCTTTTCTAATTTAATTTCCATCCATAATTGTTTCAAATTCGATGATCCCTTACAAATATACCGACCCCTCCCCCTCTTTTCACTGAACGATCAAGTCTAATAAATGTGTAGCCTTAAATTGCGATTGCATCAGTTGTTATTCCCGGATGTAACCATGTCTCGGTGATCCCTATCATATCGTATTTTTTGTCATCAATGTGCAAGTGTAAATCATTCAAGTGTGGAACCAGAGAACGTACATTTATGTGGGTAAAAGTGAAATTCATAATTTTATTTTTCTAGTGAATATAAATATAGAAAGAAAATATTAATGGTTATGGTTTTTCAGTGATATCTATGAGAATTGTAAAGAAAATCAATTGATATGAGATCTCAATAGACTTTTGGGATTCACTTCTACCAACAAACGCAATTGATCCCGTTTGTGATGCTCCGTTCACAAACTCGCACATTTTCCGGAAACAAGGAAGGAAAGTTGAAGAACTCTATTACTTCTATTGATATTTTTCAGGTCGATGCTCTCTCTAGAGAAACATGTCCAAAGGAGACAGTTGGAACGGCCCCTATGATCTCTGTGAGAAGGTCCGTAAATACTCCGAGACTTTGGCGTGGGTATGCGGTTACTAGATACAGAGACTGCATGAATATAATGGATGAGTCCGTTAGTATGTGGTACATCCCGGAAAAAGCTAACAGCAAAAGATCGGGATTGGGTTTTGTGGGAACCAAAGAAAAAAAAAATTATTATATAGATTGACGATTGTATTTCCGTCCACCTCGCTACTCCAATATCAGACACTTCTCGATGAAGCAGTTTTTGGCATCATGCGCATTTCCTTTGCCAGTTACCGGAAATGTCTAAATTAGTACAAGGTCACACGAGACCGTTTTACAATACAAAATTACACTGTTATATATAAACTTCCAAAGACGTCGATACTCATTGACAAATAACACCTTTCATGAACGTCTATGAAGGCACCAACAATATATTCTTCTGTTGTGCGAGATGAGTAGCACATAGATTGTCTGAACAATACTCACTTCTCACTCTTAATTTATTAATCTCACCTAAACCGAATGGTATTAGTCTTTCCTGGAATACTAATTTTCCCTCTTCATCCAGGAATCTCTCTGGCCTGAATATTCCAGGATCTTTCCAATATTGTTCATCATGGTGCACCGAATACAAGCTTATCAATACCGTTGATTCCTAGGAAACACAAAACTCAGTTGAATTCAGTGATTATTTGAAATTTAAAAAAATGTGGTTAAAATTACTACGGTTCACCTACTTTGGGAATATTATAGCCATTCAATGTGGATTTTTTAAGAACTCTTCTTGGTCCAGTGAATGGTGTTATGGTATGAAACCTCTCTACTTCACACAGAACTGCTTCCACGAAAGGAACTCTGAAATGAAAATGGAAACCTATCAACGAGCGATTATTTTCAGATCTCTAGAATGATCCCGATTGGAAACTCTACATCGATATCAATAGATATTCGCTACCGAGGAAAGCAGATAAATTGATGATTATATGAATTAGTATTTTATGGGTGAAAATAGATATACAGCTAGCAGTAGAGGGCACTATACAGATCAAGTATGGAGTGCTGGAGCCCTCCTACCTCATTGCACATCAGTAAGACTTGCTGCGGAGTGTTCACCCCAACCAAGGATGAGTTGGAGTTGGACAGAATAGTGCTCCCACAGATAAGACCTAGCCTAAGCATGTATATTCAAAGTTATTCTCCATGAACAGCGTATGAAACCTGGGTTTCTCAAGACAATTCAGTTCATATGTACCTTACGGATTGATTAATATTTAGGATCATCCGTGTCTGCTGCCTGATCGTTTGCTAATGAGATTCACATTGTCACTACCTAGAAGAGAACATTTTGTGATTCTGAATCAATTCACCGTAGAGAGATACATGTTATTACCAGTTTTTAACTTTTGGATGATCATACCAGGAGACCTTACTTTTATATTTATAGCATCGAAAAAAACAGTCACGTATATTTTTAACTCATGATCATCGAATTCTTTCATTTAATGTTTTTATTTATTAGTTTTCGATGATTGAGGACATCTCAAATGTCCTTGACAACCATCTGATTCCGTCATAGCTTTTTATTTTGTTACTGGCCTTCAGCGCGGAAACCGTCGGAATGATGCGACGAGAACTGGACTTCTTTCCATAGTTTACGAATTCTTTAACCTACACCTTTTAACCGAACTCCGTAGTGATCAAAATAGAAACATTTTGCTCTCCCTTTCTCGTTATAAACAAGGAAAGTTTGTAGCAAAAAGTGACACTCAACGTGAAGCTTGATTGAGTAGCTAATCACAGATTGTGCCCCAGCCGAGAGGAACGAACTAACCAACAACGCCCTAAGTGGTGATCCGCCACTAAGGGCTAACGCTTCAAAGTCGTCTGCACTGATACAATCCCTTGATAAAGATGAGCCAATCAGAGATTGTGCCCCAGCCGAGAGGAATGAGCCATACCCTACAACGCTCCAAACTCACCTCTACCGCTACGATCCTTTGATAAATCGAGCTACCACCACCATTTTCCATAGCCAAAGCCTCACAGGCCTTCAATGGACTTCAAACATGAAGACTAATATGAGTCGTGTCCTTAAGTTCGTTCCAACCCCTGGCAGCCACATGCTAATTCAGTTGGAACTGATTACTCTCTTGGAGTGTTTGCATGTGTCACCTCACAGAACCACTTCGCCAGTGGAGGGCAAGAAAATGGCTGGTGGGACATCAGCGGGTGGAATTTACGCTACAATGGTAGAACCAGTATGAATGATTCCTTGGAGAGGGTAGAGAAATTGCGTACAGCCCGGGATCTATCCAAGTCACAGCTCTTTCAGTTCGCTCCCAAAATTATAGTGGAGGACCCTCTGTTATGGTACAGGACTAGAAAGTTTACCAGTTGGGACAACCTGGTGGCCCAGTTGAAAGATGCTTTTTATCCCTACGACTATGAGTGTAGCATCTGGGAGGATATGAGATGCCGTACTGAAGAAGCTGAGGAAAAGGTGAAACCGTACAACTACATTTCAAATGTACAAGTTTCATAGACCACTGATGTCAGATGACAAGTGGTATTTGCCTCTAGCTCAGTGAAGATAGGGAGGTTCGTTAAGTAGACACTGAAAATATTATAGATTTTGGGAGGGCGCCAGGCAAATTTAGCCTCCTAGCAAATACCTGAATAAGAAATAGACAATCTTTCAATCTACCCAAAGGATTTTACCAAACGAAATGGCCAAGTGAAACTGAGTTGAATTTATTAACAAAACGGAAAATATACAGTACACATGAATGATGGCTGTATTGAATCTATGGTTATAACTAAGGTTGAAGTAACAAACAATGAATTCTACTAATGAAAGCGCAAAAAACAATAGCTGATCTATAAGAAGCAGTTGATCAACAAAAGCTGTGAGCGAAATCAAAAACAGTTGAGTACTAGCATGGGAGCAAGATCATATGAGCAAAAGCAATTGAGCAATTAGCAGATGAGCAGTGATAACGTCGGCAGCAAGCACACCAAGCATGTAAGTAGTTAGTGACTATGACGCAAGTATGTAGCATTGACAATGTAACCAGAGAGCTTACCAATTATGTAAGTATTGCGCAACTAAACCTCCAATAAGTAAATAACATCGAGAAATAACAACAAGATAACAACAACGCCTAATTAAACACCGCGAATATCGATAAGCCCATGAGTAATGAGCAAATAGCTATGAGCAAATGAGCAATTACCACTTTAGCAAAAGGTAAATAATCATTCACCACTAAATCAATACGTAAATAAAAAATGAGCAAATAGCAATGAGCAAATGAGCAATAAAAAATAATCACTATCATCAGGTTGATAAACATTAAGCAAGTAAATATATAACCAATAGATTGATGAACAATACTCATATAATCAATGAGCAATTGTGCAATAGACAATAGGTTGATGACTAATGAGCAATTAGTCAATAAACAAACGAGCAGTACTCATCAGCCAAGCTGCAACCAAGTTTTTATCACATAAATAGCAAATAGCAGAAATTAAAGAGTGGGAGGAACGAATGGTCAAATAATCGTTGAAGTATCGTCGCTTGAGCTCAGGCGTTAAACACCAAAAACACATTCAATGAAACCCCTCAATTCCCGCTCTACATTTAAGCAAGCAAATATATACGCAATAAGTGATGACCAATATTCATTATCAAAATAGCAATGAATTCAATCAAAACTTGCGTGCTCCTTTTGGATACCCAGTATGCAATGTCGCTCTATCCTGTAGACCGACAAGGATGACTGGCCTGCATACTGAGTGAGATCGTCCTGTAACCAGTGTAGACCACCAGTGATGACTTTCCCTGTGAGTTACCAACGATGGGTCACTCTGTAGACCGACAAAATGGTTCACTTTGTAGGACGTCTATGGTAGTTCACCTTGTATCATGCCACGGAGGAAAGCAAAATTCAAAGATGGTCTTGACTCCAAAGGAACAGCAGAAGAAACATCAAAAAAAACCTGTGAGAAGGAGGAGTTTGAATTAGTACTGTATCAAACGAAAATCGAGTTTACAATGTTCGGAAGGAACGATTTACAAAACACTAGGGGTCAGTATCAATCAGCAAACAAATGTTCTCATAATCCTGTATTATGAGCTGGGTTGGAGACTTATATCTATCAGTTATAAAATTCAGAAAATGATATAAATCTAATTCCATGAAAAACAGAATTATCAAGTTATATTCAGTACAAAATCTTGAATATAGAGCCAAATTATACATCTTGCAACACTTGCAAACGGCTTTCGATGAATCAAAATGGATTCTCAATTAAATCAGTCTGCATTCAACAAATGCTGAAATCTCAAATATTATATAAATAATAATAAAAAATCGTTCAACTTACAGTGGCCGTGAGGGTTTTTTCTCAACAGCAATAATTCTTCACTGGAAACTGAAAAATAAATGACGTGGCACGGACATAAATCCGTCAATGGAAATTGGGCCTTATCGCATCTTTCAATAAGGAATATATGTTTTACAACAGCGAACTAAATGAAATAGGCATGGAAAGTTTTGAATGATTGACAGCGATAGCCATAGTGAATTATGAAATAACATACCTGTGATTTGTCATAGCAGTCTGAAAATACTGATAATTTACACGTAGGACACTAGGTTATAATTGGTACTTTTCAAATTCCTCCGAAGAGCACAGTTCTGGTCATGTAACGAAAATATGCACCACGACCAATCCAGCACGACCAGAACTATTCATATAGAACTTGCAAACGGAAACCCAGTGAAGGATGACAAGAATATCATAAAAATTTTCAAGCCGATAGCACCACTACCTTTCACTACAAAGGAACCCGCACTTTTCTTATGTAAAGTGGCGACCGGTCAAATTTTCTGAAAGTTTGGTATGTTGTTGTACCTGACTCAGTAACCAAAAGTGTCAATGGGCCCGACCCAATCCGATAGCTAGTTTTCTAAATACGGGGTGTTAAAGTTGAAAATTGCCCAGATTTTCGGATTTATTTTTTATTTATTAAAAGTTAGGCAGGATTTCTGTTGCATGCAGACGTTTACTACATGTTCTAGTAATTGAATTAGTGGATACGTATGATTGAAAATATTTATATTTACAAGCTGATTCACGAATGTATGACGTCAGGGAGGCATATTTTTGAAATGTTCTCTTCGATATAGTAATTTGACGAGAAATTATTGCGCAGAACATATTTTTTATACAGGGTGTTTCACAGAGAGAACCACTAGACAAAATTATTTTCTTTTAGGATTAATTCGAAACCCAGTATTTATGGATTGATTTTTGGGAAAAGTAATACCACAAACATATGTGTGTCTCTAATCTCCAAAATATTCAAGGTGGTTTATTCAAAGGAAGGTATTCTATTTTGGGAAAAGTACAAAAAACATGAACAACCCGTATTCAAAAATATCCTTGGTCGAATGTAACTATTTTCTTACTATATATTGATTTTGATATCATCTTCAGAGGTTTGAATTCTGAATCCGATACCATGACCAGTTTTCGAGATACAGGGCGTTAAATTGGAAAATTACTGATTTTATCAGTTTTTTCTTCAAATTGAAAAGCCGGATTGATTTTATGTTGCGCCTATGAGTTTAATATGAGTTTCGGTCAGATGTACATGGAAAGGTTCAGATAAAAATATTTACTGTTACAGGGTTATTCACGAATAAATCACAATAGGTTTTTGCAAATACTCAAAATTCTAAAGTTTCGTTTCAGATAAATTATTCCATGAAGTTGATACCTAGTCGTTTACAATTTTGAGTCTAAAATGATAACTTTTCATACAGGGTGAGCCATACAGCCAACCATACCAAAAATAATTATGCTTTGAAATAATTGAAATGAGAACTTTTTTAGTGAATTTTGAGTAACTTTATGAGCGCGCTTACCCACTGCGCTATCACCCCCAAAAAGATGATAATTATCTATCTTCTTGTGTACGTATAATTCGAACCTATTTTTATAGGTCGATACTTCACAATATACGTGTAGAGCGAGTTATATACTGTTCCGTTACCAGCACTCTGATGCTGATCAGGAACAAAATGCTTCGTAGATATTGTAGGTACCTATATCATAGAAGAATCATAAATCTTAAATTATATTTGTTTATAAAGTGTTGAATAAATGAAAAAATTTCTTATTATCATTTTTGCTGCCACGTGTATAAAAGCTTGTCAATTACTTATATCGGACAAAGATGTATATTTTCGAAAGGTGATTATAAATAAATCACCTTGTATATTTAAAATTCTTACGGTTATGCATACTTGATCTAATGTTATACAGTTACTCAAAATTCACTAAAAAGTTCTCATTTCAATTATTTCAAAGCATAATTATTTTTGGTATGGTTTGCTGTATGGCTCACCCTGTATGAAAATCAATCATTTCAGACTCAAAATTGTTAACGACTAGGTATTAACTTCATGGAATAACTTATATGTGACGGAACTGTAGAATTTTTAGTATTTGCAAAAACCTAGTGTGATTTATTCGTGAATAACCCTGTAACATTAAATATTTTTTGAACCTTTCCATGTACATCTGACCGAAACTCATATTAAACTCATAGACGCAACATAAAATCAATCCGGCTTTTCAATTTAAAGAAATAACTGACTAAATCAGTAATTTTCTACTTTAACGCCCTGTATCTCAAAAACTGGTCATAGTATCGGATTCAGAATTCATACCTCTGAAGATGGTATGAAAATCAATATATAGTGAGAAAATAGTTACATTCGACTTAGGAAATTTTTGAATACAGGTTGTTCATTTTTTTTTGTACTTTTCCCAAAACAGAATAACTTCCTATGAATAAACCACCTTGAATATTTTGTATATTAGAGACACACATATGTTTGTGGTATTAATTTTCCCAAAAATCAATCCATAAATACAGGGTTTCGAATTAATACTAAAAGAAAATAATTTTTTCTAGTGGTTCTCTCTGTGAAACACCCTGTATAAAAAATATGTACTGTGCAATATTTTCTCGTCAAAATACTATATCGAAGAGAACGTTTCAAAAATATGCCTCCCTGACGTCACAGTAGAAAAAGTGAATTTTGGCAAAAAAACTACCGTCATACATTCGTGAATCACCTTGTAAATATAAATATTTTCAATCATACGTATCCACTTATTCCATTAATAGTACTTGTAATAAACGTCTGCATGCAACAGAAATCTAATCTTAACTTTTAATAAATGAAAAATAAATCCGAGTATCTGGGCAATTTTCAAATTTAACACCCAGAATTTAGAAAACTAGCCATCGGATTGGGTTGGGCCCATTGACACTTTTGGTTACTGAGTCGGGTACAAAAACATACCAAACTTTCAGAAAATTTGACCGGTCGCCACTTTACATAAGAAAAGTGCGCGGTCCTTTGTACGTGCAATTGGGTATAAAGAGAAAACCTAGATGTCAATATGAAACACCCAATAGGAATTGAGAACGTTATTCCTACTTGAAGCTAGAAAGACAAAGACTGCGCCATCTCATAGGTTGAACATGGCTATCACCAGTCACTCACAAAACATCCATCCAAACCAACCATGCGTCACTCAACGTGAAAGTTCGATCGGTCTATCATACAACTCCTTGCGCATGCCAGAATTTTCTCCCGGAAGTCTGACAATACCTTTGAAACTCCTGACATTCTATAGCTCACTGTTAAATAGAAATGTCGGGCAGTCAGTGGACACCGTGACTGTAAGAAAATTCGCGGAGTACAAGGTGGTGCAAGAAAGATTTCATATATTTCATGATAGTGCTTTCATGTGTGAGTAAATGGATTCAGGGTAGTGAGGCAGTATATATTGTGTTATTTAAATATTGTTTACATAATTGACTGAAACTAAAAAGGAACGTTACAATCACGGCAATGGAAAATCTTTTCCGAAGGCTGCATACCATCCTTGATGAGGGGTCTCGCGTTCGGCTCATAAGACGGAACTTTCTCGGATACGAACCCAACTTGCTCTCCAAGCTATTGCTACTATTTCTGAGTTGACCAGACTCCACACTCCACATCCAAGCCTTCTTGGACCCCAACATTATCCCCAACAACATCCAGATATTGCAACAGTAGGTTCCGCAGAGAACAACTACAACACTTCCCATGTCCACGTTAAAGCATCAACCACTACCCTCTATCCCAAGCGCTCCAACAGCAAGTTAACAAGGAGCTGAAGAAGATGCTACAGGATAGCGTGATCAAACCTCCGCAATCTCTGTGGCCTTCTTCAACAATACTCATAAAAAAACGATGGTCGATACCGGTTTGTAGTCGACTTCCGTGAGCTGAATAAAGTCACTCTCCGGTATGCTCACCTTCTGCCCTTTGCCTGTGCTACCCTTGACTAACATCGAATCTCCCAATTCCTTTCCACCTTGAATGCTTTTGTTATTCCGATAAAATACCCATGGGGTTCCATAACATTCGGGCCATGTGGAAGAGATTCATCGACAGGGTGGTGGGGTACGACCTTGAATAACTCTTCTTTGTTTACCTAGATGACGTTATCATCTTTGTACCCCAACCTTCGAAAAAAACCTCGAGGTCTTGCGATAAGTATTGTCCCGCCTCAGCATGACTGGTCTTACACTGAACCGGAACGAACATTATTTTTGTGAGCCCGAGCTGCGGTACCTTGAATACGTGTGAGTGCTGGCGGACTCATGGTAGACCCAGACCAGGACGAAGTAGAGGCAATGCTTCACATTCCGAAACCAAAATCCGGCACCGAGGTTAGGAGGCTCATAGTATCGTGTTACTCTTGGTTCGTGCCAGAAGTTATTTCTATCACGGCCCCCCTCGGGAAGTATCAGAAGTTTGAATGAAACTCCACTTGCGAGGAAGCTTTCAAGAGCCTCAAAACCCACCTTGTTTCTGCTCCCATTTTGACTTGATCGAATTTCGAACTCCCCTTCATAGTGTAAATGAAAGTCTCTGATTTTGGGGTCGCTGGGTACTTTCTCAATTTTGCGAGGAGGGCGAAAAGGTTATTTGTTTACTAAGTCGGTCCCAGACTAACGCAGAAAGAAACTACAGCACCATGGAAAAGAGTGTTCAACTGTTTTGTACTCCATTGGAAAGTTCCGTCCTCACATCGAAGGTTCGAGATTCACGTTAGTCACCGACCATCATAACCATCGTTGGATCATTAAAATCAAGGACCATGTGGGAAGGATAGCCAGGTGAGCTGTCCGGCTCCATCAATACGATTTCGAAATCGTGAATCTTGAGGCAAGGAAAGTGTTGCCAGGTCCAGATTTGCACGATCTTCCAGATCATCTCGATTTCAACACATTCAGAAGTTAAACCAGCACTTCTGGTGTTTTTGGTCAAAGTAGTATTTGGTGAAACTTCAAATTCGCAACAAATGGGAAGTCCCGAAGAAACACTTACAAATTGGTGACCTCGTGCTTATTCGTGATGACAAACTCCATTTACTCCAGAGTGAGCGTGGAAAAATAATAGCTGTGTATTCAGGCCCAGATTTCAAGGATCGAGTGGCAGACATTGAAACCAACACTGGTGTGCTTAGGCGTTCCGTTGCCGAACTGTCTTCTCACAAGATACTTCAACGGGTAATAAAGTGTGTGACATTCAGGTATTGAACACACACCGAACTACAGAACTACAGAACCGAACTCAATGACTTTTTGTTCAGAAAGCTGACTCTTTCAAGGTGGGGGTATGATGAAAACTGTTCTGCGTTACTGATATCAATTCAATGCCCAATCAATTGTCCACTATGTATCTACTCCAACTAACTTCATGAAAACAGTGAAGCCCACCAATCGCAGTGCGATCTGTGCATCATCGCCATATATGGCTATCGTTCCATTTTTGACTTGCCGTTGGTTGCCCGCTCATCGAGTAATGGTTCTCCAGAGACATCAAAGAAGTCAAGAAGCTCACTCAGAGAGATAATGTGCTGTGGTTCACTATCATGAAACAAACTTGTCAGATAAACAAACTTTAATACTAACTGTTTGCAAAGATTAGAATTATTCGTTGTGAAATGAAGGTTATTGGTTGTCTTAATGAAAAAGTTCATTCCAGCAGAAAGAGAAGCGTGTTCTGGAGTTCAGGGATGGGAAAGAGATATAACAAAAAGTGATATACAAGAATAGAAGAAAGGGAGTGCTTCAAGAAATCCAAAATGAACTCTACCTGAAGCATCGATGTGTCAGTACAACTTTGACAGTCCGTTTTTTATTGATATTGCTGGCCTGGTTCCCGAATCTGACCATGGAAATGAATACATCATTGTGGCAATGGCTTTTTCAGTAAGTAGTGATAAACTTATGTCGTGCCTAACCAGAAAGCCTTCACCGACGCTGACGTATTGGTAAAAGAGTGGATTTATCGATGTAACAAAGTGTGTGTTATTCATATATTATTTCTGGAATATGAATTAAATCCAAGTTTACTTTTAAATCAGAAAAGGGATCACCCCAGCCAGCAGGTTATTATAGTGGTGGCCCAACGATGGAATTTATTTTTTCAGGGGGTTCAAAGAGTGTTGTCAGGAAAATTGCGCTTGGAGGGCGAATTGATTTTTATGTAAGAACCTCGCAAACTCCTTGTGGAATTTGGGTCATGGTGGACTTTTTCAAATTCCATATGATGTAGTCCATGTAATTCTCAACCAATGTAACCATTGCGCCAACCCAAAAAAAAATTAATTTTGCTGCTAGTGGTCGTTGAAATCACCCCTTGCGCAGATTAGACCATTTATTTTTGGATCAGGTAATATTTTCACTCATTCCATTGTAGCTTATGTTGCTCAATATTATGCTGTTTCATAAAAAAATCTTTCCCCCCATTCTTTCCTCCAACTCCTATTACGGAACGCAAAAAAAAAATTTTCGAGTGCCCTTAAATGCATCGTCAGATATTTAAATATGCCTTAATAAGGGAAATTGCAGTTTTTGATGATTTTCCCCCCTCCCCCTAAACGGCACATAATGAAAAAAAAATTGGTGGATTTTTCTGAATTTGTAATATGATGCAGTTCAAGTTATTCTGAATAGAAATTATTTAGGTGACAAACTCAAAAATGAATAGTTTTGATGATAAGAGGTGTTGAAATCATACCCTGCTCAGAATAGACTATTCATCATCAAATTATAGACCGAAACAATATCCCTACTTTTTTTATCTTAGATTATGCTGAACAATTGTGTAATTTCCGACAAAAATTATCTTAAACGTGCCCCTTACTCACAACCTCTATTATAAAACACGAAAAAAAATTATTCACGCACCAACTCAAATTCAAATTGTTGGTGTCTAATTTTTATTTTCACCCAATTATCTGATATTCAAATAGCATGAACTACGCCCTACTGAGAAGTCAGCGAAATCCACCAATATTTTTTTCAATGGAGAGAATGGTGAAATTAAACAACTGTACGATTTCCTTAATTTGAGCTGATTGAAACATTTATTTCGATAAAGTATTTACCATTAGTCGATAATTAATTAATTTCGTGTTATAAAATAGGATTTGGGGTAAGGGGGAGATTTCAAATTTTTTTTTATAAAAAATCACACAGTTATTCAGCATAATCTTAACTGAAATGTGTAGGGAATTTTGTTTATCGATTATTCGCTCATTGTTTATCAACATTTTGATAGTTGCCTATTTACGTATTGATTATTGATTAAGTGGTTATTGCTTATGATTGCCCATTAGCTCATTGCTTATTTGCTAATTGTTTATTGGCATATTGATATTGGCGGTGTTTAACTGTTGGTTGTTATTTGCTTTTGTTATTTTCTGCTTGATCATTTGCTTGATTATTTGCTCAGTACTTATACGATCAGTATGCTCACAGTTTACGTACATACTTGCGTCAAAGCCACTAACTACTTATATGCTTGGTATGCTTGCTGCTTACGTCATTGATGCTCACTTGCTCTTTCTCACATGATTTTGCTCACATGCTTGTACTCAACTGCTTTTGATTTTGCTCAGAGCTCTTCACTAATTTACTGCTTTTTATCGTTCAGCCATTGTTTCTCGCGCTTTCATCAGTAGAACTCGGTGTTGGTTACTTTTACTTATTATGACAGTTTATTCGATATAGCCATCATTTATATGTACTGTTTATTCATTGATTTGGTAATAAACTTAATTCAGTTTTACTTGGCCAGTTCCTCTTGGCAGATTGAGAGATTGTTTATTTCTGATTTGGGTATTTGCAGTGGACTAAATTTGCCTGGTGCCCTCCCAAGATCTATGATATTTTCAGTGTCTACTTAACGAACCTCCCCATCTTCACTGAGCTAGAGGCAAATATCATTCATCATTTGACATTTGTGGTCTAAGAAATGGACATTACAACTCTCTCAGGGGCTTGTGGGGCTTGTGTGTGCGCACAGTTAATTTTCTACGCAGTTGTGCTGAAAAATATCACTCCGCGCACTGTAAACAGTGCATAAAAACCCAGTTCAGACATGTCGTCGATAACTGTTATTTCTATATTATCAGTTAGAAATAAACGGGAAATAATGAATCTAGTATTTCATCAGGTACGAACCCAAGATTCGTAATAATATAAACTATTATTCGAATAACTGAATTAGGGTACCCAATCATAAGTATGATGAAAAACAGTTTATGATTATCTCACATTTTTCATTTCGGTGTATATATTAATTCTGAAACGCTTACCTTTTTCTTTCACTGAACGTTATTTCTTCAGCTTTTCTGAATTCGTTGTCAAGACAAACATGCACTTTGTTTTTCACATCGGGATATAATAGCATCATCAAAAACGCAAATTCTAAGGTATTACTCGTTGTCTGTGCACCAGCCAAAAATATATCCAAACAAACCATCACGAGTTGTTCTTCTGTGGAAAACATTATAATATTATAGGATACAAAAGTCATATTTTTCAATCACAGTTACCTGTAAATGTTGTTTTTTCATCTTTGGCCTTGTGCATTTCTGTGATGAAGGAATAAATTAAATCATCATCTCTACCTTCTGACCATGTTTTGAAATGTTCTTCGATAGGTTCCATCAATAATGCTTTGAACTCGTCATTAAATTTTGTTATCAAATTGTAACCTGTGCGTTCTGGAGCTATGAATCGCAGCCAAGGCAAATGATTAAGTGTACCACCAGCCATATCAAAAGCTTTTGATCTTAGATCCATTAAGTTCAACAGTTTCACAAGACGATCATCATTTCTATTGAGCTGCAAACCACATATCAACATCCATAAAACATTGAGAACTGATTTTGGTAAAATTTGTCCAATCTGTAGTTCTTTGTTTTCGTTTTCCTTGAGAATTTCCAGTATTTCAGCAGCCTCTTCCTGTATTTGTTTTTCCATTCTTTTCTTGCCAAATCCAAGATAGCGAAGATGAACAGCCACAAAATATTTCTGAATTCTCCAAAGTTCTCCGTCAGTGCCAACTATACCTGAAAATGGTGTTATTATCGAATATATCGTATAAAGATTTCATTCATTACAAGAAGCAGAAAATAGTCTAGTCTACATTAACTATTTTGGTGAATTTCTCTTCAAGGGCACCGAAAATCATGATCTAGGGCTCATTCGATTTGAAATGACCTCTAGAAACTTTTTGAAAAATTTGAAGGTGCGCCGACAAAAATTGCAAGAGTTGTTGATAATCTAGTAAACAAAAGTTTGGTTTTTTGTAAATATTTCTAAAACTATTGAAGATATCCAAAATTTGAAAGAAGATACTGAAAGGAGAGGATATTTCATAAAGAAAGTCTCATCTCTTGGAACTCTACTACCAATATTTAGAATTTCAATTCAGATGCGAAAAAAGCGCTAAGAGCGGATGATGCGAGTCCCTCGTGCGCTGATTAATACGGACCCTTGAACAATAAAAATAATTTTAACACATTGAATATCAATATTGAGAAATAAAAAAATTCGCTCACCCAGACACTTGAATGAACGAAAATCCATGGAAAAAAATGTTCGCGTAATTCTTGGAAGGCCTTTAAAAAGATCCCCATTGGAAAAAATAAAAAAATATTGATTTTTCACTTTGTTATCAACAATCTAAGAGACTAAAAAATCTAAAATATAAATAATGCTATTAATTTTTTTCCAATATTCCAATTTGCTTGAATTTTAATTATTTGAAGTTACATGAAAATTATTTTTTTTAATTTCTCATTCTGTTTAAATAATTGTTATAAACAAATTCATTGTTTATAAGATATTTGAATTTTTGTTTTTGGAATTTTAATCAGCAATAAATATTATGATCTTTAAGAACAAAATCATTTCAAAAAATGTATTGCTTAAAAACGCATTTGTTGATTAACTATTTTTTTTTCAACCAAATATTAATATTAAGGAACCATTTTTTTGTCAATCATAATTTCCATTGCTTCTCAATATTCTAAAAAAAAAATATTTGTATTTTCTTTGCCTATTTAATATACAATTTGTTATAAACAAATTAATTTTCAAGAAACACTTGTTTTGAATACTTCAAAAAATAGCAAAAACAACCATGTGTCATTATTATTTGGTAACAAAAAAAATAGTTAATCAACAAATGCGATTTTAAGCAATAATTTTTTTTTCAAGAAACGATTTTGTTCTTAAAGAACATAATATTTATTGCTGATTGAAATTCCAATAACAAAAATTCAAATATCTTATAAACAATGCAATTGTTTATAACAATTATTTAAACAATCAGAGTAAGAAATTTTAAAAATAATTTTTATATAACTTCAAATAATCAAAACACAAACAGACTGGAACGTTAAAAAATATTTTTTTTTCATAGATTTATTTGCATTTTTCATTTTTTAGTCTCTTAGATTGTTAATAACAAAATAGAATATCAAAAAATTTTAATTCTTCCAATGGAGATCTTTTTTGAAGCCTTTCAAGAATAGCTCAAAGGTTTGAAACAAACTAGAGGTTTTTAGTAAAACAATAATTATCGGGGTTTGTATGTAAATTTGAAACTTGGAAAAACTAGTTAATTAACAAAAGCATATGTACTGAAATAATTGGGGGAATTATTGTTTTTCATGGATTTTCGTTCATTCAAGTGTCTACAAGGGAGATAATTTTTATTTATTTTTCAATATTGATATATAGTGGGTAAAAATTATTTTTATTGTTCAAGGGTCCGTATCAGTCAGCGCACGCGGGACTGGCATCACCCGCTTTTAGTGCTATTTTCGTCTCTGAATTAAAATTCTAAATATTGGTGGTACGACTTATTTTTAAGGAAATCTCCTCTTCTTTCAGTATCTATCTTTTTCCATCTTTTGGATATCTTTGATAGTTTCTGAGATATTTGTAAAAAACCAAACCCACCTCTTTTTTTCACTAAATTGTTTATAACTTTTGCAATTTTTGAAGGCGCACCTTCGAATTTTTCAAAAAGTTTCTTGAGGTCATTCCGAATCGAATGAGGATTCGATTATAATTTTCGGTGCCTTGAAGAGAAATTCACCAATGCAGTTCTTGTAGACTAGACTAAAAAATGTCGCTTAGGAATCTGAAAGATTCTTGAGTACGAGTAAGAAATAATAAGAAATATTTGAAAATTGTTGAAGAAGTAATACACACAATAATAAGATAAATCCACAGGTTTTCATAGTATAAAATATTATGGAATGGTTGTGAATGATAAATACGGCCACAAAATGAATTCTCAAGTAGATGCCCACAAATGAAATAATATACGGGACTTTTATCCCAAATTTTATAATTATTTCAAAGCTAAAGATAATACGGCATATGAAAGATACAAATTCTTTTCATATAAACAATCAGATAGCCAGTCTACAGAAAATTTTATATTAGAACTCAAGAAAAAAGCAAGCAGATGTAAACTCGATATCCTCCAAGATAGTTTGATTGTAACAATGATTACTTGTGGCATCAAAAATAATTCCGTTCGAAAAACTTTTACAATATGATACCTTGACACTCGAAAAGGCAATCGAACTCTGTCGTGTCATTGAAACGTCAAGATCACAGAGTGAAGCGATGGGTTCCAGTCAGAATGAAGAATCTCCTAACATCGATTAGAAATTGCAATAAGTGTGGTAATGAAGAACATCCTGTCAATAAATGCCCTGCCAATGGTAGGAACTGTTACTTTTGTCAAATTCCAAATCATTTTGGAATTGTTTGTAGATAAAAAAAATTTCACAAAAGTGAACGTAAAGTAAGCGAAATTTCTAATCCTGTTGATTCAATTACTGAAAATGTTGATGATTTCTTGTTCATAGGTTGTATTTCTGAGGAGAATATTTCGACAATAAATTCAAATAAACTATGGCTAACTGAGGTAGAAACTGATAACTGTAATTTCAGCCTCAAAATCGATACAGGAGCAATGGCAAATGTCCTTCCTTTGCATGTGTTCAAGTCATTAGGTCTTTCTGAAGACATAATAACTAAAATCTATTCACAACTTCATTCTTATACAGGAAATACTCTGAAAGTGGTTGGTAAGTGCACAATTCCATGCATCAAAAATAATAAAATATAAGACTTGGACTTTTTTGTGGTAAATTCCAATACACAGTCGATATTAGGACTTGAAACAAGTGTTAAATTGAATTTAGTAATAAAAATTGATTCAGTTGATCCAAATATTATCAATTATTCAGAATTAATATCAAAATACAAAAATTTGTTCTCGGGTATAAGATGTATGACAAAACCATATCACATTGATATCGAAAAATATGCAAAACCAGTAGTTCATCCTATCAGAAAGGTTGCTTTACCACTAATGGAAAGTTTGAAACAGAGTTTGAATGAACTTGAAGAATTGAAAATTATTGAAAAAGTTACTGGAACTTCTGATTGGATGAATGCTCTAGTTATAGTAAAAAAATCAGACAATAAATTACTGATATGTCTTGATCTAGAGATCTAAACAAAGTTATCAAAAAAGAATATTGCAAAATTCCAACTCTTGATGAAATCACAAGCAAATTAGAGAATGCAACGGTATTTAGTACTCTTGATGCTACACTAGGTTTCTACCAAATACCCCACGACAAAGAAAGTTCAGAACTATATGTGTTTGGAACACCTTTCGGGAGAGATATTCATTTTCAAGGCTTCCATTCGGGATCAAATCAGCCCCTGGGGTGTTTCAAACCCGATTTAAGGAAATTTTAAATATAGAAGGTTTAGATATTTATATTGATGATCTTTTGATTTGGGGTAGAGATAAAGCTGAACATGATTCTACACTCAAAAAAGTTATGAAGCTAGCAGAAGAGAATAATATACGTTTCAATCTGAAAAATACAAGTTTGGACAAAAACAGATATCTTATATGGGTCATATAATTTCTGGTGATGGAGTAAGACCGGACGAGTCTAAAGTCAAAGCTATCACAGATATTCCACGACCGCAATCCAAACGTGATGTTCAAAGATTACTTGGAATGCTCACTTATGTTTGTAAATTCATCAAAAATTTCTCAGATTGAAAAAAGGTGTTGAATTCTTTTGGAGTACTGAACACCAGAAAGCATTCAAAAATTTGAGAAATATCCTAACAAATAAGTCAGTGTTGCAGTTCTATGGTGTAAACAAAGAAACAGTAATCTCTGTAGATGCGTCAAAGTCAGGTACTGGTGCAGTCTTATTATAAAATAAACTACCATGTGCATATGCCTCCATGGCTACGACAGAAACACAGTGTCGATACGCACAAATAGAAAAAGAACTTCTTGACATTACCGTAGGTCTTGAAAAATTTCATCAATTTGTGTTTGGGAAAAAAGTCATTGTAGAAACTGACCATTTACCTCTTATAACCATATTCAAAAAGCCACTTGATAAATGTCCGGCTCGTCTACAGAGAATGTTGTTACAAATCCTAAAATACGACATCGAATTGATTTACAAACCTGGAAAAGAACTATTGATTGCAGATGCTTTATCAAGAGCATACCTCAATGAAAAAATCAATGGTGATTTAGACAAAGAAATTTCTTCCCAAGTTTGTATGATCATTTCAGAACTAAATGTAACAGAAAATAAAAAACGCGAATTTAGGAAATTACTGAAAACGACACAGAACTACAACTCTTGAAAACATCCTGTAATTTCCGAAGGGTGGCCAAAAGATAATAAAAAACTAGATGATGGATTGAAAAGTTATTATAGATTCAAAAGTGAACTAACAGAAATTGATGGGTTAATTTTCAAAGGCAATGCTATAGTGATTTCGAAAACTTTGAGGAGAGAAATGATGCATAAAATTAATTTCAATCATATGGGTATTAACAAATGCCTGAAGTTGGCCAAAGAATCAGTCTTCTGGCCTTCAATGAACAATGACATTCGACAAAAAATTATAGAATGTGAAATTTGTATGAAGTATTCTAGATCACAGTCAGCAGAGCATTTGACGAGTCATAATATTCCAAGCTTAGCGTGGAATGAAATTGGTTGTGAAATTTTCGAATTACGCAATCAAAAATATCTATTGCTGATTGATTATTATTCAAAGTTATATAAAGATACTTCTAGTCATCGCATAATTCAAATTTTGAAAACAATGTTTGCCAGACACGGTATACCATTAACAGTCATTACAGATGGGGGGCCACAATTCAACTCGGAAGAGTTCAAAATTTTTTCAAGAAATTGGTAATTTGAACACATAATGACATCACCAATGTATGCTCAGTCTAATGGTATAGCGGAAAGGAATATTCAAACTACCAAAAATATTTTCAAAAATACTCTAGAAGACAATAAAGATTTGGATATGGCATTACTTCTGTTCAGAATATCAAAATTTGATGAACATCATTCTCCTGCAGATATTTTGATGTCTCGTAAATTGAGGACTTTATTACCACTTACTAGTAGTTTATATAAGCCAAAAGTCATAAATTATACTACTTATAATACATTCTTGAATGCTAGAAAAACTATTAACAAGAAATACTACAACTCGAGCGTACAAGCTCTACAAACTCTTGAAATTGGTACTCATGTTTATGTACAGCCTAAACCTCACTCCAGTTGGACACCTGGTATAATAATGCAGAAGTTGAGAGATAGAACAAACGAAGTGAAAATGAAGAATGGGTCGATCCTTTGTAGGAATAGAAGGTTTATAAGAGTAAACAAAAATGAAAGTGAAATAAATTTTCCGCGGTGCTCCGCGGTGCTCGGGAGCACATTCTCAGCTATAGATCTATTAATGTTGTTAAAAATATAAAACGCGGTCAGCAGCACCCCCACCCCCAAGAACTACTGGTTGCGTCCTTATTTTATGCACATTCTAGGTTATAGGGCTCAGTATTCACATTAATGTAGTTAAAAGTTCATTTAGCGTTCTGAGTGAATTTAGGTAAGTTCTAGTAATATAGTAATATGACAAACCCAGTTACGGTAATGAGCAATAATGAATTAACAAAGGATACCAACGTCATTAAGCCAGCAGGTAGAGAGGTGTAAGATACGGTAACTAACGCACAGACTACCTAAGTCAGAATAATTACATTCTCCGCAGACGGAATCTAAGATTATTCATGATGTACAATCCTTTGAAGAAGCAATCCACTCGCGCTAGCGATATGTTAGGAAGAAATTCCAAAAAACAACGGCCTTCAAACCCGAGTGAAAATTATGACACTTAAAACTTCCGCCGCAAAAGCCTCAACCATTTAGTATGAAGTTGTGCCAATTCCCGACCAGAAGATTCTGCAGTTGCAAAGGTTTTATAGAGAATGTGATACCCAGACATGGAGTTTCGCTGGATTAAGATTCTAATAAAGGAAGAAATGATGAACATTTTAGGCACGAAGAAAACTCGTCCAACAGCTCTACATCTCCAATCAGACGGAATGGTCGAACGACATATTGGGACTATCTGACGATGTTCGTCGCTGAGAGATTGGGGTGAGTTGGTAACACTAGTTCTTCTAACCTAATCTCATTATGGGTCCAGATATACCTCATCGATGTTGATCACTGGGCGAGGCAGTAAACTCTCACGCGATCTGCTCTTTGGATTGCCACCCAGACCAGCTGAGGGATACATTTCTTTCAGAATACCTCGAAAAATTGCGTGAAAGTGCAGTCAATGTTGCACTTTTTTCATAGGTTTTTCTATTGAAACGAAAGCAAGTACTGAATCATTTCCTTCAATTGCCGACCAGAAAAATCTCAATTTTCGATATCAAATCAATATCAATATATTCAATAATTACTTCAATCCTTTCTGAGTTCACCTACCAAATTTGAGTTTTCCAATTGAAACCGTTTTCAAATGAAATATGAACTTGAAATACACGAAATTGAAAGCCCACCTTAACGGTCCCGCTCTTACGAAAAATGCTTAGTGCTCGCTAAATCGAATAACTTTTTGAAAGTGCTTAGTAGTCGCGAGCACTTCGTGAAAAAAGATGCTTAGTGTGTGAGACTCCCGAACACATTTCAAGAGTGCTTAGTAGTCAAAGCACTTTTTGTCAGTGCTCGGCACAGCTCGGCTAGGACTGAAGAGTCCCCCACTTCCAACTTATACCAATGACGTGGTCAGAAGAAATCATTAGTTTCCAGTGGATTTTATTACCGTTACTTGTTTAATATTTTTATTATTGAATGGTAGGTGTTCCCAGTCCTACGCTCCGGAACTGTCAATCCATGGTAAAAAATATCAGTAACAGGCTGAATCTTCGTGAGTAGCTTCGTTTTGATGAGACGCCCAACTGTTATTAATGACTTTTTTGCACTCACCAAATCGACATGATTGACACCTGCGTAGTTCATTAGCTACCACTATCGAGAATTTTCGTAGAAGAAGTTGGGCGTATCGGTAAAATGAACCTACTCAGGAAGATTCAGCGTGTAATTAATCATTTTTGAAAATAGGCTTGGGATCCTGGTCTATTATGAAGTAGTTGTGAATGATGAAAACGGCAACAATATGAATTCACAAGAAGATGTCCACAATTGAAAGAATATGCGGAACTTTCAATCCCGATACGAAAGCAGTATTTCTAACACCTGATTATGTATTTTAGTCACTGTATCGTATCATCTTCATATAAACTGTGATACAGTGTACAAGTCGTGTGCCTTTAAATTTGATAGAGGGCCAAGAAAATTTGCGTTTCGAGCTCTGAATAATCATAAGAGTGTAGTGAACAATTGTATACAGATCATCTCACAGCACTGCGAACATAGGAGAGGATATGACCAATTAACTATCGTACAACCCCTTCAGTTTTCGTCGTTTTCGGTTTTGCTGTTCACGATGACAATAACTGTCATCGCGACATCCTAATAATTATCTAGTAAATACACTTATAGCTAGTTCATTTGAAGACGGAATAACATTTATTGAAAGTGGTTTACGAAATTGCTGAGAAAGTGCAAATTGTATTTTCAAGTATCAAGGACGTACATTGCGTCAGATTTAAGTATTATTAGTTGAAAAGTTTGAAAATAGGCCGGACAACTATGATTTGCTCTAGCTCTACCTATGTTCAGTGCCCTGTGAGAAGTACTGTAGAAAAATGAAAATCATTAATATAGTTCAATAGTTTATACACTTTTTGTTTTACCCAGTTGAAAGCATTTTATCTCAAAGCAAATAAAAAATAATAATACAAAGAAAAAAGAAAACGTTAACAGAACCAGGGCTGGAATTATGATACATCTACTGAACATATCTGAAATAGTTTGTGCTAGGTGCAATTCAGAAATTTACAAAAATGATAATGAAGAGATAACTATAGACCAAGCCATAGAGGTTTTTTCCCACAAAAAAAAATAGGTACGCAAATAGCCTATACTAAATTTTATAATATAGTTCGGTATGATGAAAACCCTAGTTTTTGCTCCAGCAAAATCGCTTTGTGAAATTTTTTAAACAAGAAATAACAAAAGATTAGGAATCGTTTTACAGTCAATTGAACTTTTGTAGAGATTCATAAAAACTACAAAATGGATTTTCACACTACCAAATCGGTGCATTTTCCACTGAGGAAATCCGGGAAACCTTGAAAAAGAGACCATTATTAAGTTTTTCTTTATTTTCATAAATTAGAAGCTGGACTAACAATATTGCATAAAGCCGGCGCTACACGATGCGTTGAACATTGGCTCCAACGCTGGACCGAACATTTGAGTCAAAAAGTTCGACAAATGTTTCTGCTACACAATGTAACGAATGTTTGAAGCATAAACGCTTGAACCAAGTGTGGTACAAACATTTGCCTCTATATCACTAGGAAGGATACAGACGTTGCATTTGCAGCAGCTGCAGCGGTAAGAGTTTTTTGTTGTTTTATGTTATTACCTGAAAAAAAAAGAACGAAAAGACGTCCAAGAAGGTTGTGGATGTTATCACTGAATAATAATCCGTCGTTATATTATTAATACTTTCGATCATGATATATAGGATTTTATCATCCACTTTTACATGAATTACTTGAGAAAACCTACTACTGAAATATTATTTGCCGATAATGCATTATCACTTATATTCATTATGTATTATTTTTCTAATACAATTCAGAAACTCTTGTTTGAGCGAATACGAAATAGAAAGTGTCACTGGAAGTTACTCTAAATGCATCTTCAAAGTGCACCCGAAGTCGCTCGTATTAACTTCAGTTTGAGTTCGGGTGACTTCGAATGTCTTTGGGTGCACTTTGAAGCATTTAGAGTAACTTTCAGTTATAATTTCAACACATTTTTCACGTCTCAGTTGAAATTCCAAAATATACAAATTGTAGATATTGATCTCTACTTCCGTATGCCTTTTACAGAATTCGAATAAGATTATTTTCTTTGAATCGGCGCATTTAGAAAGATTTTTCCTTAAATTGTTTATAACGCGATTGTGCAAAAACTACATATCGGACAGACACCATCTCCCGCACAGTTGAACCACATGTTATTATCTATCAGTTTCCGCAATATTGTTTGTTCACCTTCAGATTTATAAAAATTATGAATTCTTGGAAAATGGACTCTTTTTCGAGGTTTTCCCTGATTTTCTCAGTGAAAAATGCTCCGATCTGGGCATATAAAAAACCATGTCTATATTAATTTCCACAAAATTTCCATCGACTGTAAAACGATTTCTTGGAAAATCTTTGAGATATTTTTAAAAAACCAAAAAAAAAAATAAGTTTTTTTCACAATTTCTTGTTTAAAAAATTCCACAAAGCGATTTTGCCGGGGCAAAAACCAGTGTTTTCATTTACAAACTATCTTATAAAAAGCAGTAAATGTCATTTGCGTCTTTTATTTGGTGTGAAAAAAATTAGTGTGAAGTTAGCCACACTTTCCTGGCCACAGTTTTTGACGTGGAGTAAATCTTAGTTGGGATGGAGGAGTGAACGTCCGCAGTGTTGCCACATCAATTATTTTCACAGATAAGTTCAGAATTAGTTTATTGTGTTATTTGCAGCTATAGAGGAGGATAGCATGATTATTCATGGAATTATTGAAATTTGTTTGCACGTTGAAGTTTTGGAAAATCAATAATTTAACATCTTCTGGAAATATTCTAGTTGAGTTGACTCTTTTTTTAAATCCTTCCAGAGATCATTCATCTAATTTCGGTTCAATTTGTTTTGTAAATTAAACCGCAATTCGATGAATGATCTCTGGAAGGATTCAAAAATAGAGTCAACTCAACTTCGTCGGCCGTAAAATGTCTTTTATGGAATAAAGTTTGATTCGCGCCGTAGTAAACTTCGTGATGGAGTTCACATGTCACATAGACCCAAATACAGTGGCATAGAGGACTCAAAATGATGCAGGAATAGCTATTCAAATAAATTTGTTCGACTGTCGGAATGACTGAAAAAAAAAATATTAAATTCTTGCAACAATGAACTCCGTGAATGAGTCCGCGTTAACTCCACACTAATGTGAAAAGAGCCTCTTATTTTCATTTATAGCTTGGCCTACTACCTGTGATTGCTATGCAGAACATGTTCATGAAAAATGTGCCAAACTTGCCCCCCCTCTGAATTAGGAGCTATTTCAATTCAGGAACGTAATCTCCTCTACTTCTGTTCCAGTTGAAAGAGAATTTCGAAAAAAAAAATTGAAAAATTGAATGAAGTACTAGAAATCAACAAAAAGTTAATGAGTTAAACAGAAATCACAGGAAATGCTTTCGAAAGCTTAAGAAGTGAATATGGATGAAAATCTCAACACTGTAGTCCAAGAGGACAGGAAAGACAGAATAAAGCATCAAACATAATAATATGCAACATTCAAGAGTCAAATCAGAGCAGTCATCCCAACAGACAAAGAGACGATACTGAAAATGTGGAGAACATACTTGGTGACCTGAAGAAGTTACAATCAACAAGTCATTTCGAATCGGTAAATTAGCTAATGAAAGAAACCAATTGAATTTTTTCTTAATAACAGTGATGAAGACCTGGAAATCTTTAGAAATAAAAATATAATCAAGCTTCTTGAAATAATAATTTTCGGGGATCAGACGAAATTACGGTCAAGGCTGAACTTGTTGAATTCACTGCCCAAGGAATGAATAACGAAAGAATACGTTACATTAACAGTATACCCACAATAGTTGATATATCTCCTAGAGAGGATAAAAATGGATTGCAGAATATCCTGATATATCCTTCAATATTGATATCATAATTGCCAACTTCTAAAGTTTGATAGCCAACCACAACCAACTGATACATGACATCATCTGTTATCAATGATCCATTGTTATGCTTAGTGAAACACGTACCACCAGTGACATAGAAGATTATGAACTTGAGATTGATGGATACAAAATTATAAGATTTGATTCATATGTAACAGTGTAAACAGTCTCGTAGTTGATCACTCCAACGTTATTGCAAATCAAAGTGGTACGTACGATCTACTAAATTTTAATTTTATACATATATAAAATCCTCATTTCATACGGTTATAACGGTACCATCCATCAAACAGATATTAATAAAAAGTGCACAGTCAGCGCTTTTATCAATATATCAAATACTTGCTATAAAGGACGGCACGCACGTTTGAACTTCGTTTTCATATGGTGTCTGATATCACAGTTATTAGGCAGCTTACGGAAGAGATAATCAGAAAAGGGAGTGAAATCAAGAATTCTATAGAAGCAAGTGAGGCCAGACTATAACTGAATTATGAAGAAATGAGAAATTAAGTGACATATCTTGAAAAAGAAAATCAAGATCTAGAGGAAGAAGTTGAAGAATTGAGGAGATCAGTAAAGAAAAATAAAATGATAATTTTTGGTCTGAGTGAAAAGAGCGAGACTCCGTCTCGAGAAAGTACATACCAGTAAATCAATTCATCATTCTCCACTTCTCTGAAGTACAGAGATATTAACGATTTTTATTTTCTTGGAAAAAACGATACCAGTCCTTTGAAACTCGAATTCAAAACATTCATTTTGAAACAAGAACTACTACAAAAAAAGGAACACCTAAAAGGAACAAACATAAGCATCGTCAATGATCAAACACCAAAACAGAGAGAAGAAAGTAGGTTACTCCGAAAGTATCTCCCGAAGGCAAGACAAGAAGAGATACGTGCTACATAAGAAACAATAAATTGCATGTGAATACAGATGTATACCAAGTCTCAGATCTAGTGGCTCTTGAAAGTCAAACTGAAGAAGAATCGAGATCGATTAGTGCTCCATCGACTCCAACTCCAGAAACACAGCCAGATTCCATACAACTGCAAAAAATAGAAAACCATCTGTAACCAGCGATGAGCAAAAACCAACCAGTGCCAGATTACTAGAGAAGAGAAGTCAGAAATAGCTGCAGTAATCACGGTCACACCTCAAACTTTTAACAAAATTTCTCGTTTCATGATTTCCTGAATTCCATAATTTTAACAAGATTTCTCTTTTTTCTCAAAATAGAGAATGATCCAAACGCCTGGGATAACACTGAAAATTTTGTATTATACTTTATATTTTATGTATTTTGATCGCATTCCCATTGATTTTAAAACTGAAATTGACACTCGATGTTTACATTATTTCTGTACACGTAACATTTTCAGCGGACAGCCTCCAGGCTTTGTTAACTTGTTACTGATAGGTATACACTTACTGTTAGTAAAACATATAATGTTCCATAACTGAATTTGTATCTTATTATCTCAATGATGATTCATTTAATTTGTAAAATTTCTACGCAGACAGTCTCCTGGCTTTGCGATTTTTGGAAATAAGTGCTAAAAATTCATAATATATTTTATAATAATGTTGGTAATTGATTCTTTATTGAATACACAATCCGCAGACAGCCATTTAGGCCTTGCGGTTCCTTTTTGTTCATTTGCTATACTACTCATGTAATTACTCATCTGTATTTTACAAATGAACATTATTATTATTATCCAACAGACATACTGGAGGTTTAGTTATACAGTGTGTCTCACTTCTCGTGGAAACACCCCCGTATCTGCCGTAATAATTGAGGTAGAATGATGAAACTCTCAGTGCTGATGAAAAGGCTCAAAATGCACCTTACGTCAGAATAAAGTTGGCCTAAGTGATATACGCTGCCCGTCACTCGCGATGGAACAATCCATTTTTACCTATAAAACATACTAGGGGGCAAAATAGGCTCGAAATTACTTCAGATTCGTGATCAGTACTACCAATTCACTACAGATACAATTCTCCTCTGAAAAATTTCAGTCCTGAAAAATCCGAATTTGTCTCACTTCTCATGGAAACACCCTCGTATCTTCCGTAATTTTTTACGTTGAACCATGAGATTTCTAAGATCGATAGGTACACAAGCCATGAATTCGCTGCACGGAAATGGTCATTCTACATAATAAACACCGCACGCCAGCAGCGAAGGAACCTCCTGTTTTTCCATCGCTGCTGGCGTGCAGTGCATATCATGTGGGTTAACGTTTTTTGCAGTGAGTTCATTTTCAGTGCAGCTATCGATCCTAGAAATTTCATGGTTCTACGAAAAAATTACGGAAGATACAGGGGTGTTTCCATGAGAAGTGAAACAAATTCGATTTTTTCAGGACTGAAAATTGTTCAGGAAACAGGTGTATTATTAGTTATTTGGGGATTCTGAACACGAATCCGAAGGAATTTTGGTCCAACATTTCCACCTAATATAACTTGCCGGGATAATGGGATGTTCCATCGCGAGTGACAGGCAGTGTATGTCACTCAGGCCAACCTCATTTAGGTAGTAGGTGCATTTTGAGCACTTCCATCAGTCCTGAGAGTTTTATCATTCTACCTCAATCATTAAGAAAAATACAGGGGTGTTTCCATGAGAAGTGAGACGAATCCGGATTTTTCAGGACTGAAATTTTTCCAGGAAAAAAGTGTATCTGTAGTAAGTTGGTATTCGTGATTACGAATCTGAAGAAATTTTGAGCCCATTTCACCCCCTAGTATATTTTATCGTAAAAATGGGTTGTTCCATTGCGAGTGGCGGGCAGTGTATATTACTGAGGTCAACCATAATGATGTAGTAGGTGCATTTTAGGCATTTCCATCAGTCCTGAGCGTTTCATAATTCTACCTCAATTATTACGGAAGATACAGGGGCGTTTCCATGAGAAGTGAGAAAAATTCGGATTTTTCAGTACTGGAATTTTTTTAAGAAAACAAGTCTATCTGTAGTTGATAGTCCTGATCATGAATCTTAAGGATTTTTGAGCCTATTTTGCCCCCTAGTATGTTTTACCGTAAAAATGGGTTGTTCCATCGCGAGTGGCTGGCAGTGTATATCACTTAGGCCAACCTTTTATCCAGATAGTAGGTGCATTTTGAGCATTTTCATCAGTACTGAGAGTTTCATCATTCTACCTCAATTATAACGGAAGATACGGGGGTGTTTCATGAGAAGTGAGACACACGTATATTTGCGAAATGAGTTTGTATTTAAAATTTATGATAATATTTGTATAGATAAGGTTTATTTGTGTTTAGTAATCAAACTAAAAATTTATGGCAAAAAATTACTTTTAGGATGCCTTTACCGTTCACCTAGTTCTAGTTTCATCAACTTCTTTGACTACTTTGAAATTTGGGAAGAAAAGGTTTTCAAAGAGAAAAATCGATGTATTCTGGTAGGTGAATTTGAACTTCTTCTATTTGAATGATACTAATGTTCAACATTTTGATAATTTCATTACCATCGATGGGTTTGATCTACTAGTTGATGAACCTACTCGTGTAACTAACAGCAGTAGCTCATTGATCGATTATGTTTAAAGTGATAGAACTGACTGCTTTTATAAGACACATAAAACTACAAATATCACTGACCATAGCATTATATCAGTCTTTATCAGGACTGTAGCCATATCTAATTATAATTCCAACCAAACATATAGAAATTTTATTACAAATAATCTTGAGTTACTGAATAATCAATTGATATTTTGCAATAAGAAATTGAATTAGATTGATGTTAATGTAATATACCACAACATAAAGGAAAATATTGAGAGACAAGTTGATATCATCTTACCGTTGATATCATATAAAGTTAAAGGAAATCAATTGCGTTGGTATGACCATAAAGTAGTTAAACTCAGCAAATCAACGGATAGGGCTTATGAAGCAAATTGTGATGATGTGAACATAAATCAAATGAACTGGACTATATATAAGAGTTGTAAGAATGGAGTTGTTAATCTACTCAAAATAAAAGAATTTGAGTATTACAAAACAAAAATTGATAATTGTTCACAGAACCTGAAAAGAATGTGGAAAACACCCTAATAAAACCAAAAAATCCCTCTTTACTAAATTTGATAATTTTTGAAATAGGACAAAGATCAATAAAAGCTATAACAGACCATGATAAAGCTGAAATGTTCAATTAATTTTTTTCATTGAAAGTATTGTATCAATTAGAGATGGAATTACACCTTGTTGGAAATATAAATATATGTCCCTGTATGTTAGGAGAAACCTGTGGTCATCTGATTATTGTTTTTGGATTATGAGTTGTCACTCTATCTGATCTTGTAACAGTTGTCAAATATAGTTTTCGTTCTTTTTGAAATTGCGTTTATCTCTCGAAAAACTCTATAACCAACAGGTTATGGGCCCAGAACCAACAGTTAACTAATAGTCGTTACTGTGATACTTGAAGGAGTATTTAGGAAGTTGAAAAAATACACGTTAGTGAAGCTTCATAAAAATGAGTGGATCAAACAGTATATTTCCTCTGATCGAGAGACTGAAAGGCCGTGAGAATTATGGCTCGTGGAAATTCGCAATGCAAGCATTTCTACAACTGGACGACTTGTGGGAAGTTGTCAATGGAAAGAGACCAGAAGAAAAAACTGCTTTAGAACTATTCGAAGCAAAAGACAGGAAGGCGCTCTCCAGGATTATTCTGGCCGTGGATCCATCAAACTATTCACATATAAAGCGAGCATCAACTTCATCAGAATTATGGTTATCTTTAGAGAGAGCATTTGAAGACTCTGGGCTCACTAGAAAAGTAGGACTGCTGCGGACCCTCGTTACTACAAATCTGAGCAACTGTAAATCTGTTGATGAGTACTTAGACAGAATAATGACAACTGCTCATAGGTTAACTGGGATAGGTTTTGAAGTAGCAGACGAGTGGGTAGGAACACTGTTATTAGCTGGACTCCCTGAAGAATACCGACCAATGATCATGGGTTTAGAAAGTTCAGGTGTACCTATAACTGGAGATTCAATCAAAGTGAAACTTCTACAAGATGTACGTCCCCAGGAAGGTGTATCGTCAGCAAATAGTGAGACTGCACTCTACTCTAAGAATCTCAATTCTAAGAAAAAACCCAGAGGGCCTCCTAGATGTTTTACCTGTAACCGAACCGGGAATTTTTCTCGTAAATGTCAAAATAATACGAGAAAAAAGGCAGATGATAAGAAGCCAGATTTCAAAGGAGAAAAAGCTTTTGTGGCCTATCTTTCAAATGACAATAGTAATGTACATGAAAATAAGTGGTTTCTGGATTCGTGTGCATCAACTCATATCAGTGATGCTGATTTGTTGAAAGATAAAGTTCCCAAAGCTGACACGAGAATCACAGCAGTTGACAAAACAGAATTAAAATCTGAATCAATGGGAAATGCGGTGATTAACGTCAGAATAGGAGCAGAGTCATCCATAGTTGGAGCTAGGGAAGTCCTGTATGTACCTGGAGCTGCTGTAAATTTACTATCTGTCAGTAGAATAGTAAAAAAGGGAAATGTTGTCACGTTCGATGATCAAGGAGGACGTATTCATGATTCAAATGGAGACCTAGTAGCAACTGCAACTGAAATAAATGGAATCTATAGTCTAGAGATATTTCCAACAGTTCAGGCTGGTGTAAGTTACCTGAGCCAAGAAAAGAATATTTTTCTTTGGCATCGACGTCTTGGTCACCTAAATAGGAAGGCTATGATATCTTTGAGAGGGATGTCGACGGGATAAGATGAAAACATAGACTTGAATGAGAGATGTGAAATGTGTGTTATGGGTAAACAAGCAAGGCAACCGTTCAAACCCAGTAAAAGTTATACAAAAGATGTACTCGAATTGGTTCACACAGACCTATGCGGGCCTATGGAAACTACAACCATAAGTGGAAGTAGGTACATGCTCACATTCATCGATGATTTCTCCCGTTTCATCTTTGTTTATTTTCTGGAAAGAAAGGATCAAGTCAAAAACGTCTTTGAAGAATTTAAAATCTTTGTCGAAAATCAAATTGGCAAGAAAATAAAGGCCATACGTTCCGATTATGGAACTGAGTACAAAAATGCTGATTTCAAAAGAATTCTTCGTTCTTCAGGCATTCATCATCAACTGACAGTTCGTTATAGCCCACAACAGAATGGTTTAGCAGAACGATTCAACCGTTCGATAGTCGAAAAAGCCCGTACCATGCTGTTAGATTCTGGACTGGGAAAGGAGTATTGGGGAGAAGCAACGGCAACAGCTGTTTATTTATTGAACAGATCTCCAGCAAAGCATCTCAAAGGCAAAACTCCATTCGAAGTTTATGAAGGAAGAAAACCAGACCTATCACACCTACGAATTTTTGGTTGTGAAGCAATGGCACATTTACCAAAGCCACTTCGAGCAAAATGGGATCCAAAATCGAAAAAATATCTTCATATGGGCTACAGTGGTTCTGTTAAAGGCTATAGATTGATAGATCCTCACACAAAGAAAATAATCTTTAGCCGAGATGTAGTTTTCTTGGAAAAATTTTCAAAAAATGAAAGATGGGCAAGTGCAATTTCACCTGACAATCAACCTACGACAGTAGTACTTCCCATCGAAGAACATTCATACGTTGAAGATGATGCAGCGGCTGGACATATAGACGGTGAACATATCGAGGAAAATTCACCAAGAATCGAGGTAGAAAACATAGAAGAATTTTATGAAGAAGAAAATGATACTGAATTACCTAGACGTTCTAGTCGTCAAAAGAAACCCAAACAAATGCCAGATTTTGTTACTTATATTGCAACAGACAATATACAGGACGATCTAGATGTAGAACCAATCAATGCTGAAGAGGCACTTTCCGGACCTGATTCTGATAAATGGGAAAAAACCATGAGAAGTGAGATGAAATCACTCAGAAAAAATGAGACTTATGAAGTAGTTGATTATAATGAAAATCAAAGGTTGTTGAAGACAGAATGGGTATTCAAAGTGAAAGAAGATGAAGCTGGAAGTAAAAAGTTCAAAGCCAGAATGGTAGTCAAGGGTTGTACCCAAAAATCGGGTATCGACTACCAAGAGACCTTTTCCCCGGTGGTGAAATATTCTTCGCTCAGATATCTATTCTCATTAGCCGTTCGTCATAGCTTGAGTATAGACCATATGGACGTTACAACCGCCTATTTATATGGAAATTTAGGTGAAGAGATATACGTAGAACCTCCTGAATACGCATATCTCGTTGGTGGAGAGAAGAGCGGGATATGGCGATTGAAGAAATCAGTTTACGGACTCAAACAAAGTGGAAGATGCTGGAATAAGAAATTGCATCAAATATTATCAGAAACTGATTTGATTCAATCGAAAGCTGATCCTTGCATCTATTATCAGAAGGGCAAGAAGGAAGAGATTCTGATAATCGCTGTATATGTAAATGACCTTCTGATCTTCACAAATTCAGAAAAGAGTAAAACGATGGTAAAGAAAAAACTGGAAGAAAATTTCGAAATGAAAGATTTGGATGAAGCATGTGATTGTCTTGGCATGAGGATCACCAGGGATATGGAAGCAGGAAAATTGTGGATTGATCAAGAGAAATTCGCCCAGAAGATGCTGAAAAAGTTCAACATGATCGACAGCAAGTCTGTGTCCACACCACTAGATTCCGGCCTAGACTTCACAGATATCGCGGAAGTAGATCCATCCTGGAATGTACCCTATCAGGAAGCTATTGGTAGCTTGCTGTATTTGGAGTTAGTCTATTGAGTAGATTTAATACAAATTACTCAAAAGTTCATTGGGGTGAAGTCAAACGTACTTTTAGATATATCAAGGGGACTATGAAATTTAAACTTGAATTCAATATTCATGAAAATTCTGAATTAGAGGGATTTTGTGACTCAGATTGGGGAAACAAAATAAATGATAGATATTCAGTAACTGGATCTTGTTTCAAATTGCAAGGGGGTTTAATATCATGGTTTACCAAAAAACAAAAAACTATTGCATTATCGTCTACCGAGTCCGAATATATGTCATTGTCATTTACTATTCAAGAAGCTCTTTGGCTCAGACAATTAATAGGAGAAATTGAATCTCGAAATAATTTGAATCCAATAAGTATATATTGTGACAATATGGGGGCAATTCACTTGGCAAAAAATTCTCTAACGAGTCAAAGATCCAAACACATTGACTTGAGGTTCCATTTCATGAGAGAACATATTAATAATAAAGAAGTTATTGTGAAATATTTACCTACCGAACAAATGCCAGCTGATGCTTTAACTAAACCATTAGTCAGAGTTAAACATGATAAATGTGTCAAAAATTTCGGGCTGGTATGCTGATTTTTTATTGTTAGTAGATGTTCTTGTTATATATAATATTTTTAGACATCTATTTATGTGGGGGTGTTGGAAATATAAATATATATCCCTGTATGTTAGGAGAAACCTGTGGTCATCTGATTATTGTTTTTGGATTATGAGTTGTCACTCTATCTGATCTTGTAACAGTTGTCAAATATAGTTTTCGTTCTTTTTGCAATTGCGTTTATCTCTCGAAATACTCTATAACCAACACACCTTCCCTCCCGTGGTCTAATACCAATTCATCCAGAATTCAATGCCGATTCTCATCAGTCAAATCACTTATTCTAAAAGAATTGAAAATAATAATGAGTAATTTGGATAATAAATGCAATTCAGATATTATCAACAACAAAATTAAAAAAATATATATTTGATCTTAATGGTCCTGTTCTTTTGAACTATGTTAATACCTCTCTCGAAACCGGAGTATTCCCACAGCAACTCAAGAACAGCACAGTTGTCCCAGTACCCAAAATTACGAATACTAACGAAGCTATCAATTTTCGACCAATCAATACTCTACCATGTTTGGAAAAAGTACGTGAACTAACTGCATACAGCAAACTTTTAGATTATGTTAATGAAAATAACTTCCTTATGGAATATTAATCTGGTTTCAGATCTAATTATTCCTGTGAAACTGCTCTGCAAGTAACAGTCAAAATAGAAAATGGATATAGATTCAAACAATTATGTAGTAGCAGTATTTCTCGATTTCAAAAAAGCTTTTGAAACCATAGTTATTTCCATTTCACTTTTGAAACTTCAATGTTAAGTATTAGCTGATATGCCCTACAGCTGGTTTGAAAGCTACTTGGAGAATAGGTAACAATATACCAAAGTAAATAACACTCTTTCAACCAATTAAGACATCAATAACGGTGTTCCACATGGGAGTGTACTGTTGTTCATTTTGTACCTGTATGATATCAATTACATTCAAGAATTCATTAACCTTTTGTAGATGACACCTTATCAACAGCAAGTGATATTGACCTACCGAATGCCATTCAAAAAATCAACCGAACACTTGGCAAAATAGCAGAATTTCTCACAATCAATGAACTGGAACTCAACATGAAAAAACTATCTATGATTATAACCACTCAACATAGAAACAAATTGGTTGATGAAAATTTGATAAACATATATCGTGAAACAATTGAAATGGTTGAAGAATTCAAATAACTTGGATTTATGATAGACAACTTACTGAACCTAAAAAAAAACACTTCCAGTATATTTATATCAAAATTGCAAAAAATATATTTTTCAGACGTATCAGCAGATATCTGTAATTTCAAACCTCCTTAACGGTTTATGACAATACAATCAGACCTCACTTCGATTATTGTCCTCCCATATTGTTCCTTCTCAGTTCCAACTGTATCCCCTCATTGCAGATACAGCAAAATAGAGAAATGAGAATACTGTTGAAATGTAACAGATACACACCCATAATATCCATGCTGCAGGTTCTTTATTGGCTTTATGTTAAAGACAGATTGTTTTACCATTCTATGATTTTTATTTTCAAACTAATATCCGGAGAACTACCAACTTACTTCAACCAATTCATTGTTTATCAAAATGAGATTAATGATTATCCAGCAAGGGGGAGCATGAACTTTTATGTGACAAAAACAACTGACACAAGATCAATGAATTCACTATTCCACCGAAGTCTCATTGAATATAATAAACTTCCGAAGGATATCATAAGTTGCAGTTCCATTGTGCAATTCAAAAAATTACGTATGGAATACCTGAAATCAAAGTATATATAAAGTATCAGTTCAAAGTTCATTCGACCACAACTACGCCATTTTATTTGTTTATGACTTGTAAAATATAATCCAATTTTTATTTCTTTTCTTTTACAATGTTATGGCATATTTTTGCTAAGCGAGTAATTTATAATGTTATTATTATTAAGATGTAACATTTATATATTGTTTATAAGGATTTCTATATTAATAAACTTACTCACTCACTTATATTTTTGTACCCAAACACTTCTAATGCAACACGATAAGTTCACTTTATTCACGAAGCTGCTAAACACTCCAACACGCACCCTTGACTGACTCGTCTGTGGTAGTGTTATGATCAGCAACCCGCATTCTTTATCATTATCCATCCAACATCCCAATATGATTCAAATATCCTACATCTCTTTACTATTACATTATCATCATTATTTTGATTAGTTTCATCAGCACAATATCAAACTTCATAATTATACCTGATGTTAAGGTTTTTAAGTTCTCATTCTAAGTTGTTCGAACAGGTATTAGAATATGAACATAACTCATTTGTGAATTTCTAACTACGTAATTGAACTTGTTTTTGTTGAATAAGGGATATCAAAAGTTCCAGGTGTTTCATACATTATAAGTATTGTCATGTTGAGCATGTTGTTATGTATTATTTATTATAGAAACCTTGTCACAGTGTGTCACTCATAATTTTCTACTGTTAATTCCATCATGCAGTGGGGGATGATGACTCCAGGAAAGCTGCCAAAGAATGAAAAATTGCCGATAAGAAAGCACGATCCGATTTCATTCTATCTATCAATTCATCTGAACTTAAACAAATCAAATCATGTATATAAAGGCAAAGAATGCAAATTTGCTCAAAAAACTTACATTAAGTATATAAATGCAAAGTGGAAGCAGTGTGAGAGATCATCTATCAAGTTTCTTTGATATCGTTGATAAACTCAAAGATATTGTGATATTTGCTTGAAGGGAGAACAAACTCGATTACCGTTCTCAAGAACTGAATCAGAAAGAACACAAGAATTGCTGAAAATATTACACACCGATATATGTGGTCCAATGGGGGACCTAAGTATTTTGTGACTTCTATCAATGATCTATCTAGATATTGTGAAAGTTCATTTTTTGAAATGCAAATCTGAGGTATTCCTAGTATATCTCAAATTGAGAGCGAATGATGAAAATGGTACTGGAAAAAAATAAAAAGTTCCAGTGAGATAATGGTTCAGATTATTGCAAACAAATTTTCAATACATTTTTTAATGAAAATGGAATTCGTAGAAGATTGGCCGCAGCCTATACTCCAGAACAGAATGGAACAGCAGAAAGGTAGAACAGATATCTGGTGGAAATGGCCCGATGTCGATGTTCAATCTGCCAACTTAATTTTGGGCTGAAGCCATTGATTGCTACATCTGATTACACCAGGAATAATAGAAGCCCTCCATCAGCAGTGAATTAGAAAACACCTCATTTCTTTCGTTCTTAACAAATGTCCAGCAAAAGAGAAATTTCAGAAAAGGCCTACAGGATGTATTTTTGTTGGATACTCAGATGAGTCCAAAGTCTATAGATATAGTGACAGCTTATCTGAATGGTATGCTGGAGGAAGATATTTTTATGGACTTACCAGATGAATTGGAGAATATTTTGGAAGATATATTGCACGAAAATGAGTCTCATGATCATGACATACAGAAAAGTGTTGAGAGGTAGTTGAAATCTATCATGAAAGGCAATGAGGTATGCCATATCCAATGGGTTTTTTACGGACTTGATTAAACGATCAGGTCGACAATGGTATATGAAGTTGCACAATGAACTTTAGAAATTCGAAATGAATCTTTAAATTCCAATCCATGTCTATATTTTTTTAAGACATAGTACTGCTTTGTTACTGATTGCCATATATGTTGACGATCTCATTATAGCTTGTAACAATTCAAGAGAAATAACCAGATTGAAACAACATCTCTCTGAAATCTTCAAAATGAAAGATTTGGGTCCCATAAGTTGATGTCTCGGAAAAGATTTCCATATGAGTGATTGCAAACCCCTTTCAACACCGCTGAAAGTGAATTTAAAATTAATATCTAACCATTTGTATGAAGAAATTCAGAAAATGTATCCTTACCAATCGCTAGTTGGCTCTCTAATGTATTTGGCAACATCTATGAGGCCTTATATTGCAGACACTGTAAGTATGCTGAGTCAATTCAATTCTAAGTTTGGAACAGAACATTGGAAAGCTGCAAAGCGTGTTCTTTGATATTTGAAGGGTGCGAGTCAGTATTCCTTAACTTTCCGTGAATGAGGTGAGAGCATTGTTGGATTCGCAGATGCTGTTTGGGATGCATGACATGAAGATAGAAGATCGTATAAAGGGTATTTCTTGAAATTTAAAGGAGGGACCATTTGTTGGGAATCCCGGAAACAAAGAACAGTAGCGCTCTTCAGCACAGAGGCGGAGTACCTATATGGCTCTTACTGAATGCTGAAAGAATCTGTATACCTGAAGTTCTTGGAAGAACTTGGAAGAAGAAATTCCCCAAGATACAATCATTGTATATAATGACAATCAAGGGGCACTGCGTTTAGTTCGAAACCCTATTAATTATTCTAGAATTAAACACATCGATATTACACATCATTTTATCCGAGATGTGTATACAAATTATCTTATCGATTTAAAATATATGCCTGCTGATATCTTGAAAAAATCTTTGTCGTACTTGAAACATCCTACTTTCAGAAAGTATATGGAAGTGTTACAAGTAAAATCTGAAACTTTGAGGGGGAGTGTTGAATAAGGGATATCGAAGGTTCCAGGTGTACCATACAGTATATGTATTTACATGTTGAGCATGTTGTCAGGTATTGATTATTATTAAACAGTTCTGCTAGAAACCTTGTCAGTGTGTCAGTTATACAGAGTTAGTCGAATGTATGGAACTGCCCATATTTCTCAGTTGGTATGAGGGTTATAAAAAAAAGTTCGGATGAAAGTTGGCACGTATTTCACTCTGCACCTTTTCAAAATTTCAAATATTTTTGGATATGCCATTGCTGAAGAAGTGACATCATCGACATTTTTTTTTTTTAACCATGTCATGTTTGGTATCGCTAGATGGCATGTTTTTATTTTCATTTTAGTGATACCAATATTATTCTGTGTTTCGTATTTTTGTGTCCACCTCCGTAATTCACTTACCCATTCCTCAATTTGTTCAATAATTTTTTCAATCGGGGAATGTAGCCAGTTGTATATTCTTAGCCACATGATAATTTATTCCAGACAGTGGCGTACGTTTGTATAAGTTCCTCATATGCTTATTTTCCAAAGAACATTTCTAGTTATTTTTTTATAAGAAAATGTCAATAGAAAATTTTGTTCCAGAATAATTGAAGTGCCCTAATCCTGGATTGTTCCTGTATAGGAATTAAAAGGTAAGAGATATAAACAGAAATAGTAATTTGTTTCAATAGCTCAAAATATTACTATTTTTTAATGAAAAGAAGGACAACATAATGTGGAGCGGCTATTTCATTTACTTATTCGGTAGTCCTGGAAACTATTTCTTTATTCGAACCCGTGATCTGAGATAAAAATTTAAATGTTTCGAATGGCTGAGCCATTGAGGTAAATTTTGAAAATATTCTTTAACCATTACTCGTTTTATGCGGCGAATGTTTAAGGTATACACCGAAAGTGAAATTTTTGAATGAAACTACTGTCAATGAAGCACATAAAAAATATTTTTTTTATAAAAACACACATACGGCACTGTCTTAATCAAATTGCCATATCGTTCAAAATATCTACCCGGCTACATTCCAAGATTAAGGAAAATTTTTAAAAAATTAAGCAACGGGTAAGTGAATTACAGAGTTGGTCACAAAAATAAGAAACACAGTGTACCTATCAAGAGAGTTGAAATAATCAGTACTACTAAAATGAGAAAAAATCAAGATTTCTAACGATTTCAAACATGACATTTAGTTCCATTAAAAAAATGCCGATGACGTCACTACTCCACCAATGGCACATCTAAAAAATCTTTGAATTCACAGAAAGGTGAAAAGAGAAATACCCTTCAACTTTTATTCAGACCTTTTTTCGATAACCCTCACATCAACTGAGAAAAATGGGCGATTCCATACATTTGACTAACTCTGTATATTACTACTGTAGGTAAACTCTATCGGTTTTATCGTTAGCTCGTGTAGAAGTGTTTCGATAATAATTTACTGTAACTTGGTAATCAACAAATATCAATTACATCAACCATACAAAGAGACTCCTAAAACTGCTTGGAGGGGGCGCTCCGTCTTCTTCATAGTCAGATTTATCAAGAATCACCACTTTATTACCCTTGTCTGCTTTCAGAGAGGAATCGTCCTTTTCCTTCAATCTTTTGAAGATTTTCTTCTCTTTGTTTGACTTGCTCAAATTTTTATTATTAACTTTACCAATTTTTTAGCTATTTTATTTTTGCATGCCTCCCAAACGAAACCTTTAGAGGTCTCTGGCATGTTCTGAATGGCACTTTCAACACTCACCACCACCTCCTCCAGATCAAAGAATAAAATTGCTAAAAAATGTTAATAATGAAAATATAAGCAAGTCTAACAAAGAGAAGAAAATCATCAAAAGATTGAGGGAAAAAGACGTTTTCTATCTGAAAGCAGACAAGGGTAGTAAAGTGATAGATAATCTCATTAAAACCGGTCTATATAAACAGTTGACTAGAAATCCACTTCCCAGATGATTTCAGATGTAAAAACCACCATAAACGAATGCAAGACATTAAGCAAACCGAATCTGAAGAGAACACTACAACTCTTGAATCCGAATATACCAAAAATATATTGTCTACCCAAAATTCACAAACTTGGAAAGTCGGTTTGATAAATCGTCTCGTCAATAGGGTCCCCCACATACAAAATAGCGAAATGGCTCACAAATGAGTTCAAGAGTCTTTCAGTGGCACAACCAAGCCTTTGTGTAAATAAGTCACTAGAATTTATCGACCAGATAAGGAACGTGAAACTGGAAGAGGGAGAAATCTGAATCTCTTTTGATGTAAGTTCTTTGTTTCCAAGTGTCCCAATACCCACAACTTTGGAATATTTGAAGGAGTTACTGCTGACCAATGGTTTAAGTGACGGAATAGTTAAAGAGTACTTAAAACTCACCAGACTTTGCATGAAGCAAAATTGCTTTCAGTTCAATAACTGCTTCTACGAACAACTAGCAGGAATAGCCATGGGCAACCCTCTGTCTCCCTTCCTAGCCAACTTGTTCATGAGTAGATTTGAAATGAAATCAAGAAAGAGCTTCATCTCTCTTCCTAGTGTATGGATTAGATACGTGGACGAGTTCGCTATTTTTGATAGGAAACAGGTCGATATAGACGGTTTTATTTCAGAATTGAATAGCCAGTTTCAAACCATATTTTTCATGTATGAAACTGAAAACAAAAAACAGCTGCCATTTTAAGATGTGTTAGTAATTAGAAATTACCAAAATCAGCTAGAATTCAATTTCTACAGGAAGGACACGAGCACACTCAGATACATCCTTGATAGCAACACAAAAAGGCGGGACAAAATTTCTTGGTTAATCGACTCTTGTTGTTCCCACTCAACAAAGATTCAAAACTGAGAAAATGATAATCAGGAAGATGGCTGAGGTGAACGGTTATTCTGTGGACTTGGTGGACAAATTGATTAGAACACATAGATTTATAGAAATCTGTCGAGTAGCTTACCTTCGTAGGTCCGTAGGTACTCGCAAACTGACGATCTCCAGGTCCTTTTGTACCATGGCGCTATGCATGCTTATTGGATGCAACGTTGTCACGTTGTTTCTCTGATATTACAAAACCCTTCGTAGCTCTTCGACTTTTCAAAAAGAGGAAAACCCTCCTAAACATGTCGTCATCCCATTTGAACTTCGAGTTACTCGAGGTTTCGAAGGTATTTTCAGAACCCTCAATATGAAGGTAGTATACAAAACTTCGTGTAAACTTCAACAAGTATTGGGTACTCCCAAAGATAAGACAGATGGAAGAGAAGAGTCGGGAATTTATGAAATTAGCTTTAAGGACTGCGAGAAAAAGTATCTGGGTCCAACCCGAAGGGTCATGAAAGTAGAGTTCAGAGAACACATTGCTCATATGCGATATTCAAGACCCAAAAAATCGAGTGTGGCACAACATGCTTTTTATAATTTATGATTGAAATAATAAAAGTCGATATTTCATCCCAGACTTTTTAATAACTTTCAACTTGCAAAAGAAAAAGTCGACGAGTACAACCAAAAACAAAAGCAGCACCCCTCATGCCACGTACCACACAATACAGAACACAGAAAAATGCTTAGAACATAGAACTAGAAAAATTACTGACTGCTACAAATCAAAACATAGCATGGAACCATAGAATATTGAATATAATCATCTAATACGTATGAGACACATGAGACACATTATTCACATTGCGCATGGCAGTGACCAAAAACATATAGCTCTGTCTTCGTTATACTTAAAACTAATAAAATGTTTTTAGTGGATTTCAACACCCTCCCTCGCTAAAAACATTTAAACCCAAAAAACCACAAAACTTAAGAAAAGAATTACTAGGTAGACCTTTAGTTAATATATCTGCTTGTTGATCATTTGTAGGAATATAATTTAATTTTATATAACCATTTTTGTACTGTTCTGAAACAAAATTATATTTCAGCTCTATATGTTTAACTCTTCTAACATTTGCAGGATTTTTAATTATTGACAAACACCCTTGATTGTCTTCAAAGAATGAAATATACTTAAATTCAATTCCAAAATCAAAGAATAATTTTTTCAACCAAAGGCCTTCTGAAACAGAAGTACACAAAGAAACCAATTCTGCTTCAGTAGTTGATAAAGAAACACAATTTTGCTTCCTGGTAGCCCAAATTAACAAATTATCATTAAACTTAAACATAAATCCGCTAACAGATTTTCTATCATTAATATCGCTTCCCAATCAGCATCTACATAGCAAATCAAACTTGGATCTGAGTTCTTTCTTTTAAATTCTAATACCAGATCAATGGTACCTTTCAAGTATTTCAAAATACGAAGCAAGTAGTTCCAAGTTTCATCTGACGCTTTATCCTGAAACCTACTATAATAATTTACAGAAAAATAAATGTCAGGGCGAGAACCTAACATCAGATATATCAAACAACCGATAGTTACACTAAAATACCTTTTAGAGAACTATAAAAGGTATTTTAGTGTAACTATCACAACTTACATTTTTATTTATACTTATTGAAAGCTTGGGATCTATTGGTATAGCCGATTTTCTACAATCATCCATATTAAATTTTCTTGATAAAGCTTTTACATATTTAGCCTGGCTGATTTTTAGTAAACCATTCATTTTATCATAATGAATCTCAAAACCGAGAAAATTTTTCAAAACCCCTTTATCAGTCATTTTGAATTTTGACATTAATTTTACTTTTATTTCATAAATTATATTCAAATTAGGGCGAGCAATTATAATACTATCATCGACGTAAATAAGCAAATAAACTCTACCCAATATGAAATCTAAAATATAAAGACAATAGTCATTATCAGACCTTGAAAAATTCAGTTCTATCAGGTAAGTATTGATTGTTTCATTCCAGCATTTTGACGACTGTTTGAGACCATAAAGAGATTTCTTTAATTTCAAAACATTATTTTTATGACATGTAACTCCTTGTGGTGGACAAATATACACATTTTCTTCTTGAGTACCATTTAGGAACGCACTTTTGACATCCATTTGTTGGAATTCATAATTTAATTGATTTCCAATACATAAAAGCATTCTTATTGTAGCCATTTTTGCTACTGGTGAATATATTTCATCATAATCCTTATCCTTTTCTTGTCTAAAGCCCCTGACAACTAGTCTTGCTTCATACCTATCCGATTCATTCTGTTCTAAAGATTTGTAGGTGAATACCCATTTTGTATCCAAAATATTTTCATTTTTTGGTATTGCTACTTGTTCCCGTGTATTATATTCATTGATTGATTTCAATTCCCTACCCATAGCATCTATCCAATTTTTTCGATCCTCTCTGGTCTCCAATTCTTGAAAACTATTAGGAGCATTTTCAATGAAACGGGCAGCATCAAATGCCATGTACATCTCATAATCATCAAATTTAGAAGGAAGTTTTACGTTTCGTTTAGGTTGTATTCTTCTATCTTCATTTTTATCTCCATTATTTATATCACCGATTTCAGAAACCTCATTTTTATTTTCGTCATCATTCTCTCTCACAATTTCTTCAGATTCACTCTCATTGTCAGATTCAGCTACAATCCAATCTTGTTTTTAAAATAATATTCGTTCTCGTTGAATTCAACATCCCTCGATATTATGATCTTCTCTTATTTAAACTCCAAAGCCTGTATCCCGTTGGTGCATACCCCATCATAACGCATTTATCAACTTTTGACTCAAATTTATTCCTAAATTCCTTGTTCACATGACTATAAGCCATACAACCAAAAATTCTTAAATGTTTTACGCTGGGTTTATTTTTGTACCAAATCTCTGCTGGTGTAATGCCAGTCAAATTAGTGACAACCCCTCGGTTCAAAAGATAATTAATCGTTAGTACTGCTTCCCCCCAAAACATTTTTGGAACTCCCGATTCATCCATTATAGCTCGAGACCTTTCAACCAAAGTACGATTCATTCTCTCAGACTTACCGTTTTGTTGTGGTGTATATGGCACCGTATAATCCAATAAAATTCCAGACTCTCTACAATAATTTCTAAAATTTAATAAAGTGTACTCACCCCCATTGTCACAACGTAATTTCGATTTATTTTCAACCATTCGTACATATTCACGGAATTCATCAAATACTTCAGACCTTTGCTTTATCAGATATACTACAGTAAAATTTGAAAAATCGTCAATGAATGTTACAAAGTATTTGTTGCCATCATGAGTTTCTGGTGTTATAGGACCACACACATCAGAATGAATAATCTCCAGAATCCTACTACTTTTTGTTCTAGTACCAAAAGAAAATCGTGACATTTTTCCACTCACACAAGGTTCACAAAATTCTACTTTCTGAATCTCTATATTCTTTTCAATACCCTGTACGATCTCATTTTTGATTAATTTTTCTAAACCTGTGAAACCAATATGTCCATACCTTTTATGCCAGCGCATAAATTCATCGGTATTTTGGACATGCATAGATGTATATTTTGAGAGTGACGGGACTATGAATGAAATTTCATACAGATTATTTCTTTCGCCAACTCCTATCAAGTTATTACCCTGTTTCAATTTCACAAACCCATTTTCAAAAACTACTGATATTCCAGCCATTTCTAGTTTTTTAACTGATATAAGGTTTTTTCGTAAATTTTCGACATAAAAAACATTTTTAAGTGTGCAGTTTACATACCTGTAACCTATCCTACTTCTAATATTTATGTTACCAATTGCTGTAGCGAATAAAAAATGTTCGTCCTTAGCTACAACAATCTTAATTGGTTCATTCAACAATATCATATCTGTAAAGTAACATTTTTTGTTTACCATGTGATCAGTGCACCCTGAATCAATGAAAAACATTATATTATTCATCACATCATCTTCCTCATTCACTTCTCCATCAACACCCAGAAAACATACCGGCTGGGAATCATGATCATTTTCATTTGAATTATTTTGACTGCTTTCTACATGATGACTTCCTCTGGCTGTATTATTGAAAGAACTTCCACCTCTGAAGCCATAGCTTCTTTGTTGCCTAAAATTAGCTCTATTTCCTCTTTGACTTCCATGTCCTTGCCCTCGGTAGTTTCCATAACCTCTTGCTCTGTTTTGATATCCATCTTGATAGTTCGGAAATGCTTTTCGACAGTCTCTCTTGAAATGGCCAAAATCTCTACATCGGAAACACTCCTTACTCGCAGATAATGCATAACTATTCTGAATCATCTTTCCACTGCCCTGGACAACTTTCCGTTTCTCATATTCGGCTAACAGTTTCGACTTCATGGTGTTATGAGTCAGATTAGGAATATTCTCGATAACTGTCATTATCGTTTCATAAGATTTAGGTAAAGCCATTAAAATATTACAAATTTGGTCATCTTCTTTTATTTCAGCTCCTGTACTTTTCAGCTGCCCTACGATTTCTTCATAGTCTATTAAAAACTTCTCCATGGAGTCATCCTCTTTCAACTTCAAGGATAACATCTTTTTCTTCAAATATAACTGTCCCGGAATACCTTTCTTTTCGTACTTCTCTTCTAGTGCCTTCCACATTTTAAAACTCGTGTCTTTATCTCTCACCCATTTAAGTTGTGTATCATTTACAAATTGAATTATCAACGATTTTACCTTGCTATCACCTTTCAGGAACAGGGTTTTTTCTTGAGTTGCCAAGGTAGTTGTCAACTTCCTTTTTAATCTTGTCCAATACATTGTTCTCTTCTAATAATATCTCCATGCGAAATTTCCAATTATAATAATTATTACCATTCAACGCCTCCAAACAATACGCATCCTTCGCCGCCATTTTGTAACCCCTTTCTCTTCAATTTTTTCCTCTTACAATTTCGCTTTCAAAGGATATCACTATTCTTTATTTTCTCTCGGGACTGCTGGGTTATCTTACTTGCCTGGGCCCATAACCTTTTATAATTTATGATTGAAATAATAAAAGTCGATATTTCATCCCAGATTTTTTAGTAACTTTCAACTTGCAAAAGCAAAAGTCGACGAGTACAACCAAAAACAAAAGCAGCACCCCTCATACCACGTACCACACAATACAGAACACAGAAAAATGCTTAGAACATAGAACTAGAAAAATTACTGACTGCTACAAATCAAAACATAGCATGGAACCATAGAATATTGAATATAATCATCTAATACGTATGAGACACATCATTCACATTGCGCATGGCAGTGACCAAAAACATATAGCTCTGTCTTCGTTATACTTAAAACTAATAAAATGTTTTTAGTGGATTTCAACAATGCTTTGGATCACGACCACCGATTTGATGACACAAGCTTTAAATTAATCAGACAGGTTCATGACCATAGACTCCTCGATGCATTCTCTTCACAATAAATCCATGAGTTATTGTTTTTTTCCAAGAAATTTGTGTCATCAAATCCAGAACAAGCAGGATAACATTAAAATTAATTCAGTGCAGGTAAATTACTAGAATTAGTAAACAACAAAATTAGGCAAATTTGATAATGAGTGCGGTTGCCCCTCAGATGAGTAGTAGGTAGAGTAGGTACATTCGTAATGTTAGACAATTTCACGTCTATTAAGGAATGGTGGTATAAATAGAAGTATGTTAGGATAAGTTGTTTCGGTCGAAAAACTTCATAAATTCAAATACATCTAAGTAAACGATCAAATTACTATTTATTGTGCAACGTGCTCTAGTAGCCATCTCTCAAAAATCTCGACTCCGTCGAGGTGAGTTATTTATGGTTTTTCAAGTTTCATTGGTATGAGAACATTTTCTCTTTCATATCACAGATTTTTTTTATATCCTGAAAAATTATTTGGTATTCATAACTTTAGCATTTGGACTCATTGAGTGACGAAATTGATATTGAAAACTCATAGTATGGCAATAAAGCTGGACAGGTGTAGATTCCTGTAACAATCTTGGTCTCCACTGTAGAATGGTTGTGGTAGTCCATTGGGAGGATCTTTTGGTGTTTGGCTGTATTTAAGGCCAAAAGCAGTGGTATAGCTTCATCTGAACAATAGATATCGAGGTTACATCTTTCCCAGTACAACTATATTCGAACTGATTATACAGAACTGTTTGGAAAGAAAAGAGAACGAAATATTTGTTTTAATTAATTTTCTTAAGTTAGCTGTACGCTTTCAGCAATTGCTCTAAGTTTATTCGGAACAAAGTGACATTTATATTAATATAACAATTCTTGGTTTATGAAAAGACATCAGAAAAATGTAGGTATCAAAGAATACATAGCATTCGTTTAATATTATCACTACGTGTGGTATGTCATTTCATTTGTAATATAAAAATTCTGATTCCTTACAGTTCAGTTGTGGTAACAAGCCAACAGGTTCATCATAGGTAGCAAATGAAACTATTGATCACCTGAGTGGTTTCTTAATTTTCTTGACTGTACTGTCTACAAATGTGACAGACCCCTGTGATCAGCTGGTATATAAATTCATTCTGACTATTGTTTTGTGAAATAATATATTTCTTCCTTTCATTTTGCACCTGTAGACTTGAAGTGTTGAGCACTGAGGTCCTTATTGTATTTGGAGTTGCAGCATACAGGACTGCGAAGTGTGGAAATCTGGAATTCCGATACAGGTGAGTTCGTTCCATAGGGGGTTGGGTTAGCCGGAGAGTCTTTCAACCTCGCAAGTTGTGTAATGCCCGCAGGGACGTAGCAAAGTGGTTTAGTAAGCTTTTAGCTCCTGAAAATGCTAACTTCGTTGGCGAAATGCACGTCGAGTGTGATTGTGACGTAGTTTTGGTGTTTGGTTAGTTCCTTCTTTTTTCTTGAACCAAATTTTCAGTTAGAATTTTCAGAAGCTGATGCCTTCAGCTCCTGCAAAACGAACGTCCAGTGGAATTGACGTAAATTTGATGTTTAGTGTTTCTATTAAATTAATAAGTTATCTCCTATTGAGATTTTTTTTTGTGCAGAAATAATATTTTTTGGCTTCATGAAAGAATCTTGTTTTAGATGGAGTGCATCACTGCCTTCAAGTAAGGGAACATGAATACCTATTCTTCCAGGACTTATGAATTTTCATCTCTGTTGACGAAAGGCGCGTCCAGTGAAATTGACATAGTTTGGGTAGTTTTCTATTTTTAGAATTGCATTTACACAAAAAGCTTCAAATAGTTATATATTCGGGAAGAAAATTAGTTTGACTAGAATTGTCTTTTCAAGAATTTGTTTTTTCTCAGAAGAAGAAAATATAAGACAATATTTTCCTGAAAATAGAAAATGAATTTTCTCTTTCCAGTAATTAACGATAAGTCTTAATTTGGGGTAATCGTGTTATTAACTCAATGGAAGATTTCAGAAGATGACCATTGGTGTACCTACTCATTTCTTTGAGGGTGTGAGGCTTCATGGGAAACGTAAAGTATCAAAATTAGTTATATTTATACACTTTAGAAGTTTTTTTAAGATAATACAAAGTAGAAATATTTCCTAAAATATCAAGACAAAAATGAAACATTCAAATTAATAGCTTGTAACTTTCTTGAAAGCAATAAATCAAGGAACTACATTCAATATAATTCAAAAATTAGTATAATAATAAATAGGAAGAAATACATGAAATATCTTGAGGAGGTATCGAAGGCTTTGAAACATGAATCAAATTGAAATTTTCCTATAGGTAATTATCACTAGGTAATACGACATTAAAATATTTATGACGTCTTCTTCAGATAACAAATATGGTTGAACAGTCTGTTTCCATTTATATATATATATATATATATATATATATATATATATATATATATATATATATATATATATATATATATATATATATATATATATATATATATATATATATATATATATATATATATATATATATATATATATATATATATATATATATATATATATATATATATATATATATTATCCTTCCTCGTCTCCACTGCAGTGAAAACATCTCCAGGTTACTAAAAAATCAAACTAATGGAAAATTCCGACGTACACACGAACATGATTATCACTTTGATAATAATATTATTATCAGTACTTTTCATATAGTATTTGAAAAATACTGGCACTTTAATTTCCTTAGTTTTGAAGAAAAATTTTAACAAGTATAAGGATGGATATCCACTGGCAAGAAAACAGAAGAGGTATTTTTTTTATTAATACACAGAATCTAAAATATTTCTCATATACATAGGGAAAAACACGTATAAAGTCTATTCGAAATGTAATATCCCTACTTATGGATTTGTAGGAATTTGCGGTAGATAATCCGTAAACAAAGCAGGTAATTTGAGTACCGGCTACTAACCTGCTACTAATTTACTGCTTATTCCTACTGCAAATCCCTACAATTCGATAAGTATTAATATTATATTTCGGATAGACTATAACAGAGGAAGTATTAGCAAAATAGTCGCATGAATACATGTTGAAAGTACATCTCTTGTAGCGCGTTATTCTACAACTGAGCTAGTCATTTGCGGATCATTTGGTTCAAAATCATGCCCATCAACAGTATTCATTAACTCAGCAGCTCGCAATGCTATTGCGATACTAAATTTCCATAACTGATAATTGGAGCCGTCGAATTTGACAATTCGTGCTGTTTTAAACTTTTCAGACATTTTCAATAATTAAAGTATCAGTATCAGTGTTCTGGGCCCATAACCTATTGATTATATCAACTCAAGCAGACAAAATGACACTGAAGGCAATAAAATGTTGGAAGACTTTTTGAAAATTGTCTTGATATATTTATTTAACAGCCATAGTTACATCATCAAAAATACAAAATGTTTCTTGATGAATTATTATTTCAATAGTTCTAATGAACGGGTCACGTGATAATACGCTTCCCCTCATCTCCCGCTCCACCTGCCACTCCACCGCTTCTACCAGCTCGGCTATTTTCAGTCATGTTTACAAACATTTTTCACACATTTCACATCATTTTAACGCAAAATGAGAATATACATTTTGTGATACTGTACTTCTACTTTCAAAATCTGTTTCAGAAATTGAAATCGGACTATCACTAGAGCATCCAGGCACGCTGCGAGGTAATGCAAAAAAATTCAAATTGCAATTGTGCCAAAACTGATTATCCGTCAGAGCCTGGTTTGTGCACACATAAAGTGTACATGATTCAATACTTTCATGAGAAGGGTAAACCCTATTTCTTTAAAAATGGTGGAAGTTATGAATTTTAAAAAAATCGTATTTTTTTCGGTTTTTCTGGTTTTCCTCCTTTAATAATAATTCGATCTGGTCGTAAAACATCCCATTTTGTTCGTATTTCAATTATCTACAATTCTTTTTATTGGAGCAACGAGACTGCTGTATTTGTTTTCATTCTTTGAATAAAACAATTTTAAAAAAATAGTTTTTTTGTTATTTAAAGGTTTATAACAAATTAATTGATGACAGTTGCGAGTCGAAAACAACAGAATATGAATACGGACTGTCCTTCATGTGATGGCACAGTCGGTTTTCTACTAGTATTTTTGTTAGGAGAAATGCTCTATTGGCCTATATGTCTGATAAATGGAATCAAAATGTGTTTTCTGTTTTCATAAATTTCTAAAAATGAGTGATGTAAGCTCCAGTCCTTCGAGTTATCGAACATTACTTTTGGAGTTTTGAAAACTGACTTTTCAATCCAAGGTTTCCTGATTGTGACCTTTCCATATCTGCTTTGGATAATACGGTATTGGATTATTACACAAGATACATGAAATTAGACGAGACAAGAAGAAATAGACTTGTTGACATATTGTCATACATATTCAATTTCATAGTTACATCGTATTTTACCTAACCTAAGCAGTCAGCACCATCATCATTATAATTCATAATGTTTTCTGGTTATGCAGATTTTCAAAATTTTTGAAGTTTCAGTAAGGAGTACGTCATAATTTGTACCGCATTTTTCCATAATCCACAATTGATAAGTTCATTCATTGCTCAATTTGATGACTCTCAAAATAGCCCTTTAAATTTCGGACTTTTTCTGCTAAGGTACCTTTAATCTGCTGGCGTCTTTATGAAAATAGGAAATAGTATATTTTCACGTTTATGTTCTGAACGGTGTAAACTCGTTCAAAGTACTTACTAGCTCAGTTGTAGAATAACGCGCTACAAGAGATGTACTTTCAACATGTATTCATGCGACTATTTTGCTAATACTTCCTCTGTTATAGTCTATCCGAAATATAATATTAATACTTATCGAATTGTAGGGATTTGCAGTAGGAATAAGCAGTAAATTAGTAGCAGGTTAGTAGCCGGTACTCAAATTACCTGCTTTGTTTACGGATTATCTACCGCAAATTCCTACAAATCCATAAGTAGGGATATTACATTTCGAATAGACTTTATACGTGTTTTTCCCTATGTATATGAGAAATATTTTAGATTCTGTGTATTAATAAAAAAAATACCTCTTCTGTTTTCTTGCCAGTGGATATCCATCCTTATACTTGTTAAAATTTTTCTTCAAAACTAAGGAAATTAAAGTGCCAGTATTTTTCAAATACTATATGAAAAGTACTGATAATAATATTATTATCAAAGTGATAATCATGTTCGTGTGTACGTCGGAATTTTCCATTAGTTTGATTTTTTAGTAACCTGGAGATGTTTTCACTGCAGTGGAGACGAGGAAGGATAATATATATATATATATATATATATATATATATATATATATATATATATATATATATATATATATATATATATATATATATATATATATATATATATATATATATATATATATATATATATATATATATATATTATCCTTCCTCGTCTCCACTGCAGTGAAAACATCTCCAGGTTACTAAAAAATCAAACTAATGGAAAATTCCGACGTACACACGAACATGATTATCACTTTGATAATAATATTATTATCAGTACTTTTCATATAGTATTTGAAAAATACTGGCACTTTAATTTCCTTAGTTTTGAAGAAAAATTTTAACAAGTATAAGGATGGATATCCACTGGCAAGAAAACAGAAGAGGTATTTTTTTTATTAATACACAGAATCTAAAATATTTCTCATATACATAGGGAAAAACACGTATAAAGTCTATTCGAAATGTAATATCCCTACTTATGGATTTGTAGGAATTTGCGGTAGATAATCCGTAAACAAAGCAGGTAATTTGAGTACCGGCTACTAACCTGCTACTAATTTACTGCTTATTCCTACTGCAAATCCCTACAATTCGATAAGTATTAATATTATATTTCGGATAGACTATAACAGAGGAAGTATTAGCAAAATAGTCGCATGAATACATGTTGAAAGTACATCTCTTGTAGCGCGTTATTCTACAACTGAGCTAGTAAGTACTTTGAACGAGTTTACACCGTTCAGAACATAAACGTGAAAATATACTATTTCCTATTTTCATAAAGACGCCAGCAGATTAAAGGTACCTTAGCAGAAAAAGTCCGAAATTTAAAGGGCTATTTTGAGAGTCATCAAATTGAGCAATGAATGAACTTATCAATTGTGGATTATGGAAAAATGCGGTACAAATTATGACGTACTCCTTACTGAAACTTCAAAAATTTTGAAAATCTGCATAACCAGAAAACATTATGAATTATAATGATGATGGTGCTGACTGCTTAGGTTAGGTAAAATACGATGTAACTATGAAATTGAATATGTATGACAATATGTCAACAAGTCTATTTCTTCTTGTCTCGTCTAATTTCATGTATCTTGTGTAATAATCCAATACCGTATTATCCAAAGCAGATATGGAAAGGTCACAATCAGGAAACCTTGGATTGAAAAGTCAGTTTTCAAAACTCCAAAAGTAATGTTCGATAACTCGAAGGACTGGAGCTTACATCACTCATTTTTAGAAATTTATGAAAACAGAAAACACATTTTGATTCCATTTATCAGACATATAGGCCAATAGAGCATTTCTCCTAACAAAAATACTAGTAGAAAACCGACTGTGCCATCACATGAAGGACAGTCCGTATTCATATTCTGTTGTTTTCGACTCGCAACTGTCATCAATTAATTTGTTATAAACCTTTAAATAACAAAAAAACTATTTTTTTAAAATTGTTTTATTCAAAGAATGAAAACAAATACAGCAGTCTCGTTGCTCCAATAAAAAGAATTGTAGATAATTGAAATACGAACAAAATGGGATGTTTTACGACCAGATCGAATTATTATTAAAGGAGGAAAACCAGAAAAACCGAAAAAAATACGATTTTTTTAAAATTCATAACTTCCACCATTTTTAAAGAAATAGGGTTTACCCTTCTCATGAAAGTATTGAATCATGTACACTTTATGTGTGCACAAACCAGGCTCTGACGGATAATCAGTTTTGGCACAATTGCAATTTGAATTTTTTTGCATTACCTCGCAGCGTGCCTGGATGCTCTAGTGATAGTCCGATTTCAATTTCTGAAACAGATTTTGAAAGTAGAAGTACAGTATCACAAAATGTATATTCTCATTTTGCGTTAAAATGATGTGAAATGTGTGAAAAATGTTTGTAAACATGACTGAAAATAGCCGAGCTGGTAGAAGCGGTGGAGTGGCAGGTGGAGCGGGAGATGAGGGGAAGCGTATTATCACGTGACCCGTTCATTAGAACTATTGAAATAATAATTCATCAAGAAACATTTTGTATTTTTGATGATGTAACTATGGCTGTTAAATAAATATATCAAGACAATTTTCAAAAAGTCTTCCAACATTTTATTGCCTTCAGTGTCATTTTGTCTGCTTGAGTTGATATAATCAATAGGTTATGGGCCCAGAACACTGATACTGATACTTTAATTATTGAAAATGTCTGAAAAGTTTAAAACAGCACGAATTGTCAAATTCGACGGCTCCAATTATCAGTTATGGAAATTTAGTATCGCAATAGCATTGCGAGCTGCTGAGTTAATGAATACTGTTGATGGGCATGATTTTGAACCAAATGATCCGGATTCTATAGAGCTGAAAGCATGGGAGAAAAGGAACAATCAAGCAATGGTTATGTTTCGCACTTCGATCTGTGAAAATGAACTTCACTACCTCGTGAATTGTGAAACAGCTGCAGATATGTGGAACAAACTTATATCAATCAATAAACAGAGGACAGATGTTTCAGAGCATATCATCTACCAACAGTTTTATGATCTTAGAATGAAAAGTGGGACGAAAATTGCTGCTTTCATCTCAGAAGTTGAATCTCTCGTCAAGAAATTAGAAGATATGAGCGAAAAGATATCAGATATCGGAAGTCGCCAAAATTTCGAAATAATCATCAGCCTTCCTACAAAAAATGATATGTTTGTGACGGCCTGGGATTCCATTGATTCTTCGAAGCAAACCCTGACTGAATGAATTGCGCGATTGTTGAAAGAAGAACAGAATATTTCATCACATAATCTCAAGGAATGTCAGTTAGCTCTACAAGTTATCTCAATGAAAATAAAACCATCACACTCCAAACATTCTTTTTCTAATAAGAAACAACACATCAATAAATTGAAGCAAAAATCAAAATTTGGATTCTGTAAGAAGATTGGCCATTGGTGGAGAGAATGTCCATACCGAAAGAAGAAAAAGAGTGATGATTCAAGACAGATTAGTGGAAAAGATGAACATGAAGCATTGATATGTGACAGTCCGTTTCTACTAGAGAATATCAACAAAAATGAAGAGATGATTTGGCTAGCTGATTCAGGGGCGAGCGCTCAAATGTCCTTTCATCGTGAATGGTTTGAATCGCTCAAACCCATTTAAAATAAACTTCTCGTCCGAATTGCTGATAATAAAGTGGTGAAGCCTATGGCCGTTGGTGATATTGAAGTGGAGGCTTATGCAAATAGGGAGTGGAGAACAAAAATATTGACTGATGTGCTTTAAATACCAGAGCTGAAGAGAAATATACTCTCAGTTGAAAAAATCACCGAGAGAGGATACACCATGATAGCAAAAAATAATAGAGTTTTTGAACTCAAATGGAGAATTATCCTGTATGGGATCAAAAAGGATAATATGTTCAAAATACTAATGAAAGTTGTCAGATCTGAGGATTGTTACCCGGCTATTGTCTTAGATTTACAACTCTGGCATGAGAGACTTGGTAATGTCAACGTGAAATTTGTGAAAGACACTATGAAACAAGGAGCTGTAACGGGAGCAACACTAGCAAATGAAGGAGATTTCTTCTGCGGAAGTTGTCAATATGGGAAACAAACAAGAAGGTCATTCCCCGAACTAGAAACTTCAAAAGTTTACAAGCCAGGTGAACTGATACACTCTGATGTATGCGGACCAATCAACGTAGAATCGCCAAGTGGGTCTAAATATTTTCTGTTGATGAAAGTTGATTGCACTGGATACAGAAAATTGTACTTCTCAAAGAATAAATCAGAGGTGACTGCGAAGTTGAAAGAATGTATATCCTCTGTACACACACAAACGAGAAATTCGTTAAAGATTTTTCGTTCGGATAATGGACGTGAGTACGTCAATAATGATTTATCAAATTATTTCAAAGATAATGAAATTGTTCATGAAACTTCTGCTCCCTACGCACATGAACAGAAAAATTTTCATAAGTGCCAATGTGACATCAATCAAAGAACATTACTTACGATTCTGATGACAATGATCCGTATTCAAAGATTCCATTGAAATTTCTGTTATGAAGATATTCCATTGGAAAGCGATAACGTTGTAAATGAAAACGAAAATGATTCTTCTGACAGAGGTTGTCACAGGAATTCACAAGAAAACGAACACGTTTCACACACATAACAGCTGCGAAACCGATACAGAACCAGCCTTTCTCCATGATGCCATGATTGCTGAAACTGAAAACATCACGACGTTCGAAGAAGCAATCACTTGTGAAAACTCATAGAAGTGGATTACTGCTATGACAGAGAAAATAGATGCACTTGTCAAAAATGAGAATTGTCATGCAGTTGACAGGTCACCGGAATTGAACATTGTCAATTGCAAATGGATATACAGGGTGAAACATGATATCCATGGAAACGAAAGATTCAAATCTCGTCTGGTTGTACGCAGTTTCTAAGAGGTTTCTGAACAAATTCAAGTTGAAACAAACAAATGCAGATCCTTGTGTCATTATTGAATGTTTTCTTGAGATGAAAGTCTACCTGGCTTTGTATGTAGATGATGGTGTCATTTTAAGCAACTGCAAAGAAATAATTGAAAATATCCTGAAAAATCTGAGAGATAAATTTGGAGTCACTGATGGGGACGGCAAATATTACATAGGAATCGAGATTTGAAGAGACAGGAAAAGAAGACTCATTTCTATCAGCCAAGAGAATTTTATCATGAAACTTCTAAGAAAATTCAACATGATTGACTGTCATCCAAGCCACATACCAATGAGTCAGGAACATAAATTATCAAAATCAAAAACTGAAGACTCAAACGTTGAGGTTCCCTAGAGAGAAGCTTGTTTTTGGTGTCTTCCTTGTCTTTTTTTAGTTCTTCCTTATTTCTGTGTATTGCCTGCTTGTCTTCGTCTGTGATGTGCGCTCTGGTTATGCTGTCTGCTTTTCTCATTCCTGGATCCATCCTGTTGGTGTATGTTATGTGTATGCTTTGGCCTGTGTCATATTTGTCCTGTGTGATTTTGTGTATAGCTACAATGTTAGGATTGGTGCTGTTGCGGTTTTCGATGTTCTCTATCGTTCTTTCTGAATCGGAGTGTATTTGGGTGTTGCCGTCGTGTATGTTAATTCCCTTCACAGCTTCTGTTATAGCTATTAGTTCGATGCTATGGATATCCACTCCATCAGTGACTCTTTTCCCTTTTTCTTCCCAATTCCGGTGGTATGTTGTCTTTGCGATGCCGTAGGCTCTGTGTTGGTTCTCGTATACCGTGCTGTCAGTATATGTGTGCGTGATATTCCTGTATTTCTTCTATGCTTCTGTGTGTTTTGGCCGGGTGTACTTTGTGTATGTGGTGTATTTTGTTGTTTGCGATTGCTTGCTCGTGTATGTATGTGCGTGTGGGCGTATTCTGCATTGGCATCAATTTGTAGCGGGGTTATACCTGCTAGAACGTTCAGGGCATCGGTTGGAGCAGTTCTATAAGCCTTCGTGTTTTTAAATTCTGCTATCTTTTGCTCGGTTTCCCCATATTTGAGCTACATAGAGTATTAGGGGTTTTACTGCTTTCTCAAATATAATTTTCAAGATTTCCCTATCTATTCCCCATTCCCTTCCTGCCACCATGAAGAGTTTGTTGAATATTTCCTGGGTCTTGGCTCTGATGGTTTTTATATGGTCTATCCATAGTATCTTACGGTCGATAGTAAGCCCTAGGTATTTTAATGCTTCCTTGTTGGTTATGTTCTGTATGTTCATTGTGATGTCTGGTGGTTGCAGTGTGGTGGTCCCTGTGACATACATGGATTCCGTTTTTCCCTGGTTGTAGCTCAATTTATTTCTGGCTGCCCATTCTTGACATGCGGTCCAGGTTTGTTGCCATCTGTTTGTGATCTGTTTGTGGGTCCTGCCGGCGATAACTATCACCTGATCGTCGGCGAAAGCTTGTATATTTATGCTCGGGTGGTCAATTTATCCACCGTCTGGAGCCAATCTTCCATAATGGCTGTCCATAAAATTGGTCCTAGGCTTGACCCCTGTTTTATTTTCGGAAATGAAACTCGTATTTCCGTAACTGAAATGTCTATATTCAATTTAAAATAACAACTGCTAAATTCGCCACACTGAAATCTGGTCTACCTCGAGTGTTGTTTTTTATACATTCCCAGAACTGCGGCCTACAGAGCCGGCCTAGGCTGAATATATTACATCATTCTTCCCTTCAATTGAGCCCTCAACAAGATGATAATTTTTCGGGTTTCCGAATAATCTCTCTCGGTCTCAGCCTTGTTGAATACTCGGTTGAATTTTTAGGAAGTCCTAATGATCCTTGTATAGTACCTACTGAATCACATGCAGAATGTTCTGAAGACAAAATTTCATCTGAAGAATTAACTTACAATATTTTCGTGTCATTCGATTTATCGTCATCCTCTGTACAATCTACATGTGATTTCACATCCTTGTCATCCCTTCTAACAAATTCGTGTGACAAAATTTGGTCGATATGTCTTTTGAATTCCATATCATTTTCTGTTTTCACAATGAAATTTCGATTTCCCAATATTTCTTTTATTATTGCTGGTATCCAACAAGGTTTTTGTCCTACAGGATAATCTTTCGTTAGAACATTGTCCCCTATCTCAAAATTCACCTTTCTGTGTCCTCTGAAATTTTCAATTTGAGCATTCTGTTTGATTTGTACTGTCGTTACTTAGTGGTGATAACAAATCCAATCTGGATCTCAAAGTTCGGCCCAACAATTTTTTTGCTGGACTTTCACCGGTGGTACTATGTTCGGTATTTCGATATGAAAACAGAAATCGATTTATGATTGTCTCAAAATCCTCATTTGGATTTTGGACCCTTGCTCGAGTTATAGCCTGTTTCATAATTTTGACAGCCGATTCTGCTTGCCCGTTGCTTTGTGGATGATATAGGGCAATGGTAAAATGTTTTATACCGTTAGTTTGTAAAAACTGCGCAAATTCGTTTAAACAAAATATTTGACCATTGTCTGTGCACACTGTTTTGGGCAAACCGAATCTTCCAAAAATTTCTCTTAATTTATGAATTGTTGCATTAGATGTTATATTTTGCATTCGGAAACATTCTATCCATTTTGACGTGGAATCTTCCAATACAAAAAAATTGTTATTGGAAATCGGCCCGAAAAATCCAAATGTAACCGGGACCATACTTGTTCAGAATATTTCCATGGTCTCAATTCCGATTTTTCCGGATTTGCTCGATATTTTTGGCACGCAACACACTTTTTTTATGAGAATTTCCAAATCCTTGTTTATTGAAGGCCACCAAACGTAAAAACGAGCTAACGATTTAGTTTTCACTATACCTTGGTGACTTTCATGCAGCTCATCCAGAATCATATTTCGGAATTTATTTGGGACAACAACTCTGTAACCCCACATTAGACATCCCTGTTCTACCGTAAGCTCATTATTTCGTCTGTCAAAAGGTGAAAATTCTTCAGAAAGTTTATCATTTGGCCAGCCCTTAAGTACAAAATTGATTTCCTCACTTAGAGACGGATCCCTGCTACTTTCCAATTTTATTTGTCGGAAACTAATTGGCAAAAATTCTTGGACGTAGTGACAATAAGAAAATTCATTTGCGGTCTATTTCAGTTTTTTGTAACGGCAGCCTGGACAGTCCGTCCGCAATATTTTCAGCTGACTTCACATACTCAATCAATATTTTTCCCGACAACAATTCGTTTTTAATCTCTTCCAAAGCTAATTTACATTTCTGATCCGATTTAAATGACGCTTCCTTTTTCAATAAGTTATACAGGGGATGTAAAATTGTAGCTGCATGAGGAATGAATTTTAAATAAAAATTCACCATTCCCAAAAAAGCTCTCAATTCTTTGACATTTGTCGGAGGAGGAGCTGACTTAATTGCTTCCGTATTTTTTTCCGATGTGTGCAACCCCGATTCATCAATGGTATGTCCCAAAAATTCTATCTACGTTTGAAAAAATTTACATTTTTCCTTTCGCACTCGCAAACCGTTTTTTTTGTAATATTTCAAAAACTAATTCGAGCCGCTTGATGTGTTCCTCTTCGGTTTTACCCGTAACCAAAATGTCATCAATAAAAACTATAACCCACCAATAGATTTTCCATGATTTTCTGAAATACTGATGGGCCGGATGTAATTCCGTACGGAAGACGTGTATAACAAAAGAGTCCCCTGTGGGTAGATATAGTGAGCAATTTTCAAGTTTCCTCTGTGACAGCCAACTGTTGGTATGCCTCACTCAAATCAATTTTGGAAAAGTACTTTCCCTCTTGAAGATTTGTAAACAGTTCCTCGACTTTTGGGATGGGATAACTGATATTTTCCAAATTTGGATTTAAAGTAACTGAAAAATCTCCGCATATGCGAATATCCATTTTGTTGGATTTTATAACAGGGACTATAGGTGTTGCCCACTCTGAATACTCTAGAGGCAATAAAATACCTTGACCAGTCTATCTATTTCTGCTTCGACTTTTGGTTTTAAAGCAAATGCCAAAGAGCGATGTTTTATAAATTTTGGTACCGCCCCGTTTTTCAGCTGCAGATTCAATTTAAAGTTTTTAAGTAACCCTAACACATTTTTAAAAATATCTGAAAAATTTCCTAGAAGATTTTCCAATTTATTTTCGACTTCCAAAGAATTTATTGCCACAATTGCCAAATTTAATTTTTGTAAACCTTCTCTCCCAAGTAGCGGGGGTCCGCCGTTTTTAATTACATAGGTTTCTAGAAGAGCATGTACATTATTGTAAATAAAATTAAAACGAAAAAAACACTGATCACTATCATGATTGGCTTTTCCACAAACCTCACACCTTACATGCCTTCGCTTCGAGAATCCACTCGTTCCTTGATTTCCTCTGGTAGTTTGTACACCTCTAAATTTTGATGTACTCGGAGTCAACTGATGCACAGGACTCGGCTCCGCTTTAATCTGGTGAGGTTGAAGGAGTTCCACTTTTTCTCTCTGGGATTATTCTCGTCCCTGTGCGATTTCTAGCAGGGACGACAAAGTGGAATTTGACTTTTCCTCTAATAGTCTGTCGAAGATGGATCCTGGACCCATTTCGTTTACAAAAATATCACGTAGTACGATCTTGAGTTCGTCTCCAAAATCAGTTTGCCGCCAGCCCCTTCAACCTAGTAGCAAAATCAGTAACTGATTCCATTTCTTGCTTCTTTGCACCGTAGAATTTTATTCTTTCGCCAAAAAATTATTTAACTGATTTAAAATGTTTCGTTAGTAAGGTCACCAAGTCATCAAACTTTTTATTTACTGAATCCTCCGGTACACATAACTTCCTTAGTACCTTGAAAGTTCCTTCCGTTAAACAATTCAGTAATAAATCATTATTGATTTAATTCAGGGTTAAAAACTGTTTAAACTGAACACAAAAAATTGCCCAATCTGAATTTTCGTAGTCAAACTTATTCAAATGCCCCATGAATGTAGTCGACATCATATCGTGATCACTAATGTAGCTGTAGTACACTCACTGTTTCACTGACTTATCAATTTTCGGTGCAGCTATTATTTATTCAACCCTACTGACTGGATTCGATCAAAATCCTCGTTGCCAATGTTTTATTTTCGGAAACAAAACTTGTATTTCCGTAACTGAAATGTCTATATTCAATTTAAAATAACAACTGCTAAATTCGCCACACTGAAATCTGGTCTACCTCGAGTGTTGTTTTTTATACATTCCCAGAACTGCGGCCTACAGAGCCAGCCTAGGCTGAATATATTACAATTCCTATGGGCAGTCTCTTTCTGTGTTTGTGTTGATGTTGCCACTACTTATTTTCCAGTCAGTGAGGAAGTCGATGCTTATTTTTTCTAGATTTTTTGGTGTATTTAAATTCTGCAGGGTGCTTTGTATGTTTGGTATCCAGACGGTGTAAAATGCATTCGAGATGTCCAGAGTGATAACCTGTGTGTTGGTTTTTTTGCTTTTGTTGTTTTTGATATTGTTCACTAATTTCTGGATTGCATCGCTTGTGCTTTTATTTTTGCGGAATCTATGTTGCCTGTCGTCGATTTTTTGGTGAGTTTCTAGGTAATGAGTTAGCCTTTGGGTTATTAATTTGTCCAGTAGTTTGCCAAGTGTGGGTTGAAGTGATATGGGTCCTTTATCTTTTTTTGGGATCCATATGATCATTGCCTTCTTCCATATTATGGGAAATTTACATTTCGCTATAGCTTCATTATAGATGATTATTAGGGTTTCTCTCTTTCAACTATAATTTTTGCTCCTCGTTGGGGATTCCGTCCTCTGCCGCGGCTTTATTTGGCTTTAGTCTATTGGCTATGTCCTGTAGTTCCTCCATGTTGAAATCTGGGTCCTTTGTAGTTATCCTTGGTTGTAGTGCGTTCTGGGTTTTGATGTTGGTATGTTCTATGTCGTCTATTGTGTCCTTTCGGAAATATGTCTGCTCTTAGAATGGTGTTCACCTGTGTTTTTTGCCTCTTGTTCCTTCGCAGTATTCTGTACGCCAGGCCCCAGAGATCGTTTTGTACGTTTTGTGTTATGTAATTCTGGATTGATGTTCTTTTTGTGCTTTTGATGGTTTGTTTATATAGTAATCTCGTCATGTCATAGCTTTTTGGTTTGGTCTTGTTTGTTCATCTGTCATGTTTTCCTTGCTTTGTTTTTGTTTTTTCTCATTTGGTCTAACTCGTCCGTCCACCATATTTGGTTTGGTTTGGTTTCTCTTTTTCTGCTTTTTCTGCTTTTTCAAGACAGGCTTTTTCGCAGGCTTCTTGGATGTATTTGGCTTTGATTTCCAGGTCCTCTGTGTTTGGTGGTGTATATGCGTTGAGCGCATTTTTGAATTTCTCCCAGTTGGCTTTTTTGATGTTGTAGTGTCTTTTTGTTTTGTTGTGTGTTGTTTTGGCCAGGCCTGTCTCGTAGGTTATATACATGTGGTCACTTAGCGTTTCCTCCTCTTCTACTCTCTAACTGTTAATGTCTATGTTCTTAGTTATGGTGAGGTCGACCCAGCTTTTCCCTCTATTGCAGTTGCATGTCGCTGGGCTTGTCCTTCTGTTTTCTATCAGGTATCCTTGTGTTACCGTCCATTCCATGATTTGTTCACCTCTCTTGTCTGTTTCGTCGTCTTCCCATGTTGTGTTTTTTGCGTTGAGGTCTCCTGCTAAGATTACTGCTCCCTTCAGTTTCGCTATTTTTTCTTCTATTTACGTGAATCTTGTGTTGTTGTGTCCACCGGGTTCGTCGTATATTTTGATAATTGTGGTTTTGTATTTGTCTTCTCCTATCTGTATAGAGGTGTCGTTTTCGTTGGTGAGTTCTGTGACCTGGTTAACTTGCTTGATTTCTTTGCTGATTAGAATGCCTGTTTTAGAATTTTCGTTATGTCTGTAGAGGGTGTGTGTGTTAGAGAGTGTGTTTTTTTTGTTGATTTCTTGGATGATGGCTATTTTGATGTTTTCTTTGATTTTTTATAGGAGTTGCTCTGTTGCCGCTCTGCCTTTTCCTATATTAATTTGTATAATACTCATGCGACTTCTTGGTGTTTGTTGTAAATGATTTTGCGTGTTATGTGGCATTGCTATAATTTATGTAGCTTCTAGATTGCTGCAACTTTCGCGCGTATATTGAGCAGTTTGGATCTCGTGCTTTATGTCCTCTGGGGTCATCCTGAGTGTTTCGCAATTTGGACAGTTTGCTTGTCTTTCACATGTGGTGCCTTGGTGGTCTCCTCCACATCTGTAGCATGTTAGTTTTGTCTCTTTACAGTGCTTAACTACGTGTCCGAATTTGCAGCAATTGAAACACATAGGTACCCTGATGTATTTTTCCGCCTTGACCGCTAACAGATCTATGCTGACTGTCCCTAGGTTTATAATTTTTTTTTTGAATATCATGTGGGCGAGTTGTATAATAATATTTGTCTCCTCGGATTCCTGCAAGGTCTTTGATGTATTGCCTTGATGTTATTTTTTAGGAATTCTACTTCAAAATCGGATGTTAATTCTTCATTTTCGTTTATTATTGCTTCTATAATCTCTTCTTCTGTGAGCCCCTGGTCAATGCCTGTGATTATAATCATGGGATCCCCATTTTCCATATGTTTGGTGAGTAGAGCCGGGTTTGTTTTCAGTGCCTGGTGTACCTGCATCACTTGTTCCTGGTTTTGTTCTTCTACTATGACCGCTCCGCTTTCCAGTTGTCGGATGCTCCTTTTGCGTCTTTGCTTTCATGTAGGGTTTCATTTATACTTTGTGCTGTGATCTTCGGGTCCTTGTTGTCTGCTATTCTGATGATGAGTTCATGTCTTCTTGGTGGTGTTGTCCATGTGTTTGTTGTTGTCATGGTCTGCCTTGGCCTTGTACTGATTTGTGCGTATGTTGGTTGGCCTTGGTTTGGTAGTTGTTGATTCATTTGGTTTAGTGTGGTGGGTGTTTGGTCCATGGTTGTGTAGGGGGTTGAGAGTTGTTGAGTTTGTGAGCCTTGTCCCTGTTGTTGCTGCGTTTGCTGTATATGTTGTTGGTGGGCGTTCATGGTCATCTGTGGCGTCGTTGATGGGAATTGGTATCTGGGGGCAACCGGTTGAAGGGTTGGGAAGGGGTCTCTGGACATCTGTGCTATCTGGTGGCTGTGTTGGCCTTTTGTTTTCCAGAGCTGGACTTGCCCGCTGAGCCGGGCGTTTGCTATTTGTAGAGATCCTATACGTCTGACGTTTCTCGTAAGCTTCGCCATTACTTCCTGGGTGGCGCTTCTTATTGCTCCTTGGTCTACCTTTGTGAGTTTGCCGTTGTTCTTGCTGGCGACGATTTGTGTGATTTTATCTATAGCTTGTGTTATGTCTTCCATCTCTCTTTCGTCTTCTTCTGTGTGTTTCAGCTCTTCGTCCTGTTCTGTGTTTTCTGTTGGTGTTTCGCTTGGTCTTGTTAATTTGGCTCCATCTTCTTGTTCTGTCTCGTTTTCATTGTCGCCTCCTATTATTGTTTTGTTCAGGTTGTAGTCTTCTCTCCTCGGTCTCTTCTGTAGGTTTTCCTGTATTGCTGGTGGTGACCTCATGGTTTTGGTATTCCTTAGTAACATGAGTTCCTGTTCTTTGGGGTCTATTGGTGCTTTTCGTGGTTGGCCTGTATCCGAAACTACCATTATTTCGTAGTCTTTGTCCATGTTTCACCCTGTATGTGTATACTGAATTGTTCGTATTTTGCGAGTAAATGTGAGATATCTAGCTAAAATTTGCTGTAAAAAAGTGTTAATATGGCTCAGCTATGCGATGAATGCACCAATGTCAATATGAAAACAAGCACAAAAAATTTAATTTTTTTGGTAAAAAAAGCCTGTGAAACAATTTTCTGTTTCTGTTTCACTACATGTCTATTTCACTATTCAAATCTAATACTTCTTCTGTGCCTTCTGGAGATTCTGACTTGTGGTACTTGCACTATGCACTTTGTCTCTGTTGTGTCCTTTTCCACTTTTTCTGAAGTCTACTTGAGTCTTGTCTCACTTGCACTGGTGGGTTCTGTGTCTCTATCACTTTTTACTATTGGCGAAATTTCACAAGGACAATGGAAAGTGTGGTGAACCACCATTCTGGCATAAATAAAGCCAATGCAATAAATTGCATTGGCTGAACACGAAATAAAGACACGTCTTTCGCACTAGACCGAATGTATTGCCGGAGCGTAGCACGTCTACTTTCGACGAGCTCTTATATAGAGAGAAGCTGTTGGAATATTATTATTCCTTGCTATGAATACACGTCCCGACATTGCGTATGCTGTTAGCTACATGAGTCAGTTTTTCAATAGTTTCAACCATACACACTGGTCTGTAGTGAAACAGATCATGAGATACCTGAAAAATACCTCAAATTATGGAATCGTTTATGGTGAAATTGGTAACATCCAAAATGCAGAGCTCACGGGATATACAGATGAAGATTTTGGAGGGGATTTGGATACCCAAAAATCACGAAGTGGCTATATCTTCATTATAAACATGGGACCAATCACTTGAACTTTTCAGCGACAACCAGTTGTTACTATGTCTACCACGGGAGCGGAATATGTAGTGTTGTCTCTAGGAACTAAAGAAGCTCTATGGTTGCGCTACCTGATGGAAGAACTTGGCCTACCACTAGAATCTGCAACCAACATAAATGTTGACAATCAGAGCACCATCAAACTAGCAACTAACCCGGAGTTCCATAAGAGAACAAAGCATATCGATATTAAATTTCATTTCATGCTGTTGAAAATCGATCAATTGATATCAAGTATATTCCATCCAATCAACAGTGTGCAGATATTCCCACGAAACCACTTGCCAAGGACAAGATTGCTTTTAATCGTGTAAATTTTACAAGACAATTTTTCAAAAAGTCTTCCAACATTTTATTGCCTTCAGTATCATTTTGTCTGCTTCAGTTGATATAATCAATAAGAACAAAACCCCTCATCTCCCGGACCTTCCTACCACTCGGCAGTTAAGGCGGGCTAGTTCGTTTTCAGTCATGTTTGCTTGCATTTTTCACCATTTCGCACCATTGAAACGCAAAATGAGGATATGCGTTTTGTAGTACTAAACTTCTACTTTCCCAATCTGTTTGGGAAATTAAAATCGGGCTATCACCAGAGTATCCAGGCAAGATGCAAGATTCATTGGAGCAACGAGATTGCTCTATTTCATTCTAGAAGCAAAACAATTTAAAAAACACAATTTTTGTCATTTAAATGTTTATAACAAATTAATAAATGACAGTTGTGAGTCGAAAACATATCAGAATATAACTGAGGGCAGTCTTTCATGTGATATTATAGTCGTTTTTCCACTAGTATTATTGTTTAAAATTCGCGCATTTTATGCTCTACCGCTTTGAGTAACAATCTTCATCTCATCGGAATGTTTAATACTGTCAGAACGCTCAATCTTATTTTAAAGAGAGGAATATTGTTCTCCATCCCATACGACTTTCAATGAGATTTGATTTTCTTAAAGAAATATACATGAGCGAGTTGAAAACTCGCTCAGATGATGACACCGTGTGTCGAAACAATTGTAAGCATGTTACAAGTATATATTTTTTGTGTAAATTGGAAGATTTTATTTCCTCTTTATTTATCATTCATGATGAATTCACACATATTGAATGCCACCACGATAGAACATATTAGATTTTATTTTCATGAAAAAGTGAATTATATGACGCATTAATTTCACAGACAACTTCTTCTCTGATACCATAATAGACATTGAACTGCATCTAACAGATATTCCAGCAATGTTTCTGAAGGTGGATTACGACTATATCTTGTTTGGCCTAATGGCAGAACTCATGCTTCATTTGGCTGGGATTACCACATAAAAACTATTTTCGAAACTGTTGCTTGCTAGGGTTGTCATACAACACCGAAATTGACTGTTTCCCAAGCCAAATTAATCCCTAAGTTCGATATTAATGAACAAAAATTATTGAAATATTGCCATCCTTCAAGCACATCAAATTATCCGTTTTTTTTACTTTGCATCGACTGCTATGGTCATTAGCCACCATGTCATTGTGTTCTAGGTAGGCCTTGTTACTAACACCTTACACAACCCGCCACCTTAGGAGCAGAACTGTTAATTGGAACGCAACAGTGAATCGTGCAGAACTCACCCAAGTCAAGTCACTAAATTTTATTGATTTGGAAGATTGAAAAAAAAATCCCACCCCTTACTGGGGCTAGAACAACAGATCTTTGGGCTCAGAGTCGGACGCACTTACCACTTTGTCACGCCTCGACATAAAATAATTTATCTGTTAGATGTAGTTAAATGTCTGTCATGGTATCAGTAAGGGCAGCAGTTGTTTACTGTCAGAAATTGGCCCCATATACTACTTTATTGAAATTATTCGAGAGAGGGGAATATCAACATTGTGAAAATTGTCCGATTTAAATAATTTTCTACTCTCCAGTAGTACTATTATTCAAGAATTGTGTGCTAATAGTGTCCTGCAATACCAAATTCCATTCGGTTTTAGTACTGTGGCTCGATTGAAATGAATTCAAAAATTCATTCTGCACTATTTCAATATTTCATAACGAGGTGTCAAATCAAGAAAATGCATATTTTCAGTTCCAAATAATTTTTTGTTATGATACAATCAATTTTGTCGTTATGACTGAACAAATTATATAATCCAGTTTATGCTGACAAAGTCTTCTGGAATGTCCTTGTTCGGATAATTGATTTTAAAAATCGAATTACATCTTCCTTCTTTATTTTGAGTTATATAAAAGACTAACCTAGCTCAAAACGTAAAGAGCTGCCATATTATAAATGTGGTATACCTACTTGGGAGAAACGACTGGTCTCCAACACATCCCTGTTCCGAGTTTGATCCATAGAAATATATTTTATATACTTACTCTAGAATGTTAAAGGCCATCACAGACACACTTGCATAGCGCATAGCATGAAGACATAACAAAGTTCAGCCAATCAAAATGTGAATATCTGAAACTACTGGCATTTTGATTGGCTAAACTCCGTTATGTACCCATGCTATGCGCCATGCAAATGTGTCTGTGAAGGCCTTAATCCCGCCATTTTTCACGACGAAAAGCATGCCGCGTATGCGACCCGTTTACGATGTGCGCATGCGCGTCATCAGTGTAGTTTGGGTAGATCGTTGCCAAGTTTGAAAATAATTTGGGGTTCCAATTTGGTGTTTCCTATTTGGAGTTTTTTGTTATGAGGCAATAAAACACATGTCATTTGCAAGAGAGAAATTTGACAGTGCATTTAGGAACTTTTACAGCCGAAAAGAACCTTTTGGAGATAGATTACGCCGAATTTTAGGTGCGAAAGAAACTTCTTCAAAACAATGTACCCTATGCTACTGTAATTATAATGACCGTGCAACAATGCTTTTTCATCAACAGGAAGACTTGTCACTAAGATCTGTCACTCTTGTCAGAGATCAGAGACGGTTTATAGAATTTCAGATTTTCTCCTGTCGTTTCGTGTGGTGTTTGTCGTCGTTGGTTATTCTTTCTTCATTCGTGTATTTGCATTAATCTTGTTCCTTTAAAGATAATTTCTAATTAAGCCGTTTTTTCCTACAAGTAAACAATGAACTGTTTAGTGTTGTGTAAAGGAAAAATACCTGAAATAAATCATTTCTGGTAGATAATGAATTTTTTATGTACCTATATGCTTTGCTCAAAATAGCTTGAATATTATTTTAGATTGACAAAAAAGGCATGATTTTTGTTTATTGTTCTTGAGAAGGGAGCCCAGCAGAACATATGAGTGAGAAAATTGTAATTTGTGGCAGACATTTTCCTCATGAAGATTCATGTGAAAACGACAATGGAATAATTTGAAACCCAGTGCAGTACGAATACTGTGTCTGCGTAAGCATGCACGGCGAGTGATACAACTTTCTGCCACACCGCTTATATTCTAGATTCCTACAAAAAGTACTAAACATACATAGAATCGCCTCAGAAAATTAGTGTCAATATGGAAGTGCTTTTCTTTGATGGTAAGGAAAATGCTCCTGGCATCACTTTTTCATGCACCCCTATTGTGGAAATTGCACCAGAAATACTCGTAGAAATAGCATGTCAATCTCTTCAAATGACTTAAATTAAATGCAGTTGCATATTTTGACATGAATCGTTCTTGAAAAAAACCTCGAGTTTCCAAGCATCCAATTTTATGAATTCAATTTGAGTTGAAATTATTCATGATTTTAGCTGAAATAAATTTTCATAGTTTTTTGTACTTTCAATTTATTTTCCAATCCAGTGCTTCTTTGAAATTCGCACCGACGATTTGGAGTGATTCCGTAGATTTTTGTTGGTTAACTACAGCTGAAAAGTGAATGTGATACCAAAAATCAGTCGCTTCAGAACGATAAATAATAATAATAACCGTACTCTACTTTCTAATGGCCTTTGCGGAATATTTGGGATCATAAATATGTGAAAATATGTATTCAAATCGGTTAAATACAAATAACAGGTATAAGTACAATGAGGTTTACAACCTTATTCTCCGAGATTCAGAATTAACGTTTGTTAATCTTCACAAGTACCATAATATTTTACTAAAACCGGGCCTGTAACAAAAATCACTAATGACGCGCATGCGTTTTGCGGACTAGTCTGAACTTTTTACAATACTTTTGACGTGGGGATTAGCATTCTAGAGTAACTATATAATATATATTTCTATGGTTTGATCACAGAAATTGCATTTTATCCACTAATCGACATGGCTTTGTAAGAAAATATCATGAAAAGGACTTCAGGCACCGACTCGACTTTCATTACTATTTGATAAGTGAAAAACTGGGCTAGTTGTTGAAAAAGAATGTACGAAAAAAGCGCCCAGCGAAAAAAGCGTCCATCTCGATGTGCGAAATAAGCGCTCATCTCGAAATTCTACCTGCACCTGCGAGGTCAACCCTTCAGTGAAATTAGAGACCAGCGAAATAAGCGCCCATCCCTAAATTTTACCTGCGCCTATAAGACGTAAAACACAAGCAGTAACTAAATGGAAGTGTGCGCAGGGACGACTGGGCGCCAAAAAATATCTACTAATCATAATTATTATAAATTCATTTTCAGTGTAGTATTTTATTAGTCTGATCTAACCTGACCGAACTAACCTAGCTCGCAAGTTGGGAGCTTGATGATTTGAGGATGGGCGCTTATTTCGCTGGTCTCTAATTTCACTGAAGGGTTGACCTCGCAGGTGCAGGTAGAATTTCGAGATGGGCGCTTATTTCGCTGGGCGCTTTTTTCCCGACACCTTCAAAAACGATTGTACGGTGAACGAGGATGGATCATCTTATTTAGAATTAAAATAATTGTAACAATTTTATAACATTTCAAAGCTAATTTTCGTAGGAACATTCTGACTTGAATGAAAACAATAATTGTACTTACCGCTAAACTTCACAATACATTCTTCAGGCATAACATACTCAAAAAAAAGCTGTTCTCTGTTGACAATTTATGATTAAAAATAATTAAATCTATTCACCGGCTACTGCGTAAGAACTAACGCGCCAAAGACCCAGTGTGAATGGTGGAATAGAGCACAATTCCGTAACAAATAGCAGTTCATCGAATCGATATCTGCAGCAAACAAACAAAAACAATTTCAAAGTTGTGTGTTCATTGGGTAAGAGAATATAACAAAATATTTTCTTGGGTTGAGAAATATTTGTGAATAATCTTTCAATTGCAGAACATATAATTTCTTGGTCTGAAGAGGAAGTCCTGTGTTGATTTTAAAGAAAATATTCTTAATATGTCTTGAACCAAGAAAGTTTTGTGAGAAATTTCTTAATTTGATAAATAAACAATTTTATAAGTATGGACAACTCATAAATTGACTGAAATGGATTACTGAAATGATGTTTACTTGTTTTGCATGTTTCATCTCTCTTAAGCCGAGTCTAAAGTATTGAGCTCGTGAGAGTTGACTTTGTAGGATATCATCTGATCCTGTTCGTTATTTTTGAAGTAGGTATATTCTATCTATTGTTATTTAATTGCATGTTATGTCAAATAAATACGTTCCATCAAGAACATTATTGACAAGTTAAGTTACTCTTCGTAGTCCCCTCTTTTCAGGTATACCTACCGTGTCTGGGATTGTTTTGTTGTTTTCCAATTTCGATTCTCGTCAACAACTGTTTCATTTGAGAGAATGCACAAATGAAAAAAAGTTTTCATCATGAAGCGCCTGCTTCATCATAAGAAAATAATTCTGTTATATATACAGTGAGCACGTAAAGGTTGGAACAAATTCGTTAAACGCTTCATATGACCACTAGGGAAAATAAGCTCAGACACGTCGATTTTATTTTTCAGTTGCGCATTTTTTGGCATACTCAGTTTTTTGATGACGTCATCGCTGTTCGAGCCATGACGTCACTATACTTTTTTTTAAATGGCTTCAGCCTATTTTGATAATACCTTCAAAAAGAATGCATTTTTCTTTGTATGGATGTTATATTTTTTGTTATGTTACATAACCGTATTTTCGGGATATTTCAATTATAATAATGTAATATTAGGTCTGTTAACGAAAACTTTTGACTTGAGGTATCACCACAAAAAAAATCTATTGGGATTAGATCAGGAGATCTGGGTGGCCACTCTGAAAATTCTCGTCCGCGATCGAATTCCGAAGTCCGAAGTCGCCCCAGAGCGCCACGTAGTGATAATAATAGCCGTCCTCTACCCGCAGACGAGAATTTTTAGAGTGGTCAGCTTGATCTCCAGATCTCCAGATCTAACCCACAATATTTTATTTTGTGGAGATACCTCAAGTCAACAGTTTACGTTAACAGACTTAATGTTACATAATTATGAGTGAAAAATCTTTTATTTCTCGATTATACGGTTATCGATCATATGAAAAAATATTACACCCATACACTGAAAAATTAGTTCTTTTTGAAAGTATTATCAAAATAGGGTGAGGCCAATTAAAAAATATATAACGTCGTCATAACTCGAACAACGATGACGTCATCAAAAATATGAGTAGACCAAAAAATGCACAACTGAAAAATAAAATCGACGAGTCTGAGCTTATTTTCCCTAATGGCCATATCAAGCGTTGAACAAATTTGTTCCAACCTTTACGTGCTCACTGTATAATGAATCCATAAAAAGTATGTTTATTCGGAGAAATCTATTTTTCAATGCGATTTGTTAGGATAGGGCATCAAATTCAAATGACCAGTTCAAGTAAACGTACTGTATTTATTTATTTTCAGTTATACACGCATACTTGATGAATGCTATAAAGCAACTGACTAATATATAAAATAACAGCTAGCCATTCGAGTACAGACGTGTTTTATATCTACAACGTTTCCATTATAGAAGGAATGATACATCCAATACAGGGTCATTCGTAATTGATGTTTTGTAGACAAAACCAACACTCAAAAAAATATTAAATTGAAATCTTCCTTAAATCCTAATGCAAACCAATGGCCAATCTTATTTTTGCAAACTATGGTCCTGGTAATGGTTTGGTTAAGGCATCAGCTGGTTGTTCATCTGTTGGGATATATTGTCTTTTGCATAATCTGTTCTCATGAGAAATATGCTTTGACCTCTTATAGTCTAAGAGCTGACTACATGGCGAGCAACATGCCTCGGTGCAAGCAATATTTTTCCTGGAGAAGGTTTGATTGTTACCGGCAAAGCGATAGCCCGATTGTCAGAAGGCGCGCTGGAAGCTCAATGCGTGGGCGGGCAATGAAACGTGTAAATTTCTCGACAAAAAAACTGTCAAAGTGCAAGGCTGAAAATTTGCACAGGTATTGAAGATCATAAAAAAAGCTGAAGTTGCCAAATTTGCAAAAATTCTCGAAAAATTTACTTGTAAGGAAAATTTCTGACAATTTACATTACTATTGTTTACCTATAGAATAGAGTACTTGCAGATTATCAGAAGCCAAAGTGGAAGAAATAATGAGAAATTCGAGGGCAAAGTGCAAGAGCGTCTTTTAGAGAGCGGCGCAGTGCGCTGTTGACCGATTGCTTTTTCTCTTGATTTTCAAACCGTACATATTTCAGTGCACTTCTTACAATTAATATGAATATTTAGAGAGGATTGAAGATACTATTGTTCAAATGTCAGAAGTAAATTAAGAAGAACTCATCCATTCAATTAACTATTTATCGTAACGTTAGTAACATTTTCATTTAATTTTGTATATTCAATGATGCAAGCATATTAATGTTGAAATATACGGAAAAAATGAACTGGCAGAGTAATGAGAAGTAATAAGAAGTAAGACTATTATATTAAATTATATTCATTGGTACTCATACAGCGTCGATAATGGCAAACGCAAAATCCCGATTTTTTTTGTCCTTCGCACAAATAGACAGATATAGTAGACTGGTTCCTATAATTTTTGTGAAAAAGAAACAAAATAACAGACAAGGACCAGGTGGAGAATATTGTTGAGGTTCCAATATTGAGCAAACAAAATTAACACGAAAACAGTCGAAATGGTGAAATGGGGATGCAGTTTAGGGATTGAAAAATGATTTTTTGCGATTTGCCGCTAAACGTGACATCCTGCGAAAAATGTGAAAAATGTGTATATAATGAATAAATCAAAAACTTTTGTATTCAATACTTTTCCACATAACCTCATAATAGCAGTCAAAATGGCAAAAAATCGAATTTTCAGTGTTTGATTTTTTCTCGCGTATAAATGATTCAGTTAGCATGAAAATTTTAATTAGTATGTCTTTTTTGGTGTTGAAGGAGCATGATTTGTTTCGCAATTCAGAAGACGACTAGTTTTCGAGCTACGTAATTTTTTTTCGAAAATAATACCCTCATCTTCCACGAACAATTGTCTGTGTGTTTTTTGTATTTCGAAGGTCTATAAGTGATCATTTCAATTGTCAGAATGTCCACTTCCAAATGGTCTATATAACTTGGAATTTTATTGATCGTTAAACCGCTTAAAATTGAGAAGTCTCCTTGAATTATGATTTTCTCAATATTTGCAATAATTAAATGATATTAATAAATCAATTTTTTAGTGTAATTATGTAGTCATTTCATTATAAATAATTTGATATAAACTACTTTTTGTTTTAAAAATACTGAAAAAAGTCGAAAATCATAGAAAATATTGAGAAAATTATGATTCAGAGAGACTTTTCTTCTCAATTTTAAACGGTTTAACGATCAATAAACCTCCAAGTTGCATAGACCATTTGAAAGTAGGTATCTCAACAATTGAAATAATCACTTATACACCTTCGAAATACAGAAAAACAGACAGACCATTGTTCGTGGAAGATAAGGGTATTTTTTTTCGAAAAAAATGTACATAGCTTGACATACATAGTTTGTGATATATTCATTATCTACGCCTTTCTCTTCGAACATTTCAAGCTTGGAGGTCATGTTTTGCGGCAAATCGCAAAAAATCGTTTTCAACCTCTGAACTGCATCCACATTTCACCAATTTGAGTGTTTTCGTGTTTTAATTTTTTTTTCCTCAATGTTGGAACCTCAACAATATATTTCACCTGATCCTGGCCTGTTGTTTTGTTTCTTTTCCACAGAAATTATAGGCACCAGTCTACTATATCTGCCTCTTCCTGCAAAGGACAAAACAAATCGGGATTTTGCGTTCGAACAACATTGCCATTAACGACGCTGTATGAGTAACAATGAATATAATTTAATTTAATAGTCTTATTTCCTATAAAATATTTTTTTTTATATTTCAACATATTAATGTTGCATTATTAAATATACAAAATTGAATGAAAATGTTAATAATGTTACGATGAATAGGTAATTAAATGGTTAAGTTCTTCCTAGTATTCCTTGATATCGTACAATTATCAAATGCCCTAAACAAGTATCCTGTCGTACTTTTTCTATCAGTTTCGTTATTGTCCCAGTGTGAATCTAAATAACCAACAACCAGATTGACATGATCGCACCTAGTATATTGTTAATTGTACCTCAATACTCTTTTCAGGCATTTCCAAAGTCCATGATTATTTTTACTTTGATATCCACTCAAAAGAATAATTGCCAAGCATAAATCTGGACGGGTACATAGCGCGGCATACATGAGTTGACCAATTGAATTTCTACATGGTGCATCATAATTTTCATCATTATTTGATAGATCGTAATTTAGTTTTGTTTCCAAAGGTGTATTCACCTATTTACAATCATTCATGTTATATTTGATGAAAATTGAATTCAGGTAGGAGATCCACTAGTTTCGTTATCATTGCTCTCAATTCTGATCCCTAAAAATATCTTTATATTCGATAAGTCTACCATAAGAAAAATGTTGCTTGAATCTATTCGTTATATCTAAGTCTTTTGTAGCTATTAATGAATCATTTACTTATTATATTTTTATAAATTTGATTCAGTTCCGAGAGTTCCAACCTTTGACAGCTGTTTCATGGTCACCCACTGATCAGAAAGGATTTATGGAGCTCTCGAAATCAAAACGAATCCACTCAAAAATTAGTACCGTGAAGGCAAGACAGATATAACAGAAAGTTACTTATGACATCTACAGTCACTAGTTGAAACTCAATTTGACACAAACCAAGGAATCCAAATTTAAATGTTTATCTACTCATTGACAGGGAGCCATCAATTTGTTGTTCTGACCAACCAAAGGTTCAATCAAGTTTCTAGTACGTTATGAGGGACGCAAGCAGAATCTAAATGAAAATATAGTATTTCTCGATTTGATTCCGAGAGTTCCAACCTTTGACAGCTGTTTCGTGGTCACCCACTCATCAGAAGGGATTTATGGAGCTCTAGAAATCAAAACGAATCCACTCAAAAATTAGTACCATGAAGGCAAGACAGATATAACAGAAAGTTACTTATAACATCTACAAACACTTAGATTCTGCTTGTGTTCCTCATAACGTACTAGAAACTTGATTGAACCTTGGGTTTGTCAGAACAACAAATTGTTGGCTGCCTGTCAATGAGTAGATAAATATCTAACTTTGGATTCCTTGATTCGTGACAAATTGAGTTTCAACTAGTGACTGTAGATGTCATAAGCAACTTTCTATTATATCTGTCTTGCCTTCACGGTACTAATATTTGAGTGGATTCGTTTTGATTTCGAGAGCTCCATAAATCCATTCTGATTAGTGGTTGACCACAAAACAGCTGGTAAAGGTTGGAACTCTCGGAATCAGGTCGAAAAATATTATTTTCAATTAGATCCTGCTTGCGTTCCTCATAACGTACTAGAAACTTGAGTGAACCTTGGGTTGGTCAGAACAACAAATTGTTGGCTGCCTGTCAATGAGTAGATGAACATCTTACTTTGGATTTCTTGGTTCGTGTCAAATTAAGATTCAACTAGTGACTGTAGATGTCATAAGTAACTTTCTGTTGTATCTGTCTTGCCTTCACGGCACTAATATTTGAGTGGATTCGTTTTGATTTCGAGAGCTCTATAAATCCTTTCTGATGAGTGGCTGACCAAGAATCAGCTGTCAAAGGTTGGAACTCTCGAAATCAAATCGAAAAATACTCTATTTTCACTTAGATCCTGCTTGCGTTCCTCATAACGTACTAGAAACTCGATTGAACCTTGGGTTGGTCAGAACAACAAATTGTTGGCTGCCTGTCAATGAGTAGATAAACATCTAAATTTGGATTCCTTGGTTCGTGTCAAATTAGGTTTCAACTAGTGACTTTAGATCTCATAAATAACTTTCTATTTTTATATCTATATTGCCGTTATCTAATATATAAAGACAACGATCTACTTGGGAATTCTTCAAACCCTTTTCTTTCATAATATGGTCGAACCAACACCGTGAATATTGTTTAAGGCCATATAGAGATTTGTTTAGTTTACAAACTTCATCATTTTCGGCTATAACTCCTTCAGGAATTTTCATATTCATCTCCTCTTTTAATTTTCCATTGAGGAAAGCAGTTTTCACATCCATATGGTGGATGATGAGATTAAACTGATTCGAGGAGGCTAATAAAAATCTGAATGTGGTAATCCTATCTACAGGGGTGAATGTTTCTTCATAATCTTGTAAATATTGTTGTTTAAAACCCCTGGCTACTAGTCGTGCTTTATATTTTTTTGGGTTACCATATTCATCATTTTTATTAGTAAAAACCCATTTGGAATCTATAATGTTTGTGTTTATAGGTTTAGGCACTAATGTCCAAGTTTCATTACATGAAAGTGAGTCGAGCTCAACTTTTATAGCCTCCTCCCACTGATTTATATCTTCCTATTTTTCTTATTTCGCTATAAGTTTTAGGCAAATTAGAATTAGAATGTTTTGCCAAAAACATGATATTATAAATATCGTCATCAGGCATTTCATTATAGGAATGAGATGGATGAACTTTAATTTTTCTACTTCTTTTGACTTCAGGATTAATTTGGTTTTACACTTCAGTGAATTTTGGATCATACTCAGTTACTAATTTTTCTGATTCGGTTTCAGATTCATTAGTTTTGAGAGTTATTTCATCGTCCAACCTTTTGTTTCGCCTAGAAATACTGAAATTTAATTCGTCCTCTGTAACATGAAGTGCGACGAAGAACTTTTCAGACAGCACGTTCCATAATTTGTAACCGTTTGGTTCATATTCAACTTGTATTGCTTTGAATGATTTCTCATTAAAGTTACGTTTTCTAGTTTTGTTAAGGACATAGGCATTAGAACCAAACACCTTCAAATGATGTATTTTCGTTTTTTTTTCATTATGCCACGGTTCGTATGGCGTTTTATTTACTTGCAGTGCTTTTGGTGGAAGACATATATACTGAATAGGTTGCTGTAAGTACAGCTTCTCCCCAGCACGATTTGTTCATATCGGTGGCAGTAACCATTGTCCGAGATTTTTTTGTATTAAAACGATTCATTCGCTCTGCAACGCCATTTTGCTGTGGTGTGTGTGGAACTGTGAGGTGGTACGTGATTCCTTTTTGAACGCATAATTCTCTGAAGTCATCCGATAGATATTTTCCACCGATATCACAATAAAGATTGACAACTTTGAAACTGAAATGCGATTCACTTCTAGCCACATAATCTTTTAATGTGTTTAACACATCTAATTTAAAAGTAATTAGATATGTAACTGTATAGTGTGTATAGCTATCAATAAAAATTACGAAATTATTTTTATTATCTATTGTAGGTAGTGTTATATGGCCACATACATCTGTTTGAATTATAAGTAATGGCCTTCCATTATTAGGTTTTTGTTTAACTTTTGAAAATGGTAGTCTTGCTGGTCTTCCATATATGTAAGATCCACACATGATTTCCCTTGGCATCATTTGGTTATTCTTTAATTGTTCGAATTTAGCTTTACTGATATGACCAAAACGTGCATGCCATATTTTTTATTCATTTCTACTACTCATATTCATCAAGTTATGGAAATTTGATGAGTGTTTCGTAATTTTCAAAATCACTTTTATGAGACCATTTGAATGCTCACCTGTTAATATGGGGTGGTCGTTACATAATACCTTCACACCATCACTGTAAAAAATGACAGTCATTCCTACTACTTGAATGCGAGATACTGACAGCAAGTTATATGGAACATCTGGATAATACAGTACATTTTCCAGATTTCCGTCAACTCCTAGGTTTGTCTTCACTTGGTTGGTTCCCCTTTCAGTAGCTGCTATTGAAATCCCATTCTTTGCGACACTCATTTTCAAGGGAGTCTGTAGACATGAATATGTTGTAAAAATATCGGGTCGTTTCACAATGTGATCTGTTGCACCGGAGTCTAACAGGAAAACAACTTCACCCATTTTTTCATTGTTGAGACCACTCGAATTTCCAGCCATAACAACGAAGCCGCCTTTATCGTCTTCAATTGTCTGAATAGCTTGAATCGTGCTTGGACGTTCTCTGTGTTTTTCTGTTATCCTCTTGTAGTGGTAACAATTCTTTTTTCAAGTGGTTTCTTCTCCCATAATGTTCACAGATTATATGTGAGACCTTATGTGGAGATTTGTAGTGTGTCTTCTTCATTCTTGTGTTCCCTGTTACTTTGTGTTTCTTCTGTTTCTTGAATCTGAAACCTGAGGTTCCTGGAGTTGGTTGATTTCCCATCTGAAGTACTTTCAAATCTGTGCTACTATCAGTTCTTCTCAATTTATTTAACTTCATGATCCAACAGTCTTGTTTTCACAAAAGCGATATTTAAGTTATTTTCTATGAGGGTTTTGAGGGCTGTTATGACTCCATCGTATGTAGAGGGAAGAGTCAGCAAGAGATTAGACACTTTATCCATTTCAGCTGACTCAGCTCCAGCGGAAATAAGTTCTGTTACAATTCCATCGAACCGAATAAAATGCTGTGACAGAGACACTTCTCCTTGTAGTTCCGAACTCAATAATTGTTTTTTCAAAGCCAGCTCAGTTGCAAGACTTCTTCGTTCGTAAATGACATCCAGGCTTTTTAGAATGTCTTTGGCAGAATGTTTTTTTCTTGCGAAGCTCAGAAATGAATCACTCAAGTGTTCAACTATTATGCTCTTCGCAATCACATTTTTCTTCCTCCAATCGTCATCTTGGTTCTCAATATCCTGGTCTACAACATCCATAACTTGTAGTTCAGCAAGTAGTGATTTCACACGAATCTTCCAGGCACTATTTTTTTTAAGTCTCTTTTATTAACATGGATCAGATTCACAACAACGTAAGTTCACTTTTGATTTTGATTTACGTACACTGGGCCCATAACCTGTTCTATCTTCATCTTCATCTTCCATCTCCATTACGGTAGAGGATAGATGAATGATTTTATGAGCAGAATGATATTATTTTCCGAGCTCTATAAAATGATAATAATGAAACTTACACTGAGTTATCAGTTTTTTTCTGGGCGGGTCTCAACGTTGTTTTTTCAAATGGAAACCTGTATTTTTTATAAGTTTTTCGGTTTCTACATAGAAAATGCAAGGTATTGGTATTGGAGTCTTTCTTTCGAAAATATTGACGGTTTTCGAGATTTTTCGTTCGATAGCTTTTTTTTCTGAAATTGGTCACTCATTATATTTGAAATTATAAAGTAGTAGTAGTAAGAAATTCGATGTTGTCCAAATAATGTACGTTAGTGACTCCCTCAAATGATATATCTAAAATCCACCTGTGATATACAGGAAGCGAAAAACAGCTTGCCAAAGGTTGTAAATGAAAATGTGCAAAATCATCCTTATTTTAAATGGAACACCCGGTATATTATCGATCCGTTAGAAGCGCCAACAAAGGCTCTAAAAATTTCATCGAATATTCGCTATGGTTAATATCAATAGTTTTTCTTAAAAAGCTTTTTTTTCTAAAAATAGAAATTCTTCCTAATCCTTCGTCATAAAAGGTATTGTTTATTGGCACGCAGAATTTATTCTCAACAGTATCCAGATAGAAGGCTTCCAGATGAAATATCATTCCGAACTAGATTTTTGGAAACTGAATGTATCAATTATTCCAAACATGAGCGCATCAAACCAGCCACGAATGAGGATAATGAATCGAAAGTTCTCCTTGCTATTGAAGAAGATCCTCGTAGGAGTCAACGGCAGATTGGTGAAATAGTGGATATAAGTGAAAGATCAGTGCAACGAGTTTTGAAGAAGCAGCATTTTCATCCATACCATGTTTAATCAAATCAGGAATTACTACATGCAGATTTTGAAATAAAATTGAGATTTTACAATTGGACCATGGAAAAAATTCGTCGAAACGACAATTTCTTTAATAACATGTTATGGACGGATGAATCGACATTTCATACCATTATTATTCGACAGGAAATCCCCACTTATTGAGGCAGGTGGATTATCAGCATAGGTGGTCTATAAATGTGTGGGGAGGAATCGTTGGAGGATACGTTATTGGGCCATACTTTTTTGAAGGATATCTGAATGGAGCAATGTATCTCAATTTCCTACGAAAAAAATTTCTAGGTTTGTTGGAGGATATTTCTCTTGATCTTCGCCATAGAATATGGTTAAAACATGCTCAATATTCAGGACAAGTGAGAAATCATTTAAATGAGATATTTCCCAATAAATGGAGCATTTTCATCCATACCATGTTTAATCAAATCAGGATTTACTACATGCAGATTTTGAAATAAAATTGAGATTTTACAATTGGACCATGGAAAAAATGCGTCGAAACGACAATTTCTTTAATAACATGTTATGGACGGATGAATCGACATTTCATACCATTATTATTCGACAGGAAATCCCCACTTATTGAGGCAGGTGGATTATCAACATAGGTGGTCTATAAATGTGTGGGGAGGAATCGTTGGAGGATACGTTATTGGGCCATACTTTTTTGAAGGATATCTGAATGGAGCAATGTATCTCAATTTCCTACGAAAAAAATTTCTAGGTTTGTTAGAGGATATTTCTCTTGATCTTCGCCATAGAATATGGTTAAAACATGCTAAATATTCAGGACAAGTGAGAAATCATTTAAATGAGATATTTCCCAATAAATGGAGCATTTTCATCCATACCATGTTTAATCAAATCAGGATTTACTACATGCAGATTTTGAAATAAAATTGAGATTTTACAATTGGATCATGGAAAAAATTCGTCGAAACGACAATTTCTTTAATAACATGTTATGGACGGATGAATCGACATTTCATACCATTATTATTCGACAGGAAATCCCCACTTATTGAGGCAGGTGGATTATCAACATAGGTGGTCTATAAATGTGTGGGGAGGAATCGTTGGAAGATACGTTATTGGGCCATACTTTTTTGAAGGATATCTGAATGGAGCAATGTATCTCAATTTCCTACGAAAAAAATTTCTAGGTTTGTTGGAGGATATTCCTCTTGATCTTCGCCATAGAATATGGTTAAAACATGCTCAATATTCAGGACAAGTGAGAAATCATTTAAATGAGATATTTCCCAATAAATGGATAGGACGGAATCGATCTGTCGGGTGGCCTGCTAGATCACCAGATTTAACAAAACTTGATTTTTCCTTATGGGGATACATAGAAAATATTTTTCACGTTAAGCCACCAACTTCATTCAAAAATATGCGACATAGAATAACGAATTCTTTTCGCAGCATTACACACAGAGAAAAAAGACTGCAGTAGGTTCATGCACAACGTTGTGTGAGACACAGTTGTATAGATATTTTACACAATTGTCCACTCTTTCATCATACGCGTTTTGTGAAATTCAATAAATATTTGTGCAAGTCAATTTGTATAGTATTCATGCACTTCCACATTGCCTAAAAATACACAAAAATATGCACATCTACCATAACACAATTTATATGGAAAATATCTACAACGCATTGAACTAATCTTACACCCGTTGTATAATTTTTATTTGATATACACAATTGTGTAATTTGCCACAACTTGACCAAGGCGTCGTATCACCCAACTAAATACGCATGCGCGGCACTCCAAATGTCCAGTCCATCATTGTTTGATTGTTTTATGTTGATCGAAGGGCGAAGTTGGTTAAGTGTACTTACCTACTGAAATTGAAGATGGCGGCAAGTGAGAGTCACGCAGATGTTATCGTCACAGTTTCTGAAGAAAACTTTGAGGATAAAACATTCAAATGTTGCCAAACTAAAGCTAACAGAACCATCATATGCATAGTTTGTGGTAATGCATATCACATATCTTGTGCAGTCAAAAACAAATTAATGTGCAAAAAAATATGCGAATCAAGAAAATAGTGTTGTGAATTGAACCAAAGTGAATGGAGTGAAATACAAAAATTAAAACATGAATGAATATGCTCAAGCAAATAATGAAGGAAAAAGATGATAAGTACAATTTACTTTTAGATAACAATAAATTATTGAAAAGTAACAATCAGTTACTTCAAGAAAAACTGAATTTATCTCGACCAGGAACTTCAAATACCAGAGACACCACTACAAAAACACAAGTACCCAATTTTTTGCCAGGAAATTCCTCAGATAAAATGGGGCAGCCAAACAAAACAACAGAAGAACACAAAAAACTTAATGACATCCAGAAAAACAAAATGATGGAAATTATAGATCTTAATAATGATCAGAATGATAATCATGGATTCAGAACTGTCAGATATGGAAGGAACACGATGAAAACACGACCCACAAAAAATTTTGGTGAAAACGATACCAATGAAGATTTTGGAGCTGAACGGAAAGTTTGGCTATACTTATATAGGATCAAAAGGCATACCACCACTGAAAAAATTAAGGAATATATAAAACAACAAGATACCTTGAAAGATGCTGAAATAACAATAAAAGAATTGCCAACAAATGAATCACAAAATGTTCGGAGTCGATGAACGATTTAAAGATGAAATTTACAAACAATCAACATGGCCTAGGAGTGTTGCATTCAGACGCTTCGATTTCAGAAAGTACCACAATTATCAGAGAAATGAGGATTTTTGATTAATAATAGTACCTATGAAAATGACCATGACTCAATACAAATACCAAAATACACAACAAGTAGCAAACACTCGGTAAGCCTGATTCATCAAAACCTACAGACCATAGGAAATAGTATAGATCCATTAAATGCACTATCAAACCAGCATCCTGACTGTTACTTTTTCGCAGCAACGGAACATTGGAAAACTGAAAGTGAGTTGAAAACATATGGGATCAAAAACTTTGAATTATCCTCCTATTACTGTCGGCCAAAAGGTAAACATGGAGGAGCAGCTGTCTACATTCGAAATGGAATCAGTTATAAAATAGTGGGAAAAGTCAATAAATTATCGAAATGTGATATATTTGAGTGTGCGGCAATTGAATGCCGAGTAAATAATACAAATTTCCTAATCATAAGTATCTACCGACCCCCATACACTGAAAATCTAAAAACTTTCTATGAAAAACTTGAAGAACTGCTTGAGGTAATAACTGATGAGAAAAAAGTAATATTCATTGCTGGTGACTTCAATATTGAACTGAAGGATACCGTTGAAAATATAACTATAATGAATATTTTATTGAATTCTTATTCCTTTGTGTTCACCATCAATGAATTCACAAGAATAACACTAACCTCGAAAAAGTGTATTGACAATATTCTTACAAACCTGAAAGACAGTTATACAACGGACATTCTGAACTCTTCTATTTCAGATCACACTGCTCAAATAATCAGGTGCTCCACAAATAAAGCATAAAGTAGAATCTTTAAATATATTAGAATCTTTTCGGACGAGAACAAAAACATTTTCATTAGAAAACTGGATGATCAGAATTGGTCAGACATATATAAATTGAAGGAAAACGAAGTGAATGAACAATGGGATACATTCATGAGTTATTTCACAAATATTTTCGATGAATGCTTTCCTGTTAAACGAATTGAGGTAAAGAATCATGTGCCGCGGAAAGATCCTGAAGTAGAAGAGTGCAGAAATAAATTAAATGCCTGGTTGGTTATATCAAACAACCGCCCAGAACTTAAATATGTATATAATGCCATGAAAAAAAGTTATAATGAATTGTTGACTCGAAAAAGAAAAGAAAATTTTGAACGAAAAATTACTAACTCAGATAATAAAATGAAAACTATGTGGAGTATCCACAATGAAATTTCAGGGAAGCAAAAATTCACAGATTTAGCCTTCAAAGGCGAACCGAGCAATGTTGCAAATAGGTATAATGACTTTCTACTGAATATAATTCCCAATCTGTTAGAAAAACTAGAAGCTAAGCAATTCAGTTGTAACAGCCCGAGTAGTTTACAATCAATGTTCATTAAACCAGTTTCAATAAATGAAATAAGGGACTTAGGACATAGACTGAAAAATAAGCACACTTGTGGTGACGATGATATTCCAACTAGTATGGTAAAATTATGTTCAGGATCAATAGCAAGCTTACTTTGTTACATAATGAATAACTCATTCCAATTTGGCATATTCCCAGAACAACTTAAAATTGCGTTAATAACGCCAATCCATAAAAAAGGTGATTGTGAACTATTCGAAAATTATCGGCCAATTAGTGTTCTGCCATCCTTCTCTAAGCTGTTCGAAATGGCGATGTGTGATCGTCTTATGAATCACATGAAACAGCATAAGTTTTTCAATGCCAGTCAGCATGGATACATAAAAGGCAGATCCGTGGAAACTGCAATTACACAGTTTACCAGGAAAATTCTTGATTCATTCGAAAATAATGAAATTGTGCTGGGTATTTTTCTAGACCTCTCCAAAGCATATGACTGCTTGAATCATGACTACTTATTGATAAAACTTGAAAAATATGGCATTAGAGGAAATGCTTTAGATTGGTTTGAATCCTATCTAACACATCGTCAACAGAGAGTCAAAATTGTGAATGAGGGACAGGCAACTAAATCTAACTTAAAATACATCAAGATAGGAGTCCCTCAAGGTAGCATAACAGGACCAGCACTTTTCATAATTTTCATGAATGATATTTTGGAAATCTTAAATGGCTTTAATGCTTCTGCACATCTAACTAACTATGTAGATGACACTAACTTGTTGGTTTCAAGTTCAGACTATCCAGACCTAATACGAAAAACGCAGAACGTAACGAGAAACATTTATGACTGGTTTACAAAAAATAAGTTGATACTAAATGTTGAGAAAACCAACGCTATATTTTTCAGGACCAAACAACAAAGAATTGAAACACCTGAAAATATATACATACTAAACAATGAAATCAAAATTCAAAATAATACCAAATTTCTGGGAGTCTTTATAGAGGAACATTTACAATGGAACGCCCATATCATAAGCTTAGGAGCAAAACTGAACCAGATATGCTATAGCATTAGAGTCATAAGCAAATGCCTTAACGAAAAATCCTTAAAAATTATATACTTTGCAAATTTTGAATCCTGTGCTAAATTTGGAATAATATTCTGGGGATCCCAAAGTAATATTAATGACTTATTTTGCATTCAAAAGAGAGTGATTAGAGCTATAATCAAAATGAAATTTCGTGAAACCTGCAGAGGTGTTTTCAAAAGAAACAACATAATGACAATCTATGCATTATATATATATATATATATATGAATGTGTTCTGTATTTGTTTAAAAATACAAACTTATCTGAATATAGACCCAATGAAAGATATCCAGCACGTAATACCAATTTAAATTTTCCGCTGCACAGATTAGTAATATCAGAAAAGCATCCGTCATATGCATCGATAAAATTTTACAATAAATTACCAAACAGTATAAAAACTTTGAAGAGCATCAGCAAGTTAAAAAAAGAAGTTAAGAGGCACTTATTGATCTCCTTACTCCCTAGATGACTATTATATACATATATACACATAGCTCTAATCCCGCTCACATGATCTACTGTGATTCTGTTTATGACGCTTATTTTCATTTTTTGTTTTGTATTTATCCATGTTATACATATGAAATATTCCAAGAAATAAATATTATTTTTTTTTTTTTTTTTTTTCCGTTGGGAATGTACCAGTCAGGCCCTGTCTCCGGTGCTCCGATACATCCGGAGGGCGCGCTGGTGTCGTTAACCCCAATAACCACTCCCTACGTCCGTAGGGTGAGTGACTATTGGGTCCGAGAATCATGTGCCCTGAGTAGACGGAGCGAACCAAGGATGACGGCCTTCTGCATTCTTGCTGCTAAGATTTCTGCCATATTACGGCAAGCAGGTATTATCTTCAAGTTGGAGAGCAGTGTGTCCATCATTCCACCAAGGACTCCTATGATCAGAACCACTATTTTGACAGAATGGTCCGGATATAACCTGCGGAGTTCAAAGAGAAGATCTCGATATTTAGTCCGTTTTTCCTCCTCTTTTCGAACGATATTCATTTCGCCTGGAGCGGAAAACTCCATGACGAATATCGTTCTACTTTGGTGGTCGAGGAGGACAACATCAGGCTTATTGGCTTGTATTTGCCTGAGGGTTGGGAATGAGTAGTTCCAATAGATCCGGCACCTCTCATTCTCCACCACGGACTCAATATCCCCCGGAACATAAGGCAACACCGGTGTCTCGTCTATACCGTACGAGTGTCGTAGATGGTAGTATAACACTCGTAGCGCCGCGTTATGCCTGTGGATATAGGCTGAGACCGCATAAGATGGGCATGCTGATAGCAAATGCATTACGGTCTCAGGTGCCCCACGACATGCCCTGCATCGGGTGTCAGGGACGTCTATACCCATCACGCGACTACGGTAGACGAGGGTGTTGAAGACACCATCCTGGCAGGCCATTATGAATCCCTCGGTCTCCGACTTTAGCTCACTCGCCCTGAGGAAGGCAAAGGTCAAGCTTTTGGATAAGCCAAGGTCTTCGATGTTGTGAAAGAAGACACCATGCATTGGCTTATCCATATGTAGCTGTAGCAGGACCTCTGTCTCCGCAGCTTTGATGTGAGCTTTTTGCTGAACGGGTCCTAACTCGGTGACAGAGTTTGGGTTAGCCCGTTCAGTGTCGAATACGAGACCGAGTTCATCGGCCGCACGGGTTGCTGCCTTAAAAAGAAATGCTCCAATCCCTGCTTTTTCATGGTCGCGGACCATGCAGAGAAGGGGATCTGAACTCCTGATGACTTTACAGGCCCCATCCAGAACCATTCTGTTATGCATACACTCCAAACTCAAAAGTCCACGGCCTCCCCGTTGTCTGGGAAAGTATAACCGTGGAACGGACGATTTAGGATGCAAGCACCTATTGAGGTGCATCACTTTGCGAGTTTTAACGTCGAGTTGTCGCAGCTCTTCCTTAGTCCACTTCATTACTCCGAAAGAGTAGAGAAGGATCGGAACGGCAAGCATATTGGTTGCAGCAACTTTGTTCTTCCCTGACAGTTCTGATGACCAGATCTGTCGGAGTTTATGCTGATACTTGCCGCGGAGAGAGTTCTTAACTGTGAATTCCTCTTGGGAGTGGCGTTGCTCCACCCCTAGGTAAGTATACGTCTCTCCGGCATCCAGATGATGTAGGATGCTTCCGTCTACGAGCTGGACATCCTCTCCGTATTCCTCGCATCGTCCTCTTTTGAGATGAACCGTGGCACATTTGTCGATCCCAAATTCCATTCCGATAGCATGCGTGTACTCTTCCACCACCCTAAGGGACTGATGTAGGTCCCTTTCTCCAGAGGCATATAATTTGAGGTCATCCATGTAAAACAGATGGGTGACTTTATGCCTCCGGTTGCTGGGGGTGCCGCAGTTGTACCCACGGGTATTCCTGAGTACAACGGACAATGGCAATAGTGAGATGCAGAAGAGAAGAGGGCTGAGGGAGTCTCCCTGAAACACGCCTCTTCTAATGATGACCTGCTCTGTTTGGACTATGTCTCTACCAGATCTTATGGTGAAGCGAGTCCTCCAGAGTGGCATCAGTTGTCCAATGCATCCCACTATTTGATTGGGTACCTCAAGACATCTGAGCAAATGCATGATTAACTCATGCGATGTTGTATCAAATGCCTTGCGGTAATCAATCCAGGCCATCGAAAGGTTACGCTTATACTGCACGGAGTCCTGCGTGATACATCTATCGATGAGCAGGTTCTCCTTGCAGCCGGCGACCCCTTTCTTTGACCCTCTTTGCTCATATATCCGTTCATACACCGGATCAACTGCGGAGAGAATGCGCGTGTATAAGATGCGCGTAAACAACTTATAGCACGCATTCAAGCATGTTATCGGCCTGTAATTCTTTGGATCAGACAAATCTCCGTTCTTGGGGATGAGCACGGTTCGCCCCTCGACAAACCACTCCGGAATCTGCTGCTCCCCATCTAGCCATGAGTTAAAAACTCTTGCCAGATGGCGGTGGGTTGTTGGAAACTTTTTCCACCAATAATTATTCAACCCATCAGGGCCTGGAGAGCAGCAAAGTTCTTCGAGCCTTTGAGGGCCCCTCGAACTTCTTCCGTGGTTATCGGATTGCGCAGATCATTGTGCTCAGGCTGCCGAAGCGTCCTGCAGTAAGCTTCGAACTGCGCTAGGGCTGGAGTGTCTACATTGAGTGGTTGCGGAAACTCATAGATGTTCTTCCAGAAGGTTTCTACCCGATCAGCAGCCGGCGGGTTATCGACAACACGTGGAGGCTCTTGGAATAAGCGGGAAGGTTTATCGCGGAACTTTATGTTTTCCGCGATACTTCTCGCTCGCCTCACTAGTGACTTCTTTGCAGCCACTAGCATTCGTATCCTATCAAGACAGTGCTGTTTTATGGTAAACAGCACGCCTTGATTCAATGTGTGGTGAGCTCGTCTTAGCCTTGCAGCAATTCGCCGCACTGCCGGCGTGAAAGGCCTATTGGCCGACATGTAGTCCACCACACACTGGATACGAGACGCGTGTTGTCTCGCCGACTTGATCTTAGCTTCCATCTTGTGAACGCGTCGCTCATGCCTCCCAACAAGAGCAGTGGTGTCCCTCCTCTCCGTCTGGGATATTGCACGAGCGGCGTCGTACACGACAGAATTGATCTGCCAGATGTTAGCCTCTTCTGGAAGAACATCGCCAATCTCCGCATCCACCCGTGCCAGTTCTTGCGGCTTCAAGGGCTTCATATTATTTATTATTATTATTATTATTATTATTATTATTATTATTATTATTATTATTATTATTATTATTATTATTATTATTATTATTATTATTATTATTATTATTATTATTATTATTATTATTATTATTATTATTATTATTATTATTATTATTGCCTTGAATGAATATAGTTTGACACGAAGATTACTTTATTATTCTTCAACGTGTTCCAAAGTAACAAAATGTATGGTACATTTATGTTCTGTTCGGTATTTTGTGACTCTGTTATTTTATTTGTAATTAGAGTTTATGGTTCAGTTATTTTTGTTATTAGTTCTTTGTGATTAAATAAACATTATTTGAATGACATTTAAATTCATTTCAACCTTTTGGAAAATGAAGCTTATAATTTCTAAACAGAATAAGATATGAAGAAGCGAGCAGGTTGAAACTGATGCTTATTTTTAACTCATTTCGTTTGGATGTTATGTGCCTCAAGTGTATCGTTTCTTAAAGTTATAAATGGTAACTATAAAAATTGGCCTTGCTTTGTACACAAATATGTACAATATACCTACACAATTCCTGTGTGCGGAGTACACAAATTTGTGACATTTTTTGCATCCTATATTCAAAATACCCACATAATTTGTACAAACTAGGTACACAAATTGTTGACATTCATTACAACTTATGCATAAACAGTACAAAGGTTGTATACATTCGTTGCACAACATACCGATTAATTTTGTATATTTTGTGTATAAATTTAAAACAAAACTTTGTTAAAATTGTTATTTCCGTCAACTGGTTGCACCCCTACGCGCAACCCTCGGAAGTCTACGAGAGACTTATGTGAGCCCTTACTTTTTAACGTGTGATGCCATGCACGAGACCGGTGAATCGGTGGATCGAACCCACGATCCCACGCTTGCGAGACGTACGTTTTACCAGCCGACCACCACGGCCCAAAACTATCCAGAATAATACAACACTAAAGTGTATCGTTTATACACAATATCTCTAATACAATATTATAGAATAAAAATGAACAAATTGGTGCTGTCAACTTTTTAGAAACAAATTGTGCTGAAATTATTCACAATTGTGTAGAAAACATACATTAATTTCTCTCTGTGCACCAGCTGTCTTGCGCAGGGTGGAAAGGTCTTTCGAACATAGAATTTATCTCTGCATTCGGGAAAATGGAAGACATGTTGAACATATTTTGTAAAGTGTCAATTTAACTTTTATTGAACTTTTCTTGTTACAGTTTTGTTATGTGCGAATTGACAATTCAAATAACAACCTGGATCTTAAGCCCAGAATTTATAATTGATGAATATTCACCATAACCTGAAATAAATTGATTTATTAGTAATGTTCCATGTTTTTTTTTCTATAAACGTATTCAGTTTTATACTGCACGAGATTTGTGTGTAAAATTCCGCATCAAATGAAAAAAATAATGTGAGCTCCCCTCTTCCTAATTTTCTTTTTGCTCAAATTTTTGACGTTCAAATCCGTATATAAAACTTCCAAAACCCTACGCGTTCTCTTTTTAGCTTTCCATAATATTCAACGGTCAGATATTTCCACTGTTTTTACGGATTTTTCCGATTTTAATTCAGCGAGTTTTTCAATTTTTGCGAGGAAGGGGAGGGCGAGCACCCCCGCCACATAGTTTGTTTTTCCGATGTGATTTTTGACGTCCGTCAAGAACACTACCGAAACCCTACGCGTTCTCTATCTAGCTTTCGTGGGGCAGGGAGGGACAATATTCGGTCGAGGAGTTCAAACTGATATTTTTATAAACTAAAAATGCAGTCAAATTTGACTTCCATCTGGGTATTTCAATAACTCAGACACAGAGATGCAATTAGATGTTGTTCATCCAGAGGATTATCATCGGGGGTATTAGTTACCACAAGAGCTCAGATTTAGCCAGATATTTTTTGTGGTTGTTTTCGAATACTTACTTTCATTGGCAATTTAACGAGAACTGTTATGACAAAATCACGAAAGCGTAGCTCGAGTGATTTTGTAAGAACAGATCGAGTTAAATTACCTACGTGAAAGTAAGTATGAGAGAACCACTGGAATGAATATCCTGCTAGATCTGAGCTCGCGTGGTATTTGGTGAGACAATTCCATGAATATCAATTCTATTAAACTTCATTCAATGAACTGATAGAACAACAAGTAGAAGAATACTATTTAGAAAAAAAACAATACTAACTGGAATATACTTCGTTGTTTAATTCTGTTTTGACATATACAATTGTCAAACTGAAGCGCAACGCTTGATAAACGAACAGTAACTAGCGTTGCTACGGTAACGTAATTGATCCGATATTTTAATCCACTTGCTTTTCTTTTCCTTCCTATTCAGCCGATAGCAAACTACGGTTTTTGTGTTAATAAATGGGAATTATTATACATGAGTGGGATTGTCGTATCTCTATATATATATATTTTACGTGTTTGCGCTCGATAGATCAATTTCGGAGAGAAAAATGTACGTAAAATTATGATTGAAAAATATTCAGAATCAGTGAGCCCGACCTTCGAGAGACATCAAAACGACTTACCAATTCTGGTTGAAACACCCGAAACGTCCAGATGATGTTTCTCTTCTTAAAAGGGCCCTTTTTGATGGAAATCTGGAATTCGTAGGTGGAAATCCGGTATGCAGGTGAAGCTCCGCAGGAACTAATCCAATGATCAATGTCACACACACAACCGATATAATTATCAAATAACACAATGCGGGTAATTCTAATTAATGAGAATAGCGGAAAATAAAATGGTTTTCGTAGGAAAAGCCGGTAGCGGGAGTACACTTTACGATGTATATCGTTTAAGTTTTTAAGTGATACTGTCGTCTGTGCCAAATGCGACACAAAAAAAAGGTTCAAGGTCGCACTTCGAAGTCAGACGTTTTGATGCTCTATTTCACGATAATAATAATGATGTATGATTTTAATAATTGAAGCGAGACGCAACATTTCTGCCCGGCCAAAATGCAGCAATTGCATTTTAAGGAAGAAAGAAAGAACGAAAAGAAAAAAAATAAATCAATGCAAAATATTTTTCTTACAACACACACAAATAAAATGCAAATATGAATGAACTATTCTAGTGGGAGAGGGCACAGTTTAACCAGAGGGCGTTTCAATGTGCCACTTGCCGTCTTGACAGTGGCAACCCTGGCTATTTTATCATCTCCCACGTGCAAAGTTAGGATACGTCCGAGTAACCATCGACACGGAGGGAGGTTATCGGCTTTTATTAAAACAAGGGTACCGATTTCCGGGTTAGTACCAGTTTTCAACCACTTTCCTCGTTGTTGCAAAGAATGGAGATATTCTCGTTGCCAGCGTTTCCAAAAGTCTTGATTTATCCGTTGGATCAACTGCCAGCGTGACAAACGGTTGATAGGGAGCTCAGTGTAATCAGGAAGTGGTAAGGCGGTGACTGGCTCCAAATTTAGAAAATGGCTCGGCGTGAGCGCATGTATGTCCTCAATATCTGCACCAAGGGGGGTCAAAGGGCGAGAATTCAATATTGCTTCGATCAGGGTAAGAGTGGTGTAGAACTCCTCGTAAGTAAGGATCTGTTGTCACACTACCCGGGCCAAGTGTGATTTTACCGATTTAACTCCGGCTTCACATAAGCCATTGAAATGTGGGGCACTTGCTGGACTAGGGTGCCAAGTTATTTTCTCATGATCAGCTGCATCTTTCATTAATTTATTCAGTTCACGATTAGACCCAAGAAAGTTCGTAGCGCAGTCACTGTGTATATGAGATACGTGGCCACGACGTGCAATAAGCCTTTGCAAGGCTGCCAGGAAGACTTCTGTTGAAAGATCACTTGCAAGCTCCAAGTGAACTGCCTTAGTCGCGAAGCAAACAAAAATACACAAGTAAGCTTTAGTTGTTCTGACTCCACGTTGGCGGCTAAAAGAAATTGAAAAGGGTCCACCAAAGTCCACGCCACAGCGGGAAAATGGTTTAACCTGTGCGAGACGACATTCTGGTAAATTACCCATAAGTGGTTGGTAATTCGATCTGGGTTTCGTTCTCCAGCAACGAATACACTTGGAAATAACAGAATGAATTGCTCGTTTGGAAGATAAAATCCAAAACTGTTGCGACAGCAAAAAATGGGTAGTTCGAAAACCGGCATGAAAGATTTTTTCATGAAAATACTTTATCAAAAGTACAGTCAGTCGACTCTGGCGGGGTAAAAGAATAGGAAATTTTGCAGAGTACGAAATTGAAGCATGTTTGAGTCGACCACCAACTCGTAATATTTTTTCTTCGTCAAGAAAAATTTGTAACTTTCTCAATGGCTTGGAGAAGCCTTTGTTTTCGAGCTCTTCTTCGAAGTGCAATTGCTGAGTTCGTTTGACAAGTATTAGAAGAGCGTAATGGAGTTCTGACTTCAGTAGCGGACCAGATCTTTTCTGGGAAGGATTTCGCAAATTGAAGCTGAACCGGAACAAGTAACATATAACGTTTTGTATGGTCCTAAAAGAAGAATAATTTTCAAGGATAGTATCCAAGAAATTTTCTTGAGTTTGGGTGGTTAATAAAACAGTATTTACCTCCTCCTCCTTAGGAAGGTTAATTGTCTCCAACGTGGGCAGGGAGGTATGCGAAATATTATCCATTTCTCGCAGAAATGGGGGGCCTTTGAACCAAAGAGTGTGACAAATGAGCTGCGAAGGAACCACACCTCTCGAAGCAATGTCTGCCGGGTTTTTCGCTGTCTCAATATAATACCATGAAGTCTGGGGAAGCTGATCCTGTATAAAAATCACGCGATTGGCGACAAATTTTTTCCATCTTTGTGGGGAACCTTTAATCCAGCACAGTACAATCTGAGAATCCGACCATGCGCAGATTCGTGAAAAGGTAATTTTTTTATCAAAAATATCAATAACATATTTCATTAACTTCGCAAGCAGAACCGCTGCACATAACTCTAAGCGAGGAATTGTAATTTTTTTCACTGGTGCAACTTTCGATTTAGAACAAATTAGGTTTGTTACAATGTTATCTGTTCCATCCAGAATTCTGAAATAAATTACACAAGCGTAACCTCTTTCACTGGCGTCACAGAAGCCATGCATTTCGAATTTTAATAAATTTGAATGAATATTTAGTGCAGTTGTGATATTGCGGGGAATCTTCAAATTGCATAAGAGTGGTAAATCAGTTTGATATTTTGACCAGATGCGAATTATTTCATCACAAGGTAGATCATCCCATCCTATGCCTGATATCCAAAGCCTCTGTATCAAATTCTTGCAGAAAAATGTCACAGGTGCTATGAAACCAAGGGGGTCGTAGATGCGAGCTAATTCCGAAAGTAAAGTGCGTTTTGTGCAAACCCTGTTCAAAGACGGGTTGACAGAAAATGAAAAACAGTCATGTAGCGGGTTCCACAATAAACCTAAAATCTTCAAGGCATTATCAGGAGAGTCTTGTGAAAAAGACAGGGGATTTTTTGATAAATGACTTACGGGTAAGTCGGCGAGCAGGGTAGGATCATTACTTGACCATTTACGCAGTTCAAACCCACCTTTTTTCAAGAGAGTGATGAGTTCATTTCTGGTGAGCTCAGCTTCTCTTCGAGAAGGTAGGGATATAACAAAATCATCGATGTAACACAAGGTTTTTATGACGTTGGCAGCAAGAGGGAAATCATTACCTTCAGTATCAGCCAAATGCCGTAGCGTGCGAAGGGCTAAAAATGGGGAACAGTTCATTCCGAAGCAAATTCTGGTTTGGCGATAATCTTGAATAGGCGAATTCGCAGAAAATCTCCAGATTATCCTCTGATAATCTCGGTGAGATGGTTCAATAGAAATCATTCTAAACATTTGTTTTACGTCACAGCATAGGACATAGGCGTGCAGGCGGAAATTCAATAAAATTTCAACGATATCTTGTTGTAATTTTTCTCCAATGTAGAGATGATCATTCAGACTGGTCTGATTTGGAAGCTTGGCGGAGGCATTGAAAACGCATCGTAGTTTTGTAGTCAAACTATCAGGTTTGATCACACAGTGATGCGGTAGATAGTATGACTTGAGTGGTACAGCCTTTTCTGTAATCAATTCCATATGATGCAGTTGTAAGTACTCTTTCATAAAATCAGAGTACAGCGAGTATAACGCGGGATTCTTCAGAAGACGACGTTCTAATGAATAGAAGCGATGCAAAGCGAGATCTCGAATTCCCGGAAATTCCGGTAATTCACCCTTGAAGGGCAGTGAAACTGTATAATGTCCACTTCTATCACGCTGAACAGTCTCTAAAAATATTTTTTCACAAGTTTCATTTTCAGGGGGAACCGGAAATTTATCTGGAACACTCTCTATTTCCCAAAAGTTTTTGAGAGTGTCCTCCATAAAGAGAGGATCGTAGGAACTACAAAAATGAGCACGTGTCTCATTTGACGAGAGATTGGAGGTTTTACCCATTAAAATGTACCCGAAAATCGTATTGATCGCGTCGGGTTCGTTCTCTTTCCCAGAGATACGACCATTTAATAAAATCTTAGAAAATATTTCCGCCCCCAACAAAACGTCAACATTTCCTGGCCTATGAAAATCGGGGTCTGCCAGTTGAAGGTTAGCGATATGATTCCAGGTACCATAATGAATATTAGAATCTGGCAATTTATTGCAAATATTATTCAAAACAATAGCGTCGGTATGATATACCGGGGATTTCCGATAAGCAGCTTGAAATGAAAGTGTAACTCGTCCACTACTAACAGAAGATTCCATTGAATCCAGACCCTTGATTTCAATGGAGCATCTAGTCTTAGGTAAACCAAGTTTAGTGACCGCTCTATGTGTTAAGAATGAGCTCATGCTTCCACTGTCTAGTAAGCATCGTAAAGGTTGATAGTTTCCGAAACTGTCAAGAACGTTTATGTAAGCGGTGGCAAGTAGGACACTTGTCTGTTGTGAAAGTATTCCAGAACCTACAACGATTGAATCTGTTCGGTTTTGGACGTAATTAACCGAAGTGGAGGCGACTGAACCCGATGTAGGTTCGACGGTTTCCGAAGATACCGTTGTAACAGGAGTTGAAATCTTATCCTGGTGAAGTAACGTGTGATGGCTTTTCGAGGAACATTTCCTACAGCCATATGAGGAACGGCAAGCTCTGAGGTCATGTGATGAACTCAGGCAGTTCAGACAGAGGCGTTTACCTTTACAAAAGTCATATCTCTCTTTGGGTGATTTACTGGTGAACGACTGACAGTAATATAGCGAATGATTTTGTTGGCAAAAAATACAACAGGAAGCGGGCGATTTGTTCATGAACATCGAAGTAATGCGATTTTGCGTAGCTGGGGGCTGTCTGAAGGAAGAGGAATCTGAACTTGCGGTTTTTTTACTCCCTTGAGAAGATATTTTAAGTGTATCCAAAATGACACATTGGTTATTCAAAAACTCTGTTAATTTATCGTAGCTCGGTATTTGAGACGATTTATGATCCATTTCAAATCGAGTAAGCATTGTACCATCTAATCTTTTCATCAACATCATCACTAGAACAAAGCTCCACTGATCGGTGGGCAAACTCAATGATTTCAAAGCGGCAAGATTTTCTGAAAATGTGTCCAATAACTTACGCAGCGTTACCGGGTTTTCAGAGTCTATTTTAGAGGTACCATCAAGTTCCGCCCAGTGAGCTTGAGCTACTAATCTAGTGTTCGAATATCGATCAACTAAGGTTTTATATGCAATGTCATAATTATCTGAGGTCAAAGGCAGTGTCCGAACTATCGATAAGGGTTGACCTTGCAACGATGAAATCAAGTAGTTGAATTTTTCAATTGCAGTAAGGGAATTATTATTATGAATAAGCGACTTGAAATGATCAATAAATGACGTAAACGCTTTATAATCTCCACTGAAACGTTTCAACTCAATTTTTGGCAAACGAACGTTAGGCTGAACATTACCTACGCCCGTCATAGTTGAGTTATGAATCAAAGATCCCTGTGGACCCACATCTGACTCAAACAAGTCAGCATAAATTGATTTCACGTCAAAAAACTCTGACAAAAATCCCTCCCTGATAATATCCTCCGGCCCTGTTTCTGCATCTGGGGCAGAAAGCAAAGCAGAAACTAGACTAGTATGATTTTTCAGAAACTCTTCCCTGATGCTCTCCAATTCCGCGAATCGTACTCTGAATAAAGAGCGCACAGATTTATCAGTCTTAGCTTTTTCAGCGAGATTTTTTAAAATAGTAATATCGCTAATAGCGGTGTTGCGGTAGGCTTTATATTTCTTTATCTTTTCCATGTTCAAAGGAATATTTAAAACAAAAAGACGAGAAGAAACTTCGGGATTGGTGAAAGCAGTGAAAAAAAAAACACCAAATTTACAATGTTTACGTTCGGAAATACGTAAAATAGGAAGCGGAGAATCACGGCGCCAGCGATCAGGTGATTACAATTTACCTTTCGCGGGCAGATAACGAATTGAACTCAGGCAAATGGTACAATGAAAGCGAATGAGCGTGTGAAGAGAAGAATTGATAGCAAGCAATACGCATGTACTAAACACTTGCAATCTGTTCATGCGCCTCAAAGAAGGAAGCGAATGTTTCTTGACAAATATGGCTGTGTTGAATTATTCGATAATTTAATTATTATTGAATGAAATATTTGAATATGAATTGGAGTATAATTTCACACTAACATGAAAATGGTTACCATGATATCATTGAATAAAGTGTGAAAAGTACGAATTTTACGAAAATTAAGTTCAATTTGCAAATTTTATCGTATTTGAAAGATGATAAAAAAAAATCCTGAAAATGCAATTTCCACTCAGTAATCTGATCTGATTCAGCGGCTCGAAGGACCAAAATGAATTGCGCTCGATAGATCAATTTCGGAGAGAAAAATGTACGTAAAATTATGATTGAAAAATATTCAGAATCAGTGAGCCCGACCTTCGAGAGACATCAAAACGACTTACCAATTCTGGTTGAAACACCCGAAACGTCCAGATGATGTTTCTCTTCTTAAAAGGGCCCTTTTTGATGGAAATCTGGAATTCGTAGGTGGAAATCCGGTATGCAGGTGAAGCTCCGCAGGAACTAATCCAATGATCAATGTCACACACACAACCGATATAATTATCAAATAACACAATGCGGGTAATTCTAATTAATGAGAATAGCGGAAAATAAAATGGTTTTCGTAGGAAAAGCCGGTAGCGGGAGTACACTTTACGATGTATATCGTTTAAGTTTTTAAGTGATACTGTCGTCTGTGCCAAATGCGACACAAAAAAAAGGTTCAAGGTCGCACTTCGAAGTCAGACGTTTTGATGCTCTATTTCACGATAATAATAATGATGTATGATTTTAATAATTGAAGCGAGACGCAACAATATATATATATATATATATATATATATATATATATATTATGTTCTAATCGTAGATGCTTTTTTGAATAATATGAAAGAATTGTTTTCAATTCCATTTTGATCAAATTCCAAAGTTTATTGCCGACAGATCCCAATAAACTAAGCGATCTGTGCTCGATTTGAAAACGATGTAGACTTCTTAAACCGAATTGTTACTATGGATTAGACTTGGGTACATTTCTCCTATCCAGAAACAAAGCAACAATCGATGGAATGGCGACACTCCGGTTCTCCAAGACCTCAGAAGTTTCGTGTCCAAAAATCTGCTGGAAAAGTTCTTGCTCCAGTTTTTTGGGATTGCCATGAAGTAATTATGATTATTTTTTGGATAAGAGTAGAACAATAACTGGAGATTATTATTCGACATTAATGACCACTCTACGGAAAAAAATTAAAGAGAAAAGACGCGGAAAGCTATCCAAAGGTGTTTTGTTTTTGCAGGACAACGCCCCTGCACACAAATCTCATGTTGCCATGCAAAAAATTCGTGATTTAGGGTTTGAATTACTAGAACACCCCTCTTATTCACCAGATTTGGCTCCGTCCGACTATCATCTCTTTTCTCAACTGACAAAAAGTTTAAAAGATCGTAAATATTCTTCCAACGAGGAGGTAATAAAAGACCTCCTGGTTTGCAGAGCAAGAAGAATAATTTTTTTTGAAAGGTCTAGAGACGTTGCAGGTTCGCTGTAATAAATATATCGAATCAAGAGGAGAATATGTTGAATAATAAAATATTTTGAAATTAAAATTTTGTTTGGTTCTATAGTAGGCTAAGAATTTTTCAATATATCCTCGTTATGATGAACGCATTCGTATGAAATATTCAGTGCTTCAAATATCCGTTTTAGCCCAATTCGACGGCTGTTAAAATCATGTCATGAACTGCATCGATATTTTCTGGGACTAACACAGAAACTGGCCTTCCCGATCGGTCATCATCTTCAATGGGAAGTTTTCCTCTTTTGCAGTCCAATTTTTCACTGTCGCATACGAAGGACATTGATCACCAAGGGTACTAAGCATATCTTCGTAAATCTGCTTACCTCTCAACCCTTTTAAATACAGGTACTTGATGATGGCTCGATACTCCAATATTTCGATTTTCACAATATTGGTGGACATATTTTTTTCTTTTAATTTATTGCGTAACTCTGGTTTACTTTTTTGACGTCAAACTTTACACTGACACTTCTAATAAGTTATTATTTGTTTGTTGCTATGGTAACGATATATTTTGTTTATGCAGGGAACTGGTCTAGGCTTACTAGATATCAATACATCCTCATATATACCGGCTGGCTACGGAAGTATTGCCTACGGAATATCTCAGTTATTGTATGAGGTAGCCTTGTGAAATTTGAAGCATCAATTCAATGACATAAGAGCTAGAATTTGGGAATATTGACATGTCGAAGTCAACTTCCGGTCTGACCGGAAGTAACACCAACTTTCTTATTTTAAATGGCAACCCGATTTTTTCTTTTCACGTTATTCAGCATTCAATTTCCTTTCTGATGACATATCACAATTTGGTATTCAACCAGAAAATAGATCAGAAAAAAATTATTGGTGAAATTCACTGCTGCTTTCCAAGATATCACGCTCAAATGTTGAGAAACGTTTTACATGGAAATATCAAGAGTCAATAAATGTATTGACGCTGAGGAAATGCATTTCGGACAATCGTTTTGAATTTTCTTAACCTTTAATCCTATCAACTTGAATGTTTTTTTCGATAAATCTGTTCTTTTGTTATTTAAAAAATAATAATTGGATTTTTTGGTATTTTATTTCAAAATATTACTTTCTGTTATATCATAAGGAAGAAATGGTTATGCTGAATATTACAGGCAAGAAAAAATTGTATGTTCCTATTTAAATTATGGACCTATTATTTTTTCCCAATTTTCCAATATTTATTTTGACGGCTTTTTATAACACTAACGAATTAAAGTAGAATATCACAGTAGTAGTAACTGTTATCAAGTGACGTATAGTTTCTATAGCCAACTTTTCAATTTTTGGCTTTCATTTTCCTTCCACGGCCTACTCAGTGAATTTAAATAATAGTTTTTTTCTGAACTATTTTCTGGTTAGATATCAACTTGTGATATGCCATTAGAAAAGGAATTGGATGCTGAATGGCGTGAATAGAAGAAAATATGGTTGCTATTCAAAATAAGAAAGTTGATGTTACTTCCGGTCAGACCGGAAGTTAACTTCGGAAAGTTTATGTTACTTCCGGTCAGACATGTCAATATGCTTAAATTTTAGCTCCTATGTTGTAACTCATTATTCATTAAGAATTAAACAGAACTAGCCTCAATTACAAGATTCTTTAAAATTGAATATTCTCTAGTCACATCATTTAAATGATAAAGCACATCATATTTGTTATTGACAAATGGAACTGTAGGGATTCACCTCAACAAGACCGCAGAAGTTTGAGCTTGCTCATACAGATCATAACAATAAGGACAACAAAAATAAACGAAGAAAGGAAGATCTGCCAAATTGAGCCCAATGTGGTGTGTTGACAATTTTCATTATTTTTTATATTTTTTTTTTAAATAACTGCATCAACCACAAATGGGTGATTAGCAGTGGTACAATACAAATAACATATAAATCATATTTTATTGTATACATTGATATCCTTCAGATATTCAAATAGATTTTGGAAGTTGCAGTCATCATTCAGTATTTTCATTAGGGACTTAGGAATATTAAATTTGATTCTGCTAATTGTATATTTGGGGCACTGTAATAGGAATTGTTTGACGCTGAATTCTGTGTTATACAATTCACAAACTGGAGGTTCTTCTTTCTTGAATAGGTGTTCGTGGGTGCATCGGGTGTGGTCTATTCTCAGGCAGGTTAAGATTGATTGCTGCTTTCTGGAAATTGGTAGACGTGACCAAGGTTTCGTAGATGTCCTGACCTCCCTGAGTTTGGTTTGGGATGATGTCCAAGTATTCTGCCAGTTTTCACGGGTTTTAGATTTGATAGAGGCCTTAACATCAGATAATAGGGTGAAGTCCTCAGCAATAGGCACCGTGTTGTTCAGAGCTGTTTCTTTGGCAAGGATATCTTCTCTTCCATTGCCGGCTATGCCGATATGAGAAGGAACCCATTTCACGACTTGTGTTGAGCTGATCTTTTATCAGTAGTATCAACCGATTGTGTGAGAAGAGATGGTTCAAGCTTTTTATGGTGCTAAGTGAGTGGGTGATAATCAAAAAATGTTCATGTTGGCTTTCGATGCGGAATGTTAGGTTTTTGTGAATTGACATCTCCGCCGAAAATACTCTGAATATGTGGGGTAGTTTGTAACTAAAAGTGATATTTTTAGTAATTACAGCAGCTGATGTACCATTCTCGACTTTAAAACCATCCATATAGATCTCTTGGTAATTGTTGTAGTGACTCATGATTTCTTTAAAGCTACAAATTGTGAAAGGCTTTTGCGGCCATCGTTGAATGAATGATGGTTTTTCGGGTTTTTAGGCCGACGTTTATTTAGAGAAAAACTCGACGTTTCGCCAACACGAGTGGTTGGCATTGTCGAAAGAAATGTTTATAGTTTCGATCACTGAACACTACTTGAAGTAGTGTTCAGTGATCGAAACTGAACACTACTTGAACACTACTTGAAGTACTGTTCAGTGATCGAAACTATAAACATTTCTCTTGAAAATGCCAACCACTCGTGTTGGCGAAACGTCGAGTTTTTCTCTAAATAAACGTCGGCCTAAAAACCCGAAAAACCATCATTCTCTAAAGCTGTTTAGGATGATTTGGGATGGTTGCTAATTTTTACTAAAGTTCGTGAGGTGTGTATTGCACTTAGCTAGTGGTGAGAGCCAGGGTGGTGAAGTTCGACTTTGGAGAGGTAATGTTATAGGAAAATTGTTATTGAGTTTTTGGCAGATTCTGTTTATTCTTCCGTAGAAAGGGGGGATGAGCCAAGGGTGACTAGTGAAAAGTAGCTTGAATCTATCAGAGAATGTGATATTTCTCGCAGGACGGTTGAGATTGTAAGAGATATTCGTAGCATATTGGAGGCTTGAAAGTTCTCTTCTTAGAGCCGAGGGGGTTTCACCAAATTCTACCAAGACACTCTTTCTCGGATTCGTTTGGTAAGCTTTGATTACCAAACGTAAGACTGTGTGTTGTAAGACCTCTAGTTTCTTTAGGGATTTTTTTCTGGCTGTTGTATATATTATGGATTCGTAATCAATCCTTGATCGAATGAAACTTTTATAGATTTGAAGCAGATTTGACGATAACTTCCCCAGTTGATGTTTGATAACATTTTCATTAGATTTAGTACTGGAAGGCAATATTTTTTTATATTTTCCACATGGAACTGCCAATTCATTCCTAGGTACCAGTGTTCTTCTACGACTGGTATTCTTTCATTGTTCATCACAAGGATAATTTCTTGATAAATTTGATGTTGATAACGAGAAAATACAATACATTTGGATTTTGTAGGAGATAGTTTCCAGCCACTAGTTGAAAACCACGACAAAATTGCAGATCTCAAAGTTTCATACGACGGAGTCCATGTTTTTACCACTTGTGTAGATGATCAAGTCGTCAACATATAAGCTGGCGTATACCGGGGGCTTGATTGTTGAAGCTACGTCATTAATAGCCGCTAGAAATAACGTGTCCTTCATATGGATCCTTGGGGTATACCGTTGGTCTGGATATGAACGTTAGATGTTGATCCATTCACTTTTGCACTAAAGTATTACGTATCTAGAAAATTTCTTATGAATTGGAAAATATTTCCATGAAGTCGCCGTGATGATAACCATTCAAGAATTCCATATTTCCATACCATATCGTAGGCTTCAGTGATGTTAAAAAATGTTGCGACACACACTTGTTTATTGGCAATGCTTTCTTGTACGAAACATTCCAAAACTATCAAATTGTCACTGCTGGTGGTGGTCAGACAACTGTTCTTTTCGAGGTGCCATATCAACCTCATATTGACAATTTTTTCCAAGAGTTTACACGGCGTGCATGTTCGTGCTATGGGACGATAAGAGTCTGGGTCCAATTTTGATTTGTGTGGTTTCAATATAGGGATAACTAGAGCCTTTGACCATAAGGACGGAATACAATTCTTCGAATTTATCATGTTATATATTTTCAGAAGATGTTCCTTGGCATTCATAGGTAGGTTATGTATAAAAATGAAAGGTACGCCTGATGACGTGTTTTGGCAGCTTGAAAGGGCATCTTGTAATTCGTCCATTGATAAGGTTGAATTAAGTGGACTTCTTACTTCAATGTTGGTGGCTGCAGGAATCTCTTCTTCGGCTTCATTTTTGAAATTCAGGAATTCTTGTGTGTAATTTTCGTTGCTGCTGTTTTTCGCATATGACGAAGCTAAGATCTCGGCCATTTTTTTGGATCATTGATGATTTGGTTTTCATATGACAGGTGATATATTTGGTAATCATTTGAAGACGTGCTGTTGATTTTCTTTATTCTGTCCCACATTATATTACATGGTGTAGTGTTGTTTATTGAGGAGACGTAGTTGGCCCATGATTCCTTTTTGCTCTTCTTTAGTATCCATCTTGCTTTGGCTCAAAGTTCCTCAAATATTATAAAATTTTCACCAGTATTGTGCTTTTTATATTGATTAAATGAGTGATTTGAATTTTTTAGAGCTGTTGCACATTCATAATTCCATCAAGGAACTATTGGTCTTCTTATAGTTATAGAAGTTTTCCCAACTACTATATGTGCTGCATATGTAATTGAGTCTGTGAAGGACTCAACTGTTTCATTTATGTCACTACTAAATATGCAGCCACAAATATGTTGAACTATGTAATCTGAGTAGATTTCCCAGTAAGCTCGTTTTATTTTCCATTTTGTAACTGAAGGATGAATAATAGTTTCCTCGTTGTTACTTATTGTAATGGGTCAGTGAACACTCCCATGCAGATCCGAGTAAACCTCGAATTGTAAGTTGGTACTCAGGGAGCTTTCACATATGCACAAGTCAATAGCACTGGAATTTCCAGACCGAAAATCGAAATGGGTTTTTTTCACCGTTATTGAGTAAGACCAGGTTATTATCATCTATGAATTTTTCTAAGACAGTATTGTGGCAATTGAAGTCACCCAAAATTATCCTAGGTTTTGAAATTTTATTGATGGTATCAGAAAGTTCATTGTTGGTAGAATCTTCGTCTGGAGGGATGTACATATTACAGACATATAATATAATATAGGTGTGGCGATTGTCTCAGTATCCGTTCCCTGTAATTCTCTGTACTACGTACTATTTACCCCATTTTCTTTCAGACAGTGTGACTGATGACGACGTAGGGATTCTTGGGGATAAAATGAAAATAATAACTGCTACAATGTTGTTCCAGCGTGGTGCTGCATAACCTATAAATAATAGTTTGATAATATTCGAAAGAATAATTGCTATCAGATTCTAATAAGTGGTTTCAAAGTTTAACACCTATTTTATTACTATACTTATTTTTTTAAACTACCCAACTACGTTCTATATGACATCATTACACTATCTTAATCACTAAAAACACACAATATGGTGGTGGGCGGTGTGCCGAGAAACGACAGTAAAATCCAATTAGCACGTTCTATGATTGGCAACAGCGGGAAGTTTAAAATGACAGACCTGAAATTATCGAAATAAATAAACACTGCGTTCATTTTTGAAGCATCAGCGCTCATGATAACGTATTGTCGAATTTACGCAAATTGATTGCATTTAGAAAATTATTCCTTCTATTTTCCGTAAATATGAAAATATCAGATCGGAAATCATCCAAGAATATTCCATACGTAACATTCTATAAATGTTTTATACAGAATATACACTAAATCATATTCCAGGAATATACAAGTAAGAATATTCGTACTGGAATATTCCTGTTACATTCTTTCGAAAATGTTTTTGGAATATTCCAGTTGGAATAATCCATGATTGTGCTCAGGGCATATAGATATTCCAGGATTATTCCATGATAATTCGGAAGAAATACATCCATTCTAGGATATCTGAGGAATGTTCTGGGAATATACCATACTCTCTGGGCTAGTAAGTAGACAAGGTTAAACGTATCCAATATTACACACAATATATATCTACCGCTGTAGGGTAGGAGAAAAAAAAATATGTCCTAAACAATCCGCAATAGCATGGTGCACCTTACCTTGTAGCGTTCACACATTAGCATTAGCTTAAAGACTTTGCTATGAAAAAGGATATCAGTAGAAAACTTAGTGCTATATCTGGTACATGGAGTGCAACGTCGGGTCAACTAGACTGGAACCACCAAGATGATCTTAACTGCTATGGTGTTCCTTTGAGAGTCGCTGCTACACGGGCAGGACACTAGGGTGCTACCACCAGGTTGAGCTTAGCTGAAATGCTGCTTCTTCGACAGTCACGCTACCAGTACCTGAATGCCCTACTCAATGGTTATAGTGGGTGGGTCACAAGGAAGACATTCCATACATCCACGGAGTCATGAAACTTTCTCCAGAAAGGAAATAAATACAGTGGTAGGGACAGAACTATAGTGCCCTATACATAAATCCTGAAATGCAACAAGAATTTTTCATTTTGTTCAACAACTCGGATGACCTGATGAAAACCTCTGTTCAGAACATACCTAGGTGCTCCCACAATGAAAGATGCTTTCAGTAGGCTCTTTCAGATGTAAAAATATCCTAGTCGAAGGGATAACAGCGGCACATAGGGTCAAGTACCCAAAAGGCCTATCAAATCAGATGCTAAAATACATGAAAAATTTCCAACTGATAGAAGAATACCATGTGCGAGACTTACCAGATATGATTGGGTTATAGAGTCTCCCGAGAGGTGAGGTTCAGAAATATGCATACAAAGCAATTCAATCGACTAAACGAAAACTGAAACCTTTTGGCAGTTGCAAGATATAATCCCTTCACGGTCGATTCAAATGGAAATAAAATTCTAACAACCAATTCCCCAATCATGTCAAAAGGGAAAAGCACATCTTCTTCTTATTCTTCGTCTCAAACTTTAGGTTAAAATGTCAAATCCGTGTGCATTGTTGCCAAGTACACTTCTCGAATAGTATTACACTCTCAATTTATGATTCTTCTTCCACAAGCTAGAAAGATATTATGAAGCCCTATCCTCAAATGAAACACGCCTGAGTGATACTGTATGTCATAACCCATATCGCATCTTCAGTTATGAAACCAACAAAAGTCACTCCGTGTTACTCCAGCTGAATGCAAAAGAAACAACAACCACAAGTCTATGGCGTACTCCGCTTAGTGCGCACACCCCAGACGTGGAATGAAAAGTGTTGAGAGAGTTCCAAAGGTAAACAACTAAATCACGAATGACAATTAATAACCTTGGGATAACTTGAAATATGACGTTACCAGAACATAATGACGTAAATGTAAAATGGATATACCTGGTAGTATTGTGGAAATAAAAATTCGCAATGGGGACGCCTGCCCAGAACATCACGCATTGTGAAACTTCCGTGTTCAATTGAGAAATAGTTGGATGGATTACCAGTAAATACACTCTCAAAGAAGCAACATTTTGATAGCAATATAGGTATTGTTAGTGTTTGGACATTATGAAATGAATGCAGAAGGCAAATAGTGGTCAAATGCATGTAAAATATGATCAAAAATTTCGATATACCCTGAATAGTTAATAATAAAAATAATAACTTTTGGAGTGCTTGCCGAAGTCGAAATATTTTCTGGTGTGTTTTGTGAGGCTGATGTGTTGGGGACAGACATATTGTCTTGTTTGGGAAGATTGTACTGCTGGGCGATGTGTCCTGATTGCTTCCAGTTGAAACATTTCAGATCATTTCTGGATAAAAAAAATCTGTAGTTGGTGTTATCAAATGTGAGTGTTGTGGAATCTGGGATGATGAGGTTATCGTCTGACGGAGAGATATATACTTGTCTTCGAAAGCTCAGGATGTGGTAATATTCGGGATCTTGGATATTGATTCGGAGGAAATTTATTGGGGACAACAGCTTCAAATTTAATCGTTTCAGTTCCTCTTCAAAATTTGTGTGGGGTATTGAGGGGCAAACATTGGATATAATCAGTCGAATTCCAGAAGTTACCAGGCGTCTTGCGGGAATGCGTTGATTGTTGATGGTTATACTACCATGGGTTTTCGAAAGATTGTAGACAGTTTCAACTGAAGAGAGGTATGCACAAATTCTACTGTTCTATATTTTTGAGCAGAAGAATATATTTCTATTGCCGATTAATGAGCCTAGTCCGATTATGTAGTCACTGAAATTGATATCATCTATTGAATTTAGAATTAAAGCTTGCTGTTGGTTAGGAAATTTCAGTGTTCGTTGGCTGACTGCTCTTGAGTAAAGATTCGACTGATTTGAGAAAGGATTACCAGGTGGGTTCGTATGGGTGGAACCCCCTTGAACTAGTTCATCCATTTTATTTTGAGTAGATTAGGCCATCGGCTCCAGGCGACGGACCTGTACTCCAGTGAAGATTAATTCTGCCGATGTATGCGACGGTTTTTACTGGTGTACGAAACAACTTGAGATGACTAATCTAGATGCTATGTTTCTTATATAGGTACAAATTTTCAGGTTTAAATGACTTACTGGTGTTAAAATTTTCACTTATGACTACTGATACTGATTCTTAAATTAAAACTCTTATCATAATTTTGGACTTGAATCTTCGCTGGTTCACATCAAATATACTATATTTTGTTACTGAGTCTGTTATTATAAATTATATCAATGCTTCAAATTTCACAAGCTTACCTCATACAATAACTGAGATATTCCGTTGGCAATACTTCCGTAGATACGCGGTATGTCAAAGTACAATAAATTCAAAATTCAATACTTTCAAAGTCACAACGCAATTCTTGGTACTTGACAAAATAACAGAAAAACTTCTGATGAGTAAATTTAATACGGATGAACTAAATATATAAGACGATATTATTTTTACGTTTAATATACCGGGTCCTAACGATTTTTTACTCGAGGCAACAGTATTTTATGACTTGTGCGTGGGACTAATACAGCTTCATCAAGGACAACTTATCATGCAAAAAACGAAAATTGGATCTATAATTTCAGGATCACTACTGCTCCAGTCCTTGCCTCCAGAGGAACTAAAAATTATTTTGAATTTCTCAACTGGCTTTATTGATAAATAACTTAAAAAATTTTGGACAATAGATTATTATTATCAAGAACAGCAATTCAACAAGATAGAACAAGAATGTGATATATTGAAACTTACTTGAGCATTTTGTGGCCTTTGATTTGTACATAAAAAAAATCCGGATATTTGGAAAGATATGAAAACAGTGATTGAGTCTATTTTTGGTAAATTATCGGATTGTCCTTGCACAAATCCGTCATCCATGATCAATGGTATACACTAGAGACTGCCAAACTGATATCACACTATTAAACACCAGAACAAGAAAAATATCATACAACTTGAATGCTATTAGTAAATTCCTTTACGAAAGAGTCCTTTCTTTGACATCAATAATCAACCATTTTGTATTTGAACTGGACAGGGGAGGAGCACGTTGGATATGACTGAAGTTCTCGACTAGTGCAACCAACATGAATTTCCCGCGAAAAAAATATGAATTTTCATGAATAGCAACTTTTAACGTCACAAGTTGTGCGTAAAGGAACTATAGTACGGGTTTTCTCCAAGAGAACATCGTTCTTTGAAAAAACGATTCTACAGGTTGATTCAGCGTGTCACAGATTTTGGGGATAGTTTTTTTAATTCAGATTCCTCATTCTCCAAAACTTATTTAATTCTCCGAAAACTTAACAATTCAACAACAAGAGCAATAAAACTCAATGTAGATAATTTAAAATGTAATTACTGATAAGAACAAAAAATAAGCAAGTAAAAACCAAATTATTCGAAAATGTCATTTAAATTAATTGATTGATTGTTCGAAATGTCCACCATTTACTTCAATACACTTGGCAAATCTGATATTCATATTTCTTATGCAATTGCTTATTGCTTCTCCTTGGATATCAAAGCGTCTCCAAACTTTTCACGGAGAATCTCAGTCGTTTCATTCGTTGTATCATACACTTTATTTTTGAGATGCCCCCACAAATAAATTTTTTTAAGTTTTCGGAGAATCAAATAGGTTCTGGAGAATTGACTGAATTTTTCTATTTTACTGTGTTGAAGCATAACCGAAAAACCTAAATTGTAGATTTTTGTTTTTTTTTAATCACTGAAAGTGGTAGAGGATTTGAACAATTGAAATTTATTTTTCGATGACTTATTGTTGATCATTTACTAATTTATCTTATCAAAACATATTTTTTCTCTCACATGCATAACAAATGTCAGATAGGTACCTGTTATTAAATTCAACTGTTTTTTTCTTGTGTTGTTGTATACTGTACAACTCGAGTGGATTGTCCATATCGCGCACGGACGATTGGAACTCGCTTTTCAAATTACAAATATTGCATTCTTTGATTGAAATATTAGAATAACTGAATAATAATTATTGATTCAAATTTATTCTTTCCTAATTATTCACTTTATTCTAGATACTGTACACTTTATAGAAATGAACACTGAATATAGATTCACTTCAGATTCAAACCAATAAAACTTGGATAAGAATCTTATTACTTGAATGTTGATTCGACTGAAGATGCCGAAAAATTTTGATTACGGTCCATATTACCCGGAACCCGTCTCCAAATGGCATCGTATGTTACACCTCTGGATTCAGGATGAAGAGTTAATTCCAACAGTGTCATAAAAATAGTCCTGAGAATACGAAACGTTGGATACGAAATCTGAAGACGTCGAATCGAAGAGAATTTCCCCTCAAATAAAAAACTTTCAAAATATTCCTTGATATTTCTTAAAATAAATGAAGTATAACCAAATAAACAGAAATTATCGAATTTACTTTTTTCGTCATATCTCAAGAACTGGCCCTGATATTTTCGATTAGTTTTTACCCATCCAGATGTGCAACTTTTTCTTCATCTAACCGACCTTCTTACTAGTGTGATTTGGAAGTTACCCATACAATCCCAGTAAAAAAATGGTCACCCTGTATACAGGTAAAACAAATATTTTACACAAAATAGGTAAATTTTCCTAACTTTTTTGTTTGCTTGTAAAAAAATCATTCACTACGAGATCCGTAATTTTGATTGTGTGAAATGTGCTTCATCTGGAGACTACAAATAATACAATTCAATTCTTGCTTTTTCCGTACAGTGCTGATAGTTTCAACACAACTTCTATTAATAATAAAATGGATTAAGCAATCCAGACTTCTGCATTCAACCTATACAATAGGTATAATCTTCGGCAAGTCTCCAACAGAAAACAACTACTGCCCCCTACGACCATTGAATTATATCTGTTAGATTCTTGGAAAAGTATTCTACAAGAACTACTTTGCAATGTTCTCCCAATCTCAACGCCAAAACATGTCTCAACCCACACGAGGGAACACCTACGGACCGGTTTCATGGTTCCTTGCCAATCATCAGCGCAGGGTAGCTCATCCAACGCAATCGAAAGAAAAATATCTTGACCCCAAGACTCGAAGAGCACTCCGACTATAATGTCGACTTCGTCTGAAGCCAAATAAATTCATAAGAATATACCTTGCAAAGTAGTTCTTGTAGAATACTTTGCCAAGAATCTAACAGATATAATTCAATGGTCGTAGGGGGCAGTAGTTGTTTTCTGTTGGAGACTTGCCGACGATTATTCCTATTGTATAGGTTAAATGCAGAAGTCTGGATTGCTTAATCCATTTTATTATTAGTTTAATGGGCTTCTGCCAAGTAGTGTCATCAAATATTTTCTTCTGAACAACTTCTATTGCTGCTGTCTGGGCCATCATTTTGCTCCCGTTATCTTCAAACAGGCCAGCCCCTTGTGCTTGGTTGAGCTTATTCCTTGCGTAGACTAACAGAGATACTATTCCTCATTTTGATGATTTCAACAATGAAAGTACTCTGAGTATGATCGAACAATGGTCAATGTAAAAAAAATTTGATTGTTCTACTTACCCTTTCTTGTTCCTAATGATCGAAGTTTCATAAAAAAGTTATTAGGCCGTCCATCATATTCTTCCGAAGTGAGGACCATTTTAACCAGTGGATGAGATAACACAACCACTATGTATTCACCACCAAGTTTCAGTCCAATAACATTGGATTTATATTCTTGTGATAACTTGGAGAAAGCTAAATGTTGTCCTCCTAGAGCGAGTGATAATTTCTTCAGTTGGAGTAAATTTCCAACAATAGGTAACCAAAATGGACCTGCCAAAAAATTACGTAAATAAATGTGAATAAGTAAATTACAAGTGAAGATATCCATCTTCTTAAGTCATATGTTCTTACAGAACTAAAACTTCATGCGGAATAAGAGAGCGTACAGCTTCGCAAACGAAATATTATTCTCAATAAAAACAACAATATTTACATTCAAATTAGGAGGATCCAGATTGTAACAGAGCACTATATAAGAGAGTTATTTGATAATGCCTTGTTATATTGAATTGAGGAAGATGATACATTGATATGTATTGATGGTTTTCTCTGTACACGTTACGATTCGAGATTTTATTAATTATGAAAAAATATCGCTTTCAGTGGAAGACTATAATTGAAATAATTCATAGCTGTTGGTTTATATTAATGTTATACAGGGTGTCCCAAACTCGATGGCGTATTAGATGTTTCTGGAAAAAGGAAAGTAGGATTATTTTGAAAATTAGTTTTCTTGGATAATCAGTTCTGCTTTATCGATCTAATCTATTTTAACGCTGCGGCGTTGCCGCTTCTATTGAAAAGTAGCAACAACTTTGATATTTTGAATGGAATCCCCTGTGTATGATTTCATTTTTTACTTTGCTATTGCTTTGAGACTATTTTCATTTGATATTTCATTATACCTATCTTCAGTGGATTTCGATAAACTCATTAATTTTCTTATTTTTTGTGCGAAACATAGCTACAATGAAATGATGTATCGTGTTCCTATACCTAAAGAGTCAGATTTCCGAAATAAAAGCAAGTTTTCTTTAAACACATTTTGCCATATTTTGTATTGGGTAGATAGGAAATATCATTATGAAAATCGAAAATTAGTTCATTTATAATTAAACGTTTGCGCGTTCAGTAACGTAAATCTGATTGGAAAAAAATCAAAATGGAAGACAATAATAATTATTGAAATGAAGACATTAAATCAAATCAAAATTTATTTGTACATCCTTTTCTGTCATTGTCATCTACATGAAAAAATTGGTTAACTAGGTAACATTCATATAATAAGATCCATTTTATATAATATATTTTACATGATAATGATTCCTCCGAGTGGATTTAACCTTGGTACAAGTACCTGTACTGTTGAAATCCACCAGAAGAACCATTCACGAGTGGGGTACTTTTTTACAAGAGTAGGTATTTATTTGTGATGAATGATAAGTGAATGAGAGAGTGGCGATGGAAGAAAGACTGGAATTATGGTGTTTGTTTTAGCTATTTTATATAAATTTCGATAGTAATTGTGATAATACTTATGACAAATACAATAAAGTTGGTATCAATGAAACATTTCAAATTTATTTGGGAACCCTTCGAGTAATTTTTTCATTTCATTTTTGAATTTGGCTTTTTTTGAAATTTGTTTTATGTTAACAGGCAGTGAGTTGAAAAGCTTTGGACTATGGTAAAAATAGTTTTTTCCGCCGACCTCGTATTAACATGTCTGTTAATATGCTTCAATGCAAACGAAATCGACCATTAATGACCACTATTAATGCTCAATTTGTCATTAATGATCGATTTCTCTGTAAATTCATGATTTTGCACGTTCATGGCAACCAGACATCAACGGATTCAGATTTCATGTGCGTTGTAAAATTTTGACACATAATTTTCCAATCTTAATAATGAATATTGAAGATAAGTTCACGTTGACACCGCCAGATGTTGCGGAAAGCGCTAAAGTAGCAGCTTTAAGTTTATTGCCTGATAAAAGCAGAGAAATCTGTGAAAAATTAATTATTTTCATTATTATGTATAGCAAGTAATTTTGGAAAATTTAGCAAATACTCAACTCATCAAAACGTGACATTTTATACATGGGCTCCGTAGCGCAGAGGTGAGATGCGAGTGAACGAAGACAATCCGGATGTATAGATTGGGGTTTTCGAATCCTGAACCACGAAAATTTCTCAACGTTTTTCGGAAAAGTATTGTTATCAACTCCTATATTGAAATGCGATTAATGATCTCGAACATTAACGCGCTCGCTTCGATCACGCGTTAAAATATCTCGATCATTAATCGCCTTCATTAATACCCTAGTTGATTAAATAACTATTTTGTTTAAGAGTTTTTCTGAAAACATTTGTTTGTATATTCTGTTCAGTCGCAGATCTCGTGATGGAAGTCATTTTTGGATATTTATCTTGTTCAGAAAAGAATTTAAAGAGACACTGACGGACATATATTTGTCTCATTTTAGTCAATTTGGTTTCTTTTTATAGTAGTGTGGTTAAAAACTTTCTATCTTTGTAAAATATTATTTTACTCAAGGTGTTTTGAACAGTTTGCAAGTTTCGTATTGTAGTTGTGAACGTTCATTCCCAGATTGTTATGCAGTAGTTTAATATAGATTCTACTAGGGGCCCGTATAGCATCAGTGAATAAAATATCTCTGATATTGTAAATTTATGCATAACAAATCGTACCCTTTTAATAAGAAACACTATTTGATCCAACCATCTAATATGCTGATCAAACATGTTACCTAAATATTTGATAACTTTTACGTTCTCTAATGACATTCGGTAGTATCACATTTGGGATTACAACTTTCATTGTTTAAAATATGCTGATCAGTTTTTGTGGCGGAAAACATGATATATTTAGTTTTACTTATGTTATGCACAATAATAGGTTGTTATTCAATCAAATTTTAATATATTTAATGTTTGTTTCAGTTTTTCTGTGGATCTCTCTCCAGGTTTCACCCGTAAAAACAATTGCTGTATCGTCAGCATAACTAATTAATTTTCCCTCGAAGTTTTTTATTTTAGCAATACTATTTATATATATATATATATATATATACTACAATATGTAGCATCACTGATGATGATAAATATTATCGAAAGCTTGGAATTTGTGTAATAGAGTACTCTTATTATTATTATATATATATATATATATATATATATATATATAAATCAGGATAGATTATCGAGGGGCAATATATAAAAATATGAATAGAAAAGTTATTGGGGATAGTCTACGGTTGCACAACAATTTGAGGGCTATCCCCAATAACTTTTCTATTCATATTTTTATATATATATATATATATATATATATATATATATATATACATCCAGCTATATTTAGGTCCTCCTCATGAAAAGCAGCAATAGGTCATCCCCAAGAAATCGTGGAAATATACAAAGATTGGTTCAAATATATTTCAAGTTATTGATTAGTTATTGTGATTCTGGCAAAAAGTCGTATTAATTTTTTTTAAATCACCGTACAAGATACCACCGATGGGTCCTCCGACGAAAGAGCTATATATGCGACGCCCGCACGTATATTGGCGTTTCCAAATTACAGCTTTCGGTCTTCCAGATAATATATTTTTTTCAGATTGCAGTGTAAAGGTATCCCGGCAGGGTTGCCGTCAACAACAGAAGAGGGTATTTAATAAGGAAATTTTATGAATTTAATAGTGAATGCATGTTCTCTCCACTTAGTTTCCATTTGTCTTTGGAGGTGGTGAGTTCGCTGCGAGTATCGGATAAGGTACGTATCGATATACTTTTTGATATACCAAGTGGATTCTTTCTGTCTACTTGAAAACTGATGTTGATTTTGATTTGGTTATTTTCTGTGTACTGGTTGATTCGAAATGAAACGAACATTTGTTAATAGGTAATGTTTATGTGTGTGAGTTATAATAAAATAGTAAATATGCATACATTGTGATATTATGAAAACGTTCAAGGTAGCAAATGGGCCTAGTGACTTGATATAAAGGTTGTTTTGGAATAAAAGTACGTCAGTATTCAATGAATTAAAGTTTCCTGAAAAATATTTATTACCAATAATTTTTCTTAGGTAAGTTTTTATCCACAAAAATCTAGTACTGTGGAAATTATTAGATATTTTTATATCTAGAATGCGGAATAATACTGTTGCGTTTGAGAATGGAAGTTATTTTGCCGACCATCAGCAATGCAAAATAACCAATCAAGAACGCAAAAGTATTTCGCATTCAAGATGCAAACAATAGTTTTTCGAAAACTACATTAAAACTGATATGAGAATAAAAAAAAATGAATAAGTTTGTGTCATTGTTAATTGCCATTTCGTGTTTGAACCAAAATAAACGATCTAAAATTCTTTTAAGTTCAAGAACATAAAAGTATTTTCAGCAGAGAGACAAGAAAGAGCCACTTCGCTAACTGAGACTTTAACGAAAATGTCAATATTTTAGTTCAGTTCAGAGAACGGGTACCTATGTATCAGTTTAATTACACCCCTTTTATTCCCTATATCAGATAATTACTAGTGCTCATTACTTTTCAATTGGTTCTTTGTTGAAACAATTATATGTACAGTGACCGCCAAAAAGTATGTACCATATGGGAAAAAAGGTTTATTATTAGAGTGCTGGTAAAACATTTCTGGGGGAAAGTTTGTGCATGTCCGATAACCTAAAAATCGATTTTGACTCATGTCACGTGACCACTAGTATGGCGGCAAATTGGAAGAAAATGCCATGAAGAGGCCAAAACTGGGGTAAGATGGCAAGATATCGAAAAAAGTTATTTGAAAAAGTTGTTTGGAATTTAATTTTATACTCACATATAGAGTTTCAACCAATAAATAAAAAAAAAATTGAAAAATGCAGTATTTAAGGAATATTTCCCGATCTTTTCACAAAAATCAAAGTTTTTTCTTCTGAATAGCTTGACTGTGATGAAACATTTATATTTCGATGAGAATGACGAAACTCTCTCGTTTTATCTGCACCAGATGGCACTAAATTGAAAACATTGGTTTTTGCCAGAACACTCGCTGCTTCATTGGTCCGTATCTAACAGTTATATCAAATTTTCAAGACTATTGTGATAATATGGCAATCTAGAAACATCATGTTTCCTGATTATAATCAAGTTACGATGATAATCGTGGGTGAGTGTTTCACTTCATACAAACTTGAAAAAAGTGCGTTATAACGAAATTATATGTAATCAAATATATTTAACGTGGAACAAACGTTTAATTAAAACAAAGCTTAACTACAACAGGTGAAAAGAATAATATTCTAGATATTTCTCTCGCGATGGCAGTTAAACGTCTGACCTTCGACATTCAACTCCTTCGACTGACTTCCAAGGGCTCTCGACGTTCGCCAATAACCCAGTAAACTATATTTAGATCGTTTGATCTCCACCGCCTGCGAGTATTCGTATTCAAACGGCTGTTTCTCGCCATAGGCGGGTACGTTGCAATTATTTAGGTGTTTCACTTGTTACAGCGTCAAATTAAAGAGGCTTAAAGTTTACGTGCAAAGTGAAACGCTCACGAACGATTATCATTAAAACTCGATTAAAATCAGAAAACATGGTGTATCTAAATTGCCATAACATCTCAATAGTTTGGAATTCTGATATAACTGTTAGACCAATGTAACAGCGAGTGTTCTGGCAAAAACCAATTTTTTCAATTTCGTGCAATCTGGTGAGTAGAAAATGAGAAAATGGTGTCGTTATCATCTGAATACAAATTTCACACCACAGTCAAGCGATTCAGAAAAAAAAAAACTTTTCGATTCATAGTTTGAAGCTCTGTATGCAAGTATGAAATAGAATTCCTGGCAACTTTTTCAAATAACTTTTTTCAATATCTTGCCATCTCACACCACTTTTGGCCCCTTCATAGTATTTATTTCTAATTTGCCGCCATGCTAGTGGACACGTGACTTTTGTCAAAATCGATTTTTAGTTTATCGGACATGCCTTTTCCCTAGAAATGTTTTTCCTATTCTCTAATAATAAATTTTTTTGACATATGGTACATACTTTTTGGCGGTCACTGTATATACAGGGATTATCACGTCACCCGTTCATTAGCAGATTCTGATGTTCCCATAAGAATAAAAATCTGAAAATTTTGAACATCACATAAGTCATTAAAATATCGTCAGTAGAATTGCACGTCTGGTTAAACTCGAAGTGGACAGAAACTTCATTACTTTAAATGAAAAACCTTGTATCAAAATTTTTTTTTTGTTAATTCACTATAATAATTTGAAATAATTGGTACCTTTGGTTCTCACCCGGTTTGACGTTATAACCATTTTTGTGAAAAAAAAAAATTGAAGTTGCACTGAGTTCATTTATAAATGCATATTTTCAACAGTTTCATAATAAATCTTTCAAATTTTCCTTAGAACTATTATAGGGTTTTGATGCCCTCTGAATTGAGATTATAAGTTTCATTAAAAACAATATAGTGTGGAGAAGAATCATATGTCATTGTGAATTTCACCCACATGCCCACCTGAAAGCTGAATAGAAAATGCGTAGGAATCTGAAATTTTTTTCGAGGATTTTGTACACGAAAAATTACGACAAAAAATGTTGGTTGCTAAAACTTAACTTAATTTAAATAAAATTGTAAATCTTCGTAAAAATAGTGAAGAATATCGGACCGTCGATAATTTGATTTAAAAAAGTTGTATTCCACTGCCGCCCTAGAGAACGCATATGAATTCGGAAATATTTTCGCCGTTTCAGACGTAAAAAATTTTGGCAACAAAATAGCAGCCGGGAAGCTCGAAACACATTCATTAAAAAAAAAAAAAATGGCAGAAACTAACGAAAAAAAAAGAAAATGGAAAAATCCGGAAAAATTCCAAAACACATCGATGCATGCCAATAAGGTACTTTCAGTACCTGGTGCACCTATTAAGATGAATAATTGAACAAATTCTAATGATAAAAAGTACAAAATAAAATGAACGTAAAATAAGCCTAAAAATGGTTTCATTTATGAACTTGTAAATTAAAGAATAATGAATGATCTGTAGTTTACCAAAAACAATGAATTCTGGAAATTCAAGTATTTTCCTGAAAGCTTTAGGAAAATATTGAAATTTTCAAAAATCATCTGTTTTTTATACAATGCATAAAATTATTTAGTTTTTGCTTTTTATTTCACTAGTTCGATCCTTTTCAGTTCTTCAACTGACGATTTCGTAAATTAAACAATATTAGTTCGAGTTCTTCACGATAATGAACAGGCCGATCGTGGACTTTTATATGAGCTTATGAATAAAAGTCAAGGGGCTTAGATCTCGTCATCTAGAATGCCATCTCCTTCTGACGAAATTGATAATCCTACTTCGAGCAGTGGAAATTTGAAAGAATCACTGTTGAAACATTTGAGAATATGCGTTTTTAAAGACAAAGTTCAAACTCAAAATATTTCACAAAAATCGTAATAACGCCAAAACGGCCAAGAATTACTATAGCGACATGTCCAACAAATTGTTTTAAAATAGTAAGTTTCGAATATTAAATAAAATGCAGTATATTTTTTCTAATGGAAACATCAAACACTTTTAATAAAATGGTTACGTGATAATCCCGGTATAATCATTAAATCAACATGTCACCCTGTCGACTAACAAAACACCAGATCCATTGGCAATGAGTGATTTGGGATCACCTATAGGTATCCAAACCAATGTTATATGTCGGGAATTCATTGCGAATATAATGTTTTCAAACATTTATCAGTATGCAAAGTTAAGTAAAACTCGAAGTCGTCTCCACAATATATATTTCAACCCAATGTTGAGGGGAGGAATGTAAACGCAAGTTTCACAAGAAACTTAAGGGTTTGCGTTACATAGAATTCAAAAACATGTTTTCAAGCATAGTAATACTCATCTTCAGTTGAAGTAATACAGGGTTAAAATGGCATGGAGAATTGAAGTGTAAAAACTTAATCTAAACGTATAAAACTTGAAGATGTGTGGCGCAAATTAGGCCCTAATTTGAACAGATTGAGATTTTTTATTTGAATTTTATATTTTTTGTGGTTGGAACTATCATTTCTGTATACTACAACAAAATTTTACACAAAAATGTTGATCCAAAACAAAATGACGATACATAATGTTAGAGCTTTGCTGAATCTTTGCTGAAAAAGTTTTCTGTACCTGTAGAGCTCTCATTATGTACTGCCATTCTGTTTTGGATATTTTTTTTTAAATTTTGTTGTTGTATTGTTGTAAAGTTCAAAAAGTGTGCCGGAGAGTTTCAAATCGAAATAATTCGTTTCATTTACGTGACACTCACCGGCACACTTTTCGAACTTTGTTCGAATTATGCATTAACTCTTCTTGGAGTCTGTGCTACCAAGGAATGCTTCTTGCTATTGAGTTTTGAGTGTTAGGGTTCATTGGGCGGGCAAGGATACCTCTAATGTTGTCTGCACTGACGAATGGGAAACAAACCGTGAAACATGGCATGTCTACAGGTGGTCATTTCCGACTAATGGGGAATATTCAATGCTTGATTGCAGTTAGCACTTGCAGTTGTGTCTTCTTGGAGGAACTTGCACAAATGGATGTCAGATGTAATCCAATTTTTAATATCAACAAATGCAAAATCTTTCGATGAAAGAATATCCAGAAGCCTACATTCACAAAATCAATAACATTTTTCTTGAAAGATGTTCCAGCTTCATAGATCTGGGTGTAACATTTGACAACAAAAAGGGGATTTGGACGTCGTCAAAATTGTTCGTTTCATTTATTTGAAACTCTCCGGCACGATTCTTGAACTTTGTTCCAAACAAGTATTGAATCTTTTCGAAGGAAATGTCTCAAATATATGTTCTACAAATGTTCGGGCTATTACCCCGAAAAAGGATATGCTCATAATGTCCTTCTGAATGTGGATACTACTGGATACTACTGCACATGCCACTCTCCATAAATTATTGAACGGCATAATAGACTATCTCTATTTGTTGAGCAAGATTCATTTTCATATACCGAGATTCAATTTCCACGTTATCTTTTTTATTATCAATAATTCATAAGCTTAACCAGAATTTGAATTATTCTTCTTAGTTGATTTCATATTTAATATTAACCTATCTCGTAGTTTTATTCTACATTTCTGTATATTATTGGCTGTATAACTGTTGAAAATTCATTCTTTATTATTGTTATGATTGATAATTGAATAATTAAATGAAAACAACTAAAGCACCCCGAACGAAAACATATAAAATTGACTCTTGGTCAAATTGGCTGAAATTTTGATACGTTTTAGTGGGATAGATAATTAGGAAAATATGCAGGTTTGAATGATATTGTATGTGTTGTTCCTGAGATATAAGCGGCCAAAGTTCGTAAAAACGTCGGAGTTGGGTAGGTTTGACAAAGAAAAAAAATATTTTGTTAGTAGAAATAAGACAAATTCAGGATAAAAATGTATTTATCGAAACTCGTTAACTGGTCCAATTATAACATTATTAATGCAAGTACATTAGGGTGTATACGGGACGTGGTCAAAAATATCGTTTTTTAGGATTTTTTTAGGTTTTTTTAGGTTTTTTAGAACTTATATTTTGGTAAGATATCATAGTTTCAGTTTATTCTAGGCGATAAAAACAGATATTTTTTTTCTTGATGACTCTCGCTGTTTGAAATATGAATTTTTAATATTTTAATATATTGTTGAATTCAACCTTGTTGTTAAGTGTAGTTTGTGTTATTTATAGTATCAAACAATTGGTTTCGAAAAGTTGTTTGATATAATTTCATTTATAAAGAGGTCCCCTGAAACTTTGTTTAATCGATGGTAGTAACCCGATATATCGTAATAACGTAAACTTTAAAAATGTATATTTTAGAAACTCAACATACAAAGTTTACGAAACTTTCATAGTCAATAGTCAACACTTTCATAATAGTGAGAGTAAATTCAGGTCCAAATTGACGAAAGAGTGTTTGATATATTTAATTAAAACTTTTTAAGTGACCTGAAAAAAATTGAACGCATCCTGTGTATAAATGATAGGTAATATTGAACACCTTACTTCACCAGACAATTTTTTTATCTTTTGTTCAATCAACAGTGGCAATAAACAATTTTTTTATATTAAAATTCATATTTCAAACAGAGAGAGTCATCAAAAACAAAACATGTTTTTATCACCTAGAATAAACTGAAAATATGATATCCTACGAAACACGATTTTTTTACTATGCGCTGTATTCACCCTAATGTACTTTCATTAATTAGGTTATAATTGGATATGTTTACGAGTTTCGATAAATACATTGCCATCCTGAATTTGTCTTATTTCGACTCACAAAATGGTTTTTTTTGTCAATCCTACCCAACTCCGACGTTTCTACGAACTTTGGCCGCTTATGTCTCAGAAATGAAACATACAAAATCATTTGAACTTGCACATTTTCCTAATTATCCATCACTCTATAACCTAATGAAATTTAAGCCAATTTTACCGAAAGCCAATTTTATATGTGTTTTCGTACGGTGTCCATTTCGGTGTAATCACACCGTTGTTATATCATTTCGTACGGAAATGCTCCCCAAATGAGTACAAAAAATCCAGTGTTATACTACCGTGAGTATAACCTTCAAACATGTATCCGGTGATTTTGTTACTTGCCATATAGTACAGTCGGTGTAGAAATTTACTACACAAAAATTTGGCATATAAAAATCCTTTCATAAACTGTTATTTGAGGTACCATACATCATAAAACCATAAAAATCTGACACGGTGTGATATGACTAACCTTCTGGTCAAAAAAGTAGTTTATCAGAAAATCGATGTCGAAATTTTGTTGAATTTTCTTTCCATTATGAATTTGCTCGTGAATTTGTTCATTTCGATTTTTTCGCGCGTGTCCTATCGAAAAAATTAAATTGTTCGAATACTAGGCAAGATAGGATGAAAAGTAGATTCGGGTTTTGAAGGCAATGAAAACAACTCAGTCCTTGCCATTTTTTATGGTCATAGGTACATATAGATGTATGATAAAACAATAGTGTGATAATTCACTGATATTTCATGTTCATAACTGCATACAATCCATCAATATAATTTATAATTGTATTTGGTTGATGCACAAAAGCTAAAAAAATTAAAATATTGTTTTTGAAAAAATTACCAGTTTCTTGAAATTCGCCAAATTTTTGCTAATTGTATATATTTACTAAAACTTTGAAAAAATACGAAAATAGGAAAAAATATTTCTTCTTCTATGTGAAAAAGGACGAAGGAAATGAATATTTTCGTGTTTTTGTCAATAATTTTAGTTTTTACCTTCTGTGCATCAAACGAGTACCATTCAACTATGATTGAACACATTCATAAATTATAATGATGCTTTTCATTTTTCGTAGGAAGGTATGCAGTTATGAACACGAAATCAGTGGATAATTACACTTGTCATTTTTAATTAAATAGTATACATACATGACCATTGAAAATAGCAACAACTGCAAGTATTTTTTATTACCTTCAAACCCAATTCGATTTTCCATTATAGCTTGCGTAGTTTTTGAGCAATTCGTTTTTATGGATTTTTGAAATTTAAGTAAACAAATTCGCACGCAAATCCACATCGGCAATCTTGACAAATTTTTGACAATGATTTTCTCGTATACGGAAAAATTATTTACGACCCCGCTCAAACCGAAAAGTGATCTTTATGGGAAGTGCTTGAATTTTGGATATTGTTTAAAGAAAGTATTTCTAATTTAAACTTACCATTGGGCTAGAGTCCAATAATACTGGAAAATAAGTTGCTTGAATAGCTTAAATAGAAAAAGACTACCGATCGTCGGGATCGAACCCGAGACCTTCAGTTTACGAGGCAGCAACGCTAACCACAGCACCACCAAAGTTATTCAGAGTCCCCTGAAATTTTCATCTATACTTTCCATCATGCAAAAATAGGTTAGTTTTCAACAACAGAAGTGGAGATCGAGCTTTCTTTCAATAGTTTCATTGGCCAATATCTCCGAAACTATTGGTTATTGGACTTTAGCGCAATGGTAACCTTTAATCAGGAAAACTTCCTCTAAACAATATTAAAAATTCGGGCAAATCCCTTTTGCATAGGATTTGAGCGGGGTCCTCTCATCAAGCTCTCTTGTTTGTCAAAAATAATTTTTGATACTTTTGATGGTTGGCGAGTTATTGGAGAAAACATGCTTTTTGACCAAAGGGGTGTTGGGGAAGCCATGTCACCGCATGACGGAATATTGAGGTTTTATGATGTATGGGACCTCTACTAACAGTTTATGAAGGAACATTTCTACTCCGATTTTTTGGGTTAATATAATAAACATTTTACTTCAGCTACTGTACTAACATAAATGATACAAAAAGAAATAAACCGATTACTTATGTAATAGATGTTTGAAATAACGGGGTTTGCCGTGGTCGTCTTTGGATAAAATCTCTAAACGTTTCAACTGCAGCTGAAACTGCATGTTTCAGTTGATACGTCAAGAAGAGCACTTTGACCACGCCACTGAAGTTGACTGTTGCAGTTGAAACGTTTGGAGATTTTAAGGAGACCACGGCAAAACCAGGAATGTTCAGCTGGTAATGTTTCTTTCAAATCTGATCCAAATATCACATACATCGTGATGGAATTGATGTTCATATTCCTAAGTTCCCTATGCCTCTATACTTTGTTTAAAATCAAATCATCATGCAATGTTTTCATTTCAGGAGGTATCACTGTCTTTCCCTCAAATATGGTGTACCCCCCCTTCTTCATCAGAAAGCTTGTCAGCTAATATTAATGAAGCTGGCGATGATCCAATCGACACTATGCAAAATTCAATTATGAAGCCTACTTTGATCCCGTCTACAAACGATAAAAAAAAATAAAAAAAAACAGTGTTTTTTTATTATTGTGAAACATATGTGTTACACTTCCCTAGACATTTATCGAGAAATCACAAAACGGAACTTGATGTTCAGAAAATGCTTTCGTTGCCATCTCTTAGTAAAGAAAGAAAAGAATTACTATTTTCTTTGAGGAAGAAAGGTAACTATTTGATGAGCAACGAAACTGAAAAACCTGTTAGAAGGGGCGCAGACTCCAGTAAATACCTACCCTGTACGTTTTGTTTAGGATTTTATTCCTCCAAAAACCTTTGGCGACATAGAAAGCAATGCCCCAAAAACCCGAATAAAGGATCATCCACTTCGCGAAATGCTCAATCTGAAGCACAGAATTTCCTAGTCAGGCATTTGAAAGTGGATCCGCTGTTGAAAACGGATGTTTTTCCGCGAATGAGAGAAGATCAAGTATCTCTTATAGCCAAGAAAGATCCACTTATATGTGCTTTCGCTTCGAGGTATTTGAAAATTCATAGGGAACAACATTTCAAAATTGTTGCCTCTAGGAAAATGCGGGAACTAGCCAGACTTCTTATAGAGGTTAAAAAAATTAAACCGTCAATCACAGATCTCTTCGGATTCCTCGAACCACAAGTCCCAGTTTTGATTAGTAAGGATGTTCAAGACCATTCAGATCTAATGATAAAAAATAGGAAGAACATTTACGAAAAACAAAATAATTACCTTTTTGGAAACCATAAGTCAGATCAACCTATAACTGGTTATAAAACTTTGAAAAAATATGCCACCATCTGTGGTGCTAAAAACCCTGATGCCCTCACGTGCACTCGATTGAGAAAACATTTAGCAACCTTCACGCAGTTATTCAATTTGAGCGAAAATGACATGGAACAATTAGCGTCATTCATGGGTCATACCCTGGGAATTCACCGATCGTCTTATAGACTTCCCGATGACGTTTATCAGACTGCCAAGCTTTTGAAATTGTTAATTTTGATGGAGAAGGGGAAAGCTGGGCAATTCAAAGGAAAAAGCTTAGATGAGATCGATCTGAATTTAGAAGATAATTTGTTGGACGCTGACGCAAACGAACAAGTTCAAACTGCGATTGAAGATTATAGTGTTCACAACGAAATAGCATAGTGACCACGTCAAACGAGGAAAACGTTGATAATCGTCTCACAAAAATGCCGACAACCAAAAGAATTCTAGTACCGAGGACGGAAAATCAAAAAAGAATTGTTTCCGAATATTTTATGGACATACTTCACCTTCCAAAACTCTTTTTAGAGGCAAATCAAAGGTGCCCCTATGGGATCCCCTCTCTCACCTGCGATTGCCAATATATTCATGGAAGATTTCGAAACCAAAGCCCTTTCATCAGCCACTCTTCAACCTTCCTGCTGGTTACGATACGTTGATGACACTTTTGTCATCTGGCCCCACGGGAGAGATACCCTGGATTCTTTCCTGACCCATCTGAACGAAGTACACCCTTACATTCGCTTCACGATGGAGATAGAAAGCAATTCAACTCTGCCATTCTTAGATGTACAAATCACTAAAAATCCTCAACAAGGTTTCTCGTACACGGTTTATAGAAAACCCACCCACACCAACCGATATCTCAACTCCAAGTCCCACCATCATCCCTCACAACTCAACTCAGTCGTAAATACTCTGATATCTCGCTCCATCCGACTAACCGACGACCACAACAGACAATCCGAACTTCACAACGTAAAACAAACTCTCCTACAAAACGGATACAGACCAGACCACATAGCCAGAAACATCCAAAAACAGCTTCAGAAACCATTAGTAACCAAAAACGAACCACAAGTTGAAGACCGTCCATCCAAAGTCTTCTTCACTTACATCAAAGGGGTGACGGACAAAATCAGTCGACTTTTCAGAAAAGCAAATATCAAAACCATCTTTACCACAGAACAAAAACTATCACACCTCATCAGACCAACAAAAGACAAAATTCCCAACGAAGACCATGGTATTTACGAAATTCCCTGTTCTATCTGCCCCCACTCTTATATAGGAGAAACTTCGAAACAGATCCATTTTCGATCCTATCAACACTCCCTTTCAGTTAGAAATCGAGACACCAGCTCCGCATTAGCTCTTCATTTCATCCAAACGGGTCACCCCATAGATTTCGAGAAAACGAAAACCATCGCCCCAGTACGTTCAAGAACTTCTCGTTTTATCAGAGAAGCCATGGAAATCGAAAAACGGCCTGATTGCCTGAACATTAAAGATGATAGCCGTAAATTGAACCCCATTTGGAAGCCCCTTCTTCCAACCGTAATTACCAGGCCACGTGAAACTTATCCGCAATCAATTATTATCCCATTAACTCCAACTACACAGCAGGCACCAGCAGACAAGACAAACGAGAAAACCCGTAAGACCCGCCCACTTCCAGGTAGCCAACCACCTATAAATACTACAGTGCAACCAACATCGGATCGTCTTTTGAGATCAAGGAGTAGGCAGGTTGAGACCTTGATATCTCTCAAGACCACGACTCGAGGAGTAGGCAGATAGAGGCCTCGCAGTCACACTCTTGAAAATGGCTCCAAAGCAGGAGCCGAAACGTCGAGTTATAAACTCTCAACGCGGTTCAACCCATGAACTTAGTAATGTACATATATATATATATATAATGGGTAACACTGGGAGTGTTCGGTAAATGCAGATCTGACAGCTCCATTCAATCTATCTGCTCCGTTTTCCACTACAAGTATGGGAAAACCACGCCTACAGATTGAATCAAGCTGTCAGATTTGCATTTACTGAACGCACATACTGTAGATCAGTAATTGTTTCAGTTGTAATAAGACTCAAATTTTCGAAAATAATACTCAATTCTTACTCTGCATTGGGTTCACTAAGATTAGGAACAGAAGAGTCCGGCATGAAATATTCACAGAGAAGTTGTGATGACTAGCTGCATTCCCTTCATTGCTTTCGTTCTTTGAGTGACCGGTCGTGGTAGGCTTCGATGCGCTAGTTGAATATAAATGTTTGACTAATTACTTTTTGAAAAGATTCATTTCAAATCGAAAATAATGGATTTATATGATAGAGAAGACTTTTTCCTTTGAGAGTTGGTCCAGACTGATTTAAAATGAATTGAAAGTAAACTGCTTCAGCTTGGATTCACGTTGACGCCGCTCTGGATGTCAGGTATCTCTGAGTTCGGTTGATACGAGCAAGCCATGTGTGGTTATCCAGCAGAAACTTACATGATAGTTCACACATCACATTAGCACGAAGTAGTGGCCCCTATGGATCACGGGCCCTGAGCACCTGCCCAGAGAGTCCAATTGAAAAGCGAGGCCTGCGCATGTGGAATTTACATAACAGACAGACATTACAGTACTCAAGTATGTCAGACAGTAATAAACTCGAAGTTATTTCAAGATGATTCAAGAGCTTGCCGTCTGAAGTTTTCAGTTCGAATACGAAAGCAGCAAGCTTTCGAATATATAACTCACACAATAACCTAAATCTTTGGAGTGGTTTGGGTCATACCTATCAAATCGTCATCAGGATGTCAAAAGAAATCATCACTTACCACTCCATTCTATTTGCTGTGGTGTACCCCAAGGTACGGTACTCGGTCCTATACTTTTCCTATTATATGTTAATGACATGACCAATTTGAATATATCAGATAGTTTCACTTTATTTTCCAAGGATACTACCATACAATGGCACGATGAGACTGAGGCTAATCTATTTCAAACCATTTCTAGAGATATTGACTGCATTAAAGGATGGTTTGATTTAAATTTACTATCATTAAATGTATCTAACACGAAAATACTAGCCTTCGTTGCAAGCTGCCTGTACTATTACTAGACAATAATACTATAGAATGTAAAGAAACCACGAAATTTCTTGGAGTCCGCCATTTTGGATTTATGAATTACAATAAATCATTCATAATCTCCGACCCCAGAATTCTACATATACCAATTTTCAATCGAATCAGACCATGATCACAAAATTTTCCGTCCAATTTAAATTGAATTTTTTTTTCAAAAAATTCATAATCTCAGACACAGAAAACTTCCAAATACCAATATTCAATCAAATCGGATAATAATCACGAAACTCGTCTGCCACCTTGGAGCCGCCATCTTGAATTCTGAGTTCAAATTCTCCGAATTCAAAAACCCCCACATACCAATTTTATCACATACCAATTATAACATAATCATTACAAATCTTGTTCGCCATCTTGCATCCGCCATTTTGTTTTTTCTCCAACAATATTCTGTATTGCATTTTCACTGGAAGTTAATCGGATAACAAGAAGTCGCTCAAATTCAATAGGCAAGATTTCATTACAGGCAGGCACCGGGACTGGTGAGGCTAAATAAAAGCTCATATTCGTAATGAGTAACGAAGGCAAATAGACGAAACTGTAATATTTCTTTTTTAAATCTCGGAATAATTTCAATCACTATCAAAATAGAGTTTTTGGACCACCGCATAACAAAGTAGCCTTTGGCTCATTCAAATCTCAACGCAAAGTTGATGTTTTTCGATGAATGTCATTAAATGATAACATTTCCGCTGTCAAGCGGAAAAATAAAAAAACGCTCGCATTTGTATGGTACATACTGTTGGGAATAAACAAGTAGGTATCCATGGAAAATAGTGTACACACCTGCTCACGTGGCAGAATGTGCGAATTATACGACTTCAGGTATGAATCCACCTAAAGTTGCATTTTTCGCACATCGCAAGCATAAATTTAAAACTAAAACTACGAATGAAAGACAATGTAATGAAATGAACGTGTTCATGCAAGAAACTGGGCAATTGAAATCAACATTAAAACTAAGAAAGATGGCCAACTTTCAAATAATAACTTGATTTCTTCCATAAATTAGAAAAAGTGCATGTGTGGTCTTGCCCTGGGGAAGATTCACAAAGGTCACATACGAAAATCTCTGCTCACAGCTGATTGCTTCCAAAGAAGAAAGATGTTATGTTTTATCCTTGAGTAATTTCTTGTGTAGATCTATATCTTCGTGTTTACTTTTTTCATGGATACTAATGGTTAGCTAATTGAACTCGTCAAACAGTTTTCGTTCATATATGACAAGAGATAAGAGAGAAAATATTTTGGGCATCATCCGAGTTTATGCAAAGATCTTTTTTTCGGCATCCGATTTAATATACTGAAAGAGCCAAATTGACAAATTTGCTTCCCAATTTCAGCATTGGTATGACGCCTTATTTTCTATTTCTCTGATTCCTCACAACTCCAGAGGCTCCCAGAAGCACTGAGTACAAAACCACAATTCTTTATCTTGGTGATAGTTTTCGTGCCATAAACACCAGAACAGAATACATCAAATCAACAAACCACGATAATCTCAGGTTATGGTTCACCTTAATCACCTTCTGTTTTCTGAACAAAGAATACCAAGACGTTTCAAAGATCAACATTTGGAATGATATGCGCATGTCAAGTACTTTCTTAGGGTGGATTTAGTCAACTTTAGCACAAGCATTATCATGAATATAACGGTAACATCAAAGGTATATCTTAATATTGTTGTATAAACGATACCATTTGATATAACAGATTCGACTTTCGGTTTTAACATATATTTAGGCACACTTTCATAATGATGTTGACTAAATACACCTTTAATTTCGTTAAATTGATGCTACATGAACACCGTCATTTTCCTATTTTAAAATTCGTCTAAATCTTTAATTCATTTTAGTTTTAGTGATGTTGCATGATTCCACCTTATACATCTTCTCCCAGAAAAATTGAGACATAAATATGAATAACAATACGAACATTCATAACTTGGTGCCAATCGAAAAGGTTTATTAGTATTCAGGAAAAGTATTACCTACTGGCTCATTTTGGAGAAAGATCTGAGACCCTGAAACCATTAACTCTTTGGTCTATGTATTCGTTGCTACGGACATGCTTGAATGTCAAAAACAATAAAGTCATCAACAAATATTCTAGGCTTGTCGCGTTCTCAAGAAACAATCTGTTGAATGTAGAGCAATATAATCCAAAATAATATTTACCTCTGAAAATGTACAAGGATTTTTACAAGAAGCCGCAGATAAAGACTATCTCATCAAAAAAGTACATTTCAATTATACTTTATACTCTTCAGAGTAGTTTGTGAATCAGTTTTATTATTATTCATTTCATATTATTACGAAGCTTCCGATTTGCCGGCGTCATATTGAGAAATATGTTCTTAATTATTGTGAACAAATTAGACTAGTGGTTAGAAATTCTTCCTGTCACGCCGACGGCAGGAGTTCGATTCTTTAGACTCGCATTTTTTATTTGAGATAATGATTGGACTTCGAGCAATTTCGATACCGACTTTGGCAAAAGTTATTTATACTTTTAATGTTTTACAGGTAATTCTAATTATTGGTATTGCTAAGCCGACGATATCCATTATTCTTAGGTAATAATGTATGTTCAATGAAATATCGAGTTCTTTCTTTGTCTGAAATCTGCATTTGTCTAAAAAATACTGTGTGTAATTCGAATACAAAATACAATTGATGCTCTCAAAAGATTACCGCGCTTCGCTTCGCGTCGCGCGGTAACTCTCTACGTCGAGCGACAATCCATCAATTTGCGCTCTAAATTCACAAATAGCTATTCCTTGAATGCTTTCTGGCGTCATTGTATTGTCTATCTATTATTGCTGCAAAGTAACATACACTCTCACCAACTTCAACTCAACGTTTTCGGAATGACGTTCAAATTATCATGAATGGGCCAAGGTGGCAAGTGGTCAGGTGTTCACTTCTCAATCCAGTCATCGGTATGGGTTCTAATCTCAGCTCGGTCCCGTGCCTAGCATCACACGCTGAAAGGTGAGGGCTACGTCTTCTCTAGCTCGCACAAGTTTTTTGAAGAGTTCTGAGGGTTGCTCGTGAGATGTAACTGGTTGACGACAATTTTTTTTATTAACTGAGAAAATAATAGTTGAAAAAAATAAAAAACCTATTTTACTTCTAACATGGACTAAAAAATTTAAAAAATAATTGACAATGAAATTCTCAAATGTGAAAAAAACGTGATTGCTTTCGATCTATATTCTCATATCCTCTATTTTGATTTAACAATACTGAGCGTTCTAGAGCTCAAGATAACTTTGTCAAGCACCCCACGCTATTTTACATTTGAGTAATATCATTGTCAATTATTTTCAACTTCCTAGTTAGAAGTGAGCCATGTTCTTTAGTTTTTGAAACTATTATTTTTTTCGACTAAAAAATCATAATTTCCTACCCCAAAAAACCCCCACATACCAATTTTGAATCGAATCAGATCATGATCACAAAACTCGTCTACCAATTCATGAATTTTGACAAACATTTCATAATCTCTGACCCGAAATCCCTCACACACTTTGGAAACGAATCAGACCATAATGACAAATATCGTCCGCCATTTCGGAGCCGCCATTTTGAATTCATGAATTTTGACAAAAATTTCATAATCTCTGACCCGAAAACCCTCGCACACTTTGGAATCAAATCAGACCATAATGACAAATATCGTCCGCCATATTGGAGCCGCCATTTTCAATTTATGGATTTCGACAAAAATTTCGAAATCTACGACCTAATAAACTCCTACATACCAATTTTGACTCGAATCCGACCCTATTTAGAAATCTCGTCTGCCCTACTGGAGCCGCCATTTTGAATTCATGAATTTTGGCAAAAAAACCGGAGCATACGACTAAAAAAATCCCACATACCAATTTTGAATCAAATCTGACCCTAATCACAAATTTCGTCCGCCATACTGGAGCCGCCGTCTTGAATATTGACAATATGACAAAATCCATGGTTGAAATTGCTGCATAGACCAGTGTTGCCGCTTTTACGGGTGCCTCAATACATCGTATTCTTCGGGTGTCAAATTGTATTTCATTTTCTGTATACATTCGTATAAAGCAAAGCGCCCTCTACAATGAAAAGGCTGAACTAATCAATATGTCGCTGGCTAAAAATTGGTCATGAGGCACCCCCCTTTTTCTTCATAAAATGACGTAAAATACAGTTTCCTATCATAATAAAATGTTTTCCATGCGGAACAAAGTGGCACCCAAAGTCGGGTGCTACAAGGTTTATATGGGTGCCTCTTAATACAAAACATATGTTAAATGGTGCCGTATTGACAAATGATATATATATATATATATATATATATATATATATATATATATATATATATATATATATATATATATATATATATATATATATCATTTGTCAA